>OY755044.1:53043782-53625907 GCA_963576565.1 Aspidapion aeneum | reverse complement strand
TATGTATGTGTATGTATGTGTATGTATGTGTATGTATGTGTATGTATGTGTATGTATGTGTATGTATGTGTATGTATGTGTATGTATGTGTATGTATGTGTATGTATGTGTATGTATGTGTATGTATGTGTATGTATGTGTATGTATGTGTATGTATGTGTATGTATGTGTATGTATGTGTATGTATGTGTATGTATGTGTATGTATGTGTATGTATGTGTATGTATGTGTATGTATGTGTATGTATGTGTATGTATGTGTATGTATGTGTATGTATGTGTATGTATGTGTATGTATGTGTATGTATGTGTATGTATGTGTATGTATGTGTATGTATGTGTATGTATGTGTATGTATGTGTATGTATGTGTATGTATGTGTATGTATGTGTATGTATGTGTATGTATGTGTATGTATGTGTATGTATGTGTATGTATGTGTATGTATGTGTATGTATGTGTATGTATGTGTATGTATGTGTATGTATGTGTATGTATGTGTATGTATGTGTATGTATGTGTATGTATGTGTATGTATGTGTATGTATGTGTATGTATGTGTATGTATGTGTATGTATGTGTATGTATGTGTATGTATGTGTATGTATGTGTATGTATGTGTATGTATGTGTATGTATGTGTATGTATGTGTATGTATGTGTATGTATGTGTATGTATGTGTATGTATGTGTATGTATGTGTATGTATGTGTATGTATGTGTATGTATGTGTATGTATGTGTATGTATGTGTATGTATGTGTATGTATGTGTATGTATGTGTATGTATGTGTATGTATGTGTATGTATGTGTATGTATGTGTATGTATGTGTATGTATGTATGTGTATGTATGTGTATGTATGTGTATGTATGTATGTGTATGTATGTGTATGTATGTGTATGTATGTGTATGTATGTGTATGTATGTGTATGTATGTGTATGTATGTGTATGTATGTGTATGTATGTGTATGTATGTGTATGTATGTGTATGTATGTGTATGTATGTGTATGTATGTGTATGTATGTATGTGTATGTATGTGTATGTATGTGTATGTATGTGTATGTATGTGTATGTATGTGTATGTATGTGTATGTATGTGTATGTATGTGTATGTATGTGTATGTATGTGTATGTATGTGTAGGTATGTGTAGGTATGTGTATGTATGTTAATATATGTGTATGTATGTGTATGTATGTGTATGTATGTGTATGTATGTGTATGTATGTGTATGTATGTGTATGTATGTGTATGTATGTGTATGTATGTGTATGTATGTGTATGTATGTGTATGTATGTGTATGTATGTGTATGTATGTGTATGTATGTGTATGTATGTGTATGTATGTGTATGTATGTGTATGTATGTGTATGTATGTGTATGTATGTGTATGTATGTGTATGTATGTGTATGTATGTGTATGTATGTGTATGTATGTGTATGTATGTGTATGTATGTGTATGTATGTGTATGTATGTGTATGTATGTGTATGTATGTGTATGTATGTGTATGTATGTGTATGTATGTGTATGTATGTGTATGTATGTGTATGTATGTGTATGTATGTGTATGTATGTGTATGTATGTGTATGTATGTGTATGTATGTATGTGTATGTATGTGTATGTATGTGTATGTATGTATGTGTATGTATGTGTATGTATGTGTATGTATGTGTATGTATGTATGTGTATGTATGTGTATGTATGTGTATGTATGTGTATGTATGTGTATGTATGTGTATGAATGTGTATGTATGTGTATGTATGTGTATGTATGTGTATGTATGTGTATGTATGTGTATGTATGTGTATGTATGTGTATGTTTGTGTATGTATGTGTATGTATGTGTATGTATGTGTATGTATGTGTATGTATGTGTATGTATATGTATGTGTATGTATGTGTATGTATGTGTATGTATGTGTATGTATGTGTATGTATGTGTATGTATGTATGTGTATGTGTATGTATGTGTATGTATGTGTATGTATGTGTATGTATGTGTATGTATGTGTATGTATGTGTATGTATGTGTATGTATGTGTATGTATGTGTATGTATGTGTATGTATGTGTATGTATGTGTATGTATGTGTATGTATGTGTATGTATGTGTATGTATGTGTATGATGGTATGTGTATGTATGTGTATGTATGTGTATGTATGTGTATGTATGTGTATGTATGTGTATGTATGTGTATGTATGTGTATGTATGTGTATGTATGTGTATGTATGTGTATGTATGTGTATGTATGTGTATGTATGTGTATGTATGTGTATGTATGTGTATGTATGTGTATGTATGTGTATGTATGTGTATGTATGTGTATGTATGTGTATGTATGTGTATGTATGTGTATGTATGTGTATGTATGTGTATGTATGTGTATGTATGTGTATGTATGTGTATGTATGTGTATGTATGTGTATGTATGTGTATGTATGTGTATGTATGTGTATGTATGTGTATGTATGTGTATGTATGTGTATGTATGTGTATGTATGTGTATGTATGTGTATGTATGTGTATGTATGTGTATGTATGTGTATGTATGTGTATGTATGTGTATGTATGTGTATGTATGTGTATGTATGTGTATGTATGTGTATGTATGTGTATGTATGTGTATGTATGTGTATGTATGTGTATGTATGTGTATGTATGTGTATGTATGTGTATGTATGTGTATGTATGTGTATGTATGTGTATGTATGTGTATGTATGTGTATGTATGTGTATGTATGTGTATGTATGTGTATGTATGTGTATGTATGTGTATGTATGTGTATGTATGTGTATGTATGTGTATGTATGTGTATGTATGTGTATGTATGTGTATGTATGTGTATGTATGTGTATGTATGTGTATGTATGTGTATGTATGTGTATGTATGTGTATGTATGTGTATGTATGTGTATGTATGTGTATGTATGTGTATGTATGTGTATGTATGTGTATGTATGTGTATGTATGTGTATGTATGTGTATGTATGTGTATGTATGTGTATGTATGTGTATGTATGTGTATGTATGTGTATGTATGTGTATGTATGTGTATGTATGTGTATGTATGTGTATGTATGTGTATGTATGTGTATGTATGTGTATGTATGTGTATGTATGTGTATGTATGTGTATGTATGTGTATGTATGTGTATGTATGTGTATGTATGTGTATGTATGTGTATGTATGTGTATGTATGTGTATGTATGTGTATGTATGTGTATGTATGTGTATGTATGTGTATGTATGTGTATGTATGTGTATGTATGTGTATGTATGTGTATGTATGTGTATGTATGTGTATGTATGTGTATGTATGTGTATGTATGTGTATGTATGTGTATGTATGTGTATGTATGTGTATGTATGTGTATGTATGTGTATGTATGTGTATGTATGTGTATGTATGTGTATGTATGTGTATGTATGTGTATGTATGTGTATGTATGTGTATGTATGTGTATGTATGTGTATGTATGTGTATGTATGTGTATGTATGTGTATGTATGTGTATGTATGTGTATGTATGTGTATGTATGTGTATGTATGTGTATGTATGTGTATGTATGTGTATGTATGTGTATGTATGTGTATGTATGTGTATGTATGTGTATGTATGTGTATGTATGTGTATGTATGTGTATGTATGTGTATGTATGTGTATGTATGTGTATGTATGTGTATGTATGTGTATGTATGTGTATGTATGTGTATGTATGTGTATGTATGTGTATGTATGTGTATGTATGTGTATGTATGTGTATGTATGTGTATGTATGTGTATGTATGTGTATGTATGTGTATGTATGTGTATGTATGTGTATGTATGTGTATGTATGTGTATGTATGTGTATGTATGTGTATGTATGTGTATGTATGTGTATGTATGTGTATGTATGTGTATGTATGTGTATGTATGTGTATGTATGTGTATGTATGTGTATGTATGTGTATGTATGTGTATGTATGTGTATGTATGTGTATGTATGTGTATGTATGTGTATGTATGTGTATGTATGTGTATGTATGTGTATGTATGTGTATGTATGTGTATGTATGTGTATGTATGTGTATGTATGTGTATGTATGTGTATGTATGTGTATGTATGTGTATGTATGTGTATGTATGTGTATGTATGTGTATGTATGTGTATGTATGTGTATGTATGTGTATGTATGTGTATGTATGTGTATGTATGTGTATGTATGTGTATGTATGTGTATGTATGTGTATGTATGTGTATGTATGTGTATGTATGTGTATGTATGTGTATGTATGTGTATGTATGTGTATGTATGTGTATGTATGTGTATGTATGTGTATGTATGTGTATGTATGTGTATGTATGTGTATGTATGTGTATGTATGTGTATGTATGTGTATGTATGTGTATGTATGTGTATGTATGTGTATGTATGTGTATGTATGTGTATGTAGGTGTATGTATGTGTATGTATGTATGTGTATGTATGTGTATGTATGTGTATGTATGTGTATGTATGTGTATGTATGTGTATGTATGTGTATGTATGTGTATGTATGTGTATGTATGTGTATGTATGTGTATGTATGTGTATGTATGTGTATGTATGTGTATGTATGTGTATGTATGTGTATGTATGTGTATGTATGTGTATGTATGTGTATGTATGTGTATGTATGTGTATGTATGTGTATGTATGTGTATGTATGTGTATGTATGTGTATGTATGTGTATGTATGTGTATGTATGTGTATGTATGTGTATGTATGTGTATGTATGTGTATGTATGTGTATGTATGTGTATGTATGTGTATGTATGTGTATGTATGTGTATGTATGTGTATGTATGTGTATGTATGTGTATGTATGTGTATGTATGTGTATGTATGTGTATGTATGTGTATGTATGTGTATGTATGTGTATGTATGTGTATGTATGTGTATGTATGTGTATGTATGTGTATGTATGTGTATGTATGTGTATGTATGTGTATGTATGTGTATGTATGTGTATGTATGTGTATGTATGTGTATGTATGTGTATGTATGTGTATGTATGTGTATGTATGTGTATGTATGTGTATGTATGTGTATGTATGTGTATGTATGTGTATGTATGTGTATGTATGTGTATGTATGTGTATGTATGTGTATGTATGTGTATGTATGTGTATGTATGTGTATGTATGTGTATGTATGTGTATGTATGTGTATGTATGTGTATGTATGTGTATGTATGTGTACGTATGTGTACGTATGTGTATGTATGTGTATGTATGTGTATGTATGTGTATGTATGTGTATGTGTGTGTATGTATGTGTATGTATGTGTATGTATGTGTATGTATGTGTATGTATGTGTATGTATGTGTATGTATGTGTATGTATGTGTATGTATGTGTATGTATGTGTATGTATGTGTATGTATGTGTATGTATGTGTATGTATGTGTATGTATGTGTATGTATGTGTATGTATGTGTATGTATGTGTATGTATGTGTATGTATGTGTATGTATGTGTATGTATGTGTATGTATGTGTATGTATGTGTATGTATGTGTATGTATGTGTATGTATGTGTATGTATGTGTATGTATGTGTATGTATGTGTATGTATGTGTATGTATGTGTATGTATGTGTATGTATGTGTATGTATGTGTATGTATGTGTATGTATGTGTATGTATGTGTATGTATGTGTATTTATTTATTTCATTTATTGACGGACAAAATGCCCATTTTTTAAAAAAGGTACAAAATAAAAATACAGAAAAAGAATTGTACTTAGTACATAACATAAATAATCTAAAAAAACAAAAATAATACAGTGAGGTAATAAACCAGAGTTAAGGTACCTGGGAGAGTTGATTCAAAAACTGTTTTTTAGACCCGAAAAAATCAAGAGAGGGGCTCTGATTTGCCAGTGACATACTTCTAGAAAAGAATGAATTTTTGCCATAGTTAGAACGATGAAAAGGAATATGAAAAAGATGATGATTTCTAGTATTAACTTGAGGAGCATTTAGAGTTATTTTACTAGTAAGGCTCGGACAGTCTACTAAAGAGTTTAAGATTTTGAAAAGTAGTTGAAGGTCATGGTGTTCTCTTCTTGTTGACAAAGGAATGAGATTTAATCTTTGATAAAGAGTTTCATAGGTCAATTCATTGTTGAAAAATTTAAAATTAATGTATTGTAGAAACTTCTTTTGAACTCTTTCAATTCTCGAAATATGAGATTGGTAGTGTGGACTCCAAACAGAAGATGCATAATCAAGATGGGACCTCACAAGGCTGCAATAGAGAATTTTAAGTGCATGAAGAGTACTGAAGTCATGAGTGTTTCTTTTAATGAAGCCAAGCATTCTAAATGCCTTGTTAACTATATATGTGATATGATCAATAAAGGAAAGCTCAGGATCAAGAATAACGCCGAGATCAGTTATAGAGTCAGATATTGAAAGGACTTTATCTTTAATGAGATAGTTATGTAAAGTTTTGTCTCGTTTCCTTGAAAATATCATCAATCTGCACTTGGAGATGTTTAGTTCCATTCCATTGTCATCACACCACTTAACAAAGTTATTGAGTTCTTGCTGTAGCTCCAGACAGTCCTGTGGACCAGAGATAATTTTAGAAGTTTTTAAATCATCAGCAAAAAATAAGAAAGTGCTAGAATTAAAACAAGCTGCGGCATCATTTATGAAGCAATTAAAAATAACTGGAGCTAAATGCGAGCCTTGTGGGACTCCTGACAGAACAGGAATGTCCTGTGATATGAAACCATTGATTTTGACTTTCTGAGTACGACCCGTCATGGCACTCTGGATCCAGCTCAATATGGGATCGGATATGCCATAAAACTTTAGTTTTTTGAGCATCACATTATGTGGAACCTTATCGAAAGCCTTGGCAAAGTCTGTGTATATTGTATGAACTTCAGAACCATTCTCCAAGGCCTCAATAATGTTCACTGAATGGGAAATAAGATTGAGTTCAGTATTCCGACCAGCACTGAAACCATATTGCTCATTTATGATTATTGGAGATAAGAAAGATGTTAGATGTATTGTTATAAATTTCTCAAAGATTTTAGGTATAGTGCTCATTATACTGATTGGCCTATAGTTTCTAATATTTGAGCTGTCACCAGACTTATGAATGGGGATGACATAACTGGACTTCCAGATGTCAGGAAAAATCCCAGAAGTGATTGATGTGTTGAAGATTAGATGAAGAGGTCTAGAAAGAATGAAAGAGCAGTTTTTTAGGAAAATTGGGGGGATGTTATCAGGGCCAGGTCCCTTTGAAATGTCAAGAGTAGAAAGCTCACTATAGATGTCTGATATGGAAATACAGTAGTTTGTGATGTTATTGATGCTGTATGAAAGTTTATCCTGGTAATTGGGCTGTTTCTGAGAGTAAACAGAACTAAAGTAGCTTGCAAACAGATTTGCTGCCTCAATACCCATTTCACTCTTTTCATTATCTAGATATAGATTGGAAGGAATACTAGAGGAGTTTCGTTTAGAGTTTATGAAATTCCAAAAGTACTTTGGGTTACTATTAAGATCACTTTCCACATTGAGGATGTAGTTTCTATAGCATAGAGATGATAAGATTTTGCATTCAGACCGTAGATTTGAAAATATGAGATAGTTTTGATCAGATGGAGTTGACTTAAAGTTCTTATGGGCAATTTTTTTTTGGATAATGAGGCTAATAAGATCTTTTGAGAACCATAGAGGAAATTTTCTGCTTGCTCTTTTTTTCTGAGGTATAAATGTAGTAATTGTAGCATCCAAGATTTTGTAAAATTGTTCAACCATACTCTCAACATTAAGACCGGACAGGATTGTGTCCCAGTGAAACGAACCTAAATATTCATTGATTAAGTTATAGTCAGCTGATTTAAAATCAGGATAGAAACAATTTGCCTGAGGGCTAACAGAGTTCAATGTCTTTTTAGAGAGCTTTAAATCAAAGGAAAGAGGTGGATGGTGACTATCAACTCTCACAAGTGGATCACAGCATTTGATATCAAATAGCCTAGGAAAAAAAACTAAATCTAATATTACATTGTTAAGATTGCGAATAGTGTTGAGTTGGAAAAATCCATTGTACGCACAAATATCAGAGACTGCTGCAATTATTTCCATAGTTTGTGGTGGAACATATACATCTTGACAAGGAGTAGCTACTGAGCATTCACCAATATTGTTCCAACAAGCCCTTGGCAAATTAAAGTCTCCAGCGATGCACATATCAGTATTAGGATAGTTGTCTCGGATTGAGTCAATGGTTTCTCCCGCTAGAATAAACTTTTCAGACGGTGACTCTGGAGGAAGATAAATGCATCCTAGAATACAGTCAGGTTTCTTTGATCCAATCGCCACAAATACTTGTTCTAGCTCCGGTGGAGTCGTAATAAGTTTGCATGTAATTGATTTGTGAATCGCGATCAGGCAGCCTCCCATTGATTTTTTGCAACTAGTCACCTGGGATCTATCTTTCCTAAATACTATGTAATTTTCCATCCCTAATTCAGAGCATGAAAGTTCCTCTGATAGGTTAGTTTCAGTCAGGAGGATGGCATCGTAGTTGTTAACAGCAACATTACATGTCAGAGAGGTGAGTTTAGATCGTAATCCTCGCACATTTTGGTAATAGATATGGAGTTTTTTACATTGTTTTGGATTATGGCCGTCTTTGACTAGTTTTCCTGATCACTTACAATTTGTGGAATCCCTTTATTGTATTTGATTTTGAGTGAGTTTTCGCCACTAGACTTACGTTTCTTTAGATCCGCTTTGACTTTTTTTTCCAATTGTTGCTGTTTTGGGGTAAGATCCAAGTTGATATAAATATTTTTCCCTTTTAATTTGTTGCGACAGCGGACTAGCAATTGAGCATCACTTGAGCAGGTTAAAATAACTCGGATAGCCCGAGCACCATTGGCGTTTTGCTTTCCCACTCTAGAAAAACTTACAATAGATGGCGGTTTCTCAGTCATGGTTCTTAATAAGCATGGAATTTCGTTAACATCATCCTGATTTTCCAACATATTAAAGATCATGATGTTGTTTGCACGTTTCTGACGATCGTGCATTTCTTGCCACATTGATTCAACATTGGAAGACTGTTCTGCTGATTGGGCAGGAGAGAAGGAACTGCCACCATCACTACTAGATGTGTTTCTGTGGTCCATAGTGTCTATTTTTTGCTCAAGTAGTAGGGCTTTAGAACTTAAGGACTCTACTTTTTTCTGAAGTTCACTATTGTCATTTTGAAGCTTGCCAACATTTTCTTTAAGAAGCAAGATATCATTTTGCATCGTGTTGATGTTACGAAGCATCAAGGGGATAGATTTGAAAGCATCTCGGCATTCGTTGCAAAAATACATGAGTACCCTTTTTTGGATGACTATTGCTCTTATTTCTGAAGTACAGAGTTTGCTGCATTCCTTGGCTAGATGCGTAACAGCCCTGCAGCTATCACAAGCTATGTATTCACTGTTCTCCGTAATAATACCATCACAGGTGATGCATTTTTCAACAGACATCTTGGCTTGTAAATCACTGTGCAATTTTCAATCCTTAATTTTCTTGACGATCACAATACTTTTTATGAATATTTTTATGTAAAAACATGTAACACTGACTGGTTTTGTATGTTCAGATAATATTTTTATAAAATAGTTAAGAAATTTTGAAAAAATTTAAAAAAATAATAAAATGTTGTATGTTTGTTTACATCTCTTTAACCTAACATTGTTATGTGTGTATGTATGTGTATGTATGTGTATGTATGTGTATGTATGTGTATGTATGTGTATGTATGTGTATGTATGTGTATGTATGTGTATGTATGTGTATGTATGTGTATGTATGTGTATGTATGTGTATGTATGTGTATGTATGTGTATGTATGTGTATGTATGTGTATGTATGTGTATGTATGTGTATGTATGTGTATGTATGTGTATGTATGTGTATGTATGTGTATGTATGTGTATGTATGTGTATGTATGTGTATGTATGTGTATGTATGTGTATGTATGTGTATGTATGTGTATGTATGTGTATGTATGTGTATGTATGTGTATGTATGTGTATGTATGTGTATGTATGTGTATGTATGTGTATGTATGTGTATGTATGTGTATGTATGTGTATGTATGTGTATGTATGTGTATGTATGTGTATGTATGTGTATGTATGTGTATGTATGTGTATGTATGTGTATGTATGTGTATGTATGTGTATGTATGTGTATGTATGTGTATGTATGTGTATGTATGTGTATGTATGTGTATGTATGTGTATGTATGTGTATGTATGTGTATGTATGTGTATGTATGTGTATGTATGTGTATGTATGTGTATGTATGTGTATGTATGTGTATGTATGTGTATGTATGTGTATGTATGTGTATGTATGTGTATGTATGTGTATGTATGTGTATGTATGTGTATGTATGTGTATGTATGTGTATGTATGTGTATGTATGTGTATGTATGTGTATGTATGTGTATGTATGTGTATGTATGTGTATGTATGTGTATGTATGTGTATGTATGTGTATGTATGTGTATGTATGTGTATGTATGTGTATGTATGTGTATGTATGTGTATGTATGTGTATGTATGTGTATGTATGTGTATGTATGTGTATGTATGTGTATGTATGTGTATGTATGTGTATGTATGTGTATGTATGTGTATGTATGTGTATGTATGTGTATGTATGTGTATGTATGTGTATGTATGTGTATGTATGTGTATGTATGTGTATGTATGTGTATGTATGTGTATGTATGTGAATGTATGTGAATGTATGTGTATGTATGTGAATGTATATGTATGTATGTGTATGTATGTGTATGTATGTGTATGTATGTGTATGTATGTGTATGTATGTGTATGTATGTGTATGTATGTGTATGTATGTGTATGTATGTGTATGTATGTGTATGTATGTGTATGTATGTGTATGTATGTGTATGTATGTGTATGTATGTGTATGTATGTGTATGTATGTGTATGTATGTGTATGTATGTGTATGTATGTGTATGTATGTGTATGTATGTGTATGTATGTGTATGTATGTGTATGTATGTGTATGTATGTGTATGTATGTGTATGTATGTGTATGTATGTGTATGTATGTGTATGTATGTGTATGTATGTGTATGTATGTGTATGTATGTGTATGTATGTGTATGTATGTGTATGTATGTGTATGTATGTGTATGTATGTGTATGTATGTGTATGTATGTGTATGTATGTGTATGTATGTGTATGTATGTGTATGTATGTGTATGTATGTGTATGTATGTGTATGTATGTGTATGTATGTGTATGTATGTGTATGTATGTGTATGTATGTGTATGTATGTGTATGTATGTGTATGTATGTGTATGTATGTGTATGTATGTGTATGTATGTGTATGTATGTGTATGTATGTGTATGTATGTGTATGTATGTGTATGTATGTGTATGTATGTGTATGTATGTGTATGTATGTGTATGTATGTGTATGTATGTGTATGTATGTGTATGTATGTGTATGTATGTGTATGTATGTGTATGTATGTGTATGTATGTGTATGTATGTGTATGTATGTGTATGTATGTGTATGTATGTGTATGTATGTGTATGTATGTGTATGTATGTGTATGTATGTGTATGTATGTGTATGTATGTGTATGTATGTGTATGTATGTGTATGTATGTGTATGTATGTGTATGTATGTGTATGTATGTGTATGTATGTGTATGTATGTGTATGTATGTGTATGTATGTGTATGTATGTGTATGTATGTGTATGTATGTGTATGTATGTGTATGTATGTGTATGTATGTGTATGTATGTGTATGTATGTGTATGTATGTGTATGTATGTGTATGTATGTGTATGTATGTGTATGTATGTGTATGTATGTGTATGTATGTGTATGTATGTGTATGTATGTGTATGTATGTGTATGTATGTGTATGTATGTGTATGTATGTGTATGTATGTGTATGTATGTGTATGTATGTGTATGTATGTGTATGTATGTGTATGTATGTGTATGTATGTGTATGTATGTGTATGTATGTGTATGTATGTGTATGTATGTGTATGTATGTGTATGTATGTGTATGTATGTGTATGTATGTGTATGTATGTGTATGTATGTGTATGTATGTGTATGTATGTGTATGTATGTGTATGTATGTGTATGTATGTGTATGTATGTGTATGTATGTGTATGTATGTGTATGTATGTGTATGTATGTGTATGTATGTGTATGTATGTGTATGTATGTGTATGTATGTGTATGTATGTGTATGTATGTGTATGTATGTGTATGTATGTGTATGTATGTGTATGTATGTGTATGTATGTGTATGTATGTGTATGTATGTGTATGTATGTGTATGTATGTGTATGTATGTGTATGTATGTGTATGTATGTGTATGTATGTGTATGTATGTGTATGTATGTGTATGTATGTGTATGTATGTGTATGTATGTGTATGTATGTGTATGTATGTTGTAACGATTTTTTTTTAACCCTAATAGCAAGTAACGTTTTTAACAAAAAAAATTAAAATACTTGTAAGACCCTGTACAAATAAAAATAAATCAAAGAATAATCCACATATATAAAAAAAAACAGTATCGTCGAGGGAGCGATCCACCGGTGTCTGCGTGTCGGACGTTTTCCTTTGTCGCCTTGTCCACTGGACCACGGTGCTTCATGATAAAATTTGTTTCAACTAGCGTTGTTTAGAGTCGCTTTACAGCACGTTCCCCACTTCGTCGTCCCGCGGCTGTACTCAGACTGATCCAAGCTGCTTTGTTCAGTCAGGGAAACCCGCCGTCTCTTTTCAAATGCACGTAGCCGAGAGAGTCAGTTACATGCGGATTCTTGATGCAGTTTAACTTCTATATGGTAACCGAACTACTTTAGTTTTTGTGATAGTGTACTCGGTAGATCGCAGGATTTTGTGTGTTTCAGAGAGCATTTTAACACCGCTATAATATGTGCTGATAAAATATATTAAAAACTTATTTTAACCAAGCATAACTGCTACTCAAAATGTTGTAAAACTTACAGAAATTGTACAGTGTTTTGTAACAGAGTTAGTTTCGTGAAAAAAGCTGGTGTGATTAAAAAGGTGGACCATTGTTCATTACTGGTGAGTTTGCCCAATTTTTTTATTAGACTTTTTGCTGAGAACATAAACTTTTAATTCTATAGAAACATAAAATACTATTCTGAAAATTGATTAAACTTAAACGCATTTCTAAGGCAACAATGACCTTTTTAGGCCATTCCGTTTTATGAGGCACATTCCATTCCATTCCATTCCATTCCATTTTATGAAGCCCATTCCATTTTATGAAGCTGGTTTTCGTGGATCCGTATATGTTATGAAGCCCGTACATCACACATACTTTGAGCAGAAGCCCGTAATTGTTTACTGAAGTAAAAGCCATGTTGTACTAGTCGATGTTACTGCTTTCTTTTTGTTTTGCTGTCCCGTTTTGAAATCTGTTTTGTTGAAGTACCGACCACACTACCTACTCAAATCTTTTGAGGACTCAACCTCCAGCGTGGGATTTGGCAGATAAGATTTAATACTTATTTTTACTAACCATTTTATTTAACTGTGATATATTTCCTTTTTATAGCACTGGTTATTATTTGTTAATATTTTTGGTAAACCTATTTATTGCCCTTGTTAAGATCTGGCAACAATGCACCCTTGTTGAGTAGATGCGCATTTACCCTCCCAAGGTATTAATTTTTCTTAGGTCCCAAAAATATATTATATTTTTTTTGTTTTTAGCCAAATAGGTACATACTTTTTATTTAGGTACTTCGATAATTTTTTTGTTGTGGCTTGATTTTATCGTCCGTGTATTTTCTTCTTACTTTTTATTAACATGAAATAATAAGATAAATTCTTTTATTGAAATAAAAAGCCAACTCTTTATAAATAGAAATTAAATTACATTCTTGAGATAATAAAAATAAATAGTAACGAACATTCTGTGATAAGAAACAAGGATATAAAAGAATATTTTTAATCGATAGCTATATAATTAAGTATTTAGGTTAAAAGATCCTTATATATTTATTTTTTTTGTAAATTTCCTTCTTGCAAGTCGTTTGCTGATAAAAATAATTAGAGACTATTTTTTTTTAAACCTTTTGCGTTTTAATCAAACATTCACCATCTTTATTAATACGTAGTGGATAATACAAGGTTCACTAAGATCTCGATACATTCTTTCTATTTTACTTTTAAACTTGTATTGGCGCCCTTTAGGCAAAAGAAAGTTAATTTATTTCACATGAATATTGTTGAGTTTTTTGTTGAGGTGAACACCACGACCTCAGTCCCAACTGAGCTACCGAGAGCATTTTAGTTTGTAACAAAAAACCGTTACAGATTAAGTGGCGACCAACGCGGGGGCCTGAGTTTTTTTATTGTTGTTTAAATTTCTTTTGCCTATAAATAAAGATATTTTTTTTTGAGTTTTTTTAAATTTTATATCCTTGGTTCATAACTAGTTAAAAAATTAAATACTTAAAAATAAATCAAGATAAATCCAAGATAAATAAATAAAAATAAATAAAGTCAAATATTATTTAATTAAAATAAATGAGAACAAATATAACCTAATAAAATTGATATAAAAATAATTTTTGCTTTTATGGAGGTAAATTTTAATGCTAAAAGTAATAAGGCGGTTTTTTTTTTCTTCTTATATGGCATCTAGTACAGTTTAAACATACAAATAAAATTATTTGTGTTTTTTCTTTTTAGATTGTTTTGAATTGAATATTTATAATTGTTATTTAGGGGCTCAGCAAAACAAGAGTTTTTCTTAGTGGCAAAAAAAAAACAAAGGCTAAATCTAGATAGAGTTTTACCCAAAAATATTTTTAATAATTTTTTTGTTTTTATTTTTTTATTCTACGTGGCCAGTATTGAACTATATATAGATGGTACTTACCTAAAGTTTTATCAGCCATATATTTTTTTATATAGAATTTTTTACTAACAATTTTGGTGTTGGTTATTTTCGTGATTGAATCTTGAGTACGTTTTGATCAGTCTGTGCGGGGACCGATTATTCATTTTAATGTTTTTGCAGCTCGCTAAAAAATTAAGAGCGAGTTATGAAAACTATATTTTGAGATTTTTATTTTTTTTTGTATTTTTTATGCAGGGCGCTCGATGGTATTTAAATATACTGCAGTTCGATTTTAAAGTTTTCTTTGTTAATTATACGACGATTGCGACTTGAAAAAAAAAAAATAATAAATAATTTTTTTTTACATTCTTTTTTTTTTAAATTTTTTTGTTGCTAAATTTTTCTAATTTTAAAATGAATATCCGTGATATCGATTTAATGAGGCCTATTCATTTAACTCAACCGGAGTTATCTTATGAATTAAGAATTCGTGGAGTTATTGCTACGAGACATCAAGATGCAGCACAAAAACGAAAAATGTTAAATCGCAGAATACAAGCGGATAAAAATCGAAATCTTTCTTATTCGGATCCGCAGTATGAATTCGAAAACGAAAAAAAGGTTATCGAGGAAACCTTAGTAGCTTTAGAAGTTTTAATTTCGGAATTTGAAGGACCACAAACAGACTCTGCTTTTCAGCGCTATCGATCGCGATTAATTCATATTTCGAATCGTATTTGTCGGATTATAATCCCTCTTATAGACCAAGACTCTGTCGTTATTAATTTTAAGCAAGAAGCTTATGCAAAATATTTAGAGCTAGAAGCTAACCTTTTTGAAAAATCTGATATTTTTGAACAAAACAACAGCAACTCGAACCTAACGTTGAACCAAACCGTTCTTCCTGCTCCAACCCCTATCGTTACCCCTGTTTTTACTCAAAGCAAGTCAATACCTGTTCATCAGTGGAATTTGTCATTTTCTGGCGAAGCAGATTATCATGTTGTTCTAGAATTTTTAGATAAAGTTGAGGAATATTGTAAGTCCCGTCGTGTTTCAAAAATAGAGTTATTCGAGAGTGCTGGAGAGTTATTTTCAGGACCTGCGCATAACTGGTTTAAATCTGCTGTTAATAAAGCTACTAATTGGGAATCATTAGTTAAAATTTTAAAAACCGATTTTTTGCCTGAAGATTTAGACGATTTAATTTGGGAGGATATTAAAGCAAGAAAACAATATAAAACAGAACCTTTTCATCTTTTTGTTGCTAATATGGAGTCATTATTTAGACATTTAGATAGACAACCCTGCGAAGCCACAAAGTTAAAATACTTAAGGAAAAATATGTGTGATTTTTATAAATCTCCTCTAGCTTTGGTCAGCATTGACTCAATCCTTTCTTTATTAGAAAACTGTCGAAAAATAGAAAATGCAAAAACGACAGATGGATCTTCTCTTCTCGTTTCTTCTTTCCACTCAAATGATCGAGACAATTTTTGTGAACCATCAACGTCTGGTTATAACCAAAACCAAAACCATAAAAATAATTTTAAAAGTACATCATTTTTATCTGGAAATTATCGAGGCAATTTTAAAAACAATCGAGGTCGTGGCAATCAGCATGGCTACCTGAATACCAATCATAATTTAAATTAGAGTAACCAGTACAATAAATTTAATTCGAATCGTGGCAGATCTTATGGAAATCATCATGACTATTCGAGTAGCAATCATCATTCGCAGTTTAACAGTCAACGTAATAATTTTAGTAATCATCGTGGTAGTTTTCGAGGTAATTTTAAAAATAGAAATTCGAGTAGAAATCTTCCAGATAATTTAAATCCGAGTAATAATGTGACTTCTATTAATACTTCAGGTACTAATAGCAATCCTAATCCAGTTCAATCTAGTGAGTCTTCTAAGATAGTGTGTTGGAATTGTGGATTACCCAATCATGTTTTCTCGTCATGTAAAGCTCCGAAAAATAAATTTTGTTACCGATGTGGAAAATCCAATATAACAACTCGTGATTGCAATTGTTCAAAAAACTAGTTTCGAGGACGTTTGGTAACGGTCGACGAACTCCTTGTAATTTTAAGGCCGAGAATAATAAAAGAAAATTTTTTTGTCAGTTTGAATGGGACAATTGGAAGAAATTTGTTCATGATTTTTATAATAAAGTTAAAGTATCGGAATTTGGTAATAAAGCAAATTTAAGTACCGTTGAATTGAATTTGGTTTCTAATGATAGTTCTTTAGCTCCATTATTTGTTAGTTTACCTCATGATAATAGGCCTTATATTGAGATAAATGTTTTTGATACATTAGTTACTGCACTTTTAGATAGTGGTGCAAATCACAGTGTGCTTGGCAGGAAATCTTTAGACTTAATAGCAAAATTTGAACTTGAAGTTGACAGTTTTGGAAAAAATAACCCGGTGTACACAGCTAGTGGACAACCACAAGAAGTTGTGGGTGTAATCTATTTGCCGATATGTGCTGATAATCTATGTAAGATTACAAAAGTTTTAGTTGTACCTTCATTATCGCATGGATTAATTTTGGGAAGTGACTTTTGTCGAAACTTTAACGTTAAGATTGATTTTGAGGATAATTCTTGGACAGTTTGTAGTTCTGTCAGTAATTTTGTTTTCTCTGTTTCTTCGGAGGACAAAGATACGTCTCTGGGCATTGAAAGTCAAAACTTTTCAGAAAGTGAGTTGCGAGACATCGAAAAAATTAAATTAGCTTATGAAGCTATCAGTTGTAAAGATAAACTAGGACGCACAGATAAACTTGTATTTAATATTGATACTGGAGATGCTCCACCATTCAGAGAACGACAATATCCTTTGTCACCTTTTATGATGAACATACTAAATAAAGAACTAGATGAAATGCTCGCCTTAAATGTAGTTGAACCATCACATAGCTCTTATAATTCTCCAGTCTTGTTAGTTAAGAAAGCAAACGATGAATATCGATTCTGTTTTGACGGACGTCGTCTAAATAAAATAACAAAGCA
Source organism: Aspidapion aeneum (assembly GCA_963576565.1). Classification (NCBI taxonomy): domain Eukaryota; kingdom Metazoa; phylum Arthropoda; class Insecta; order Coleoptera; family Brentidae; genus Aspidapion; species Aspidapion aeneum. The sequence continues at coordinate 53,607,899 of OY755044.1, read as the reverse complement.
TTATGCATATCCTCTGCCTAGAGTAGATACTATTTTAAACACTTTGCGTGATGCACGTTATATCTCTTCCATTGATCTTAGAAAAGCTTTTTGGCAGATACCCCTGCACCCTGATTGTAAAGAAAAAACTGCTTTCTCTGTACCAGGTCGTGGTCTATTTCATTTTAATGTTGTTCCGTTCGGTTTACGTAACTCTGCTCAATGTCAGCAAAGTTTAATGGATAAAGTTTTAACCCCGAAGCTTTCTCCTAAGGTGTTTTGCTATTTGGATGACATAATTGTTACTTCCAGTAGTTTTTCTGAACATATTTCACTGTTATATGAAGTGTTAGAAAAATTGAAAAATGCAAATTTAACTGTTAACCTTGAGAAATGTCAACTTTTTAAGTCAAGTCTCAAGTACCTTGGTTACGTAGTGGACTGCTCGGGATTACGTACCGACAGTGACAAGGTTGCTGCTATAGTGAATTTTCCTCAGTGTAAAACTACTACTGAAATCAAACGTTTTGTTGGTATGGCTTCTTGGTATAGAAAGTTTATTAAAGGCTTTTCTACTCTTGTTTCACCGTTGAACGATTTGTTGAAAGGTAAAAAGAAAGGTCAAACTGTGAAATGGACTCCTGACGCGGATAGTGCTTTTATTAAGTTAAAAGAGGCTCTGGTCTCTGCTCCAATTTTATGCAGCCCTGATTTTGATATTCCTTTTATTATTCAGGCTGATGCTTCTAATACCGGTTTGGGCGGTGTGCTTTTGCAAGAAATAGATGGCTCAGAAAGAGTTATAGCTTACGCTAGTAGATCTTTATCTCGAACAGAACGTAATTATACTGTGACTGAAAGAGAATGTCTTGCTGTAATTTTTTCCTTATCAAAATTTAGGCCCTATGTGGAGGGTACGGCAAATCTAAAAATTATTACCGATCACTATTCACTTTTATGGTTAAATAATATGAAAGAATCAACTGGAAGATTAGCCAGATGGGCCGTTCAATTGCAACAGTATGATTATACTATTACTCATAGAAAAGGATCATTAAATGTAGTTCCAGATTGTTTGTCCAGGATCCCTTCTGATAATCTAGTTAATAACGACCATGAGAATGTTGATGTTTTAGCTTTGACTAATTTTGAGACACAGAAATTAGATATCCGTTTAGAAAACCTTGACCCTTTTTATTTAAAGATGCAACAAGATATTTTATCAAAACCTGAAAAATTTCCTAATTGGTGCGTTAAAAATAATTTTGTTTACAAGCACGTTCCCTTAAAAACTAAATTTAAATCTAATTTGACCCCCTGGAAAATTTTAGTTCCAAAAAGTCAAGTCCAAGAAATAATTAGAAAACATCATGACCCCGTTGTAGCAGGTCACTTTGGATTTTTTAAGACCATTAGTAGAATTCAGGAAACTTATTATTGGAAAGAAATCAGAAAAGATGTAGCTAAATATATCAGATCTTGTGTAGTATGTGGAGAACAAAAGGCATCAAATGAAGCTAGAATGGGTTTAATGGGTGCTGAGAAGTCTTGTAACTTTCCATTTCAAATTATTGCAGTAGATATTATCGGTCCTCTGCCTAGAAGTCGTTCTGGTTTTAGTCACTTGTTAGTTGTGGGCGATTGGTTTTCTAAGTATACAATACTACATCCTTTAAGAAAAGCTGAAGCAAGTAAGATTTGTCAGTTCATGGAAAAGGAAATATTTTTGGTACACGGAGTACCCCAATTTATTATCTGCGACAATGGCAGCCAGTTCGCTGGAAAGGTTTTTAAGAAAATGGCCGAAAAATATGAAGTTCAGAAAATTTGGTTTAATGCTCGTTATCATCCCCAGACTAATTTTGTTGAAAGGTCAAATAGAGTAGTTGGTACAGCTATACGTAGCTATATTAAAGAGCATAGAGATTGGGATCAACACTTGTCAGAGATACAATTTGCTATTAATTCATCGGTTCATGAAGTTACACAGTTTAGTCCTAATTTTATGAATTTTGGTCGCAATGTTCCTATTACTGGAAAGTATTATGGTGAAATTATAGATACTGAAGATCTTGAACTTTTGTCCAGAGAGCGCGTTGAGTTTTGTGATAATTTAAAAGGACTTTCGGAAATTTATGAAAATGTTAAGAAAAAGCTTCATCAAGCATATGAGAGAAATAAACGCCAATATAATTTGAGAAAACGTGATGTTCAGTTTAATGTCGGAGATAAAGTATGGAAGCGTAATAAGGTGTTGTCTGACGCATCAAATCAATTTGCTGCCAAATTGGCAAAGAAATATGTTCTATGTAAGATTTCTAAAAAGATATCTCGATTAATATATCGGCTAGTTCATATTGACGGTTCTGATGCAGGCGAATGGCACATTAAGGATTTGAAGCCTTATCTTGGTTCGAATTCTGACGTTTCCGTAGGCTCTGATAATTAGTTTTGAGTATTTTGTAGGCAGTTGAGTGTTATTTTTGAAAGGAAAAATTGAAAATTAAGTACCGAGTTACATGTTTTAGAGTGACCAGAATTTTGAGTAAAGATACAAATAAGTTTCGTAGTGAAGAAGTGTATTTGGGTACCCTAGTCATTTGCGAATTTCCCCTGTGTAAGACTGCAGTCGATTTCCCATTAGCTTATTGATATTGTTTAAGGTATGTAGTTTCGATATCTTCGATTTTTGAGTATGAGCAATATGGTTATCATGTTTTAGTTGCCTTGTGAAGTCTTTGTAGATTAGTCCCTACTTATTTTGTCCCTTTCCTAATTTAGACTGACCGATAGTGACTCCAATTTTGGCGGGTGATACACGAAAGATATCAAGCTTCTATAAAGAATCATTCCAAGGAACCCCTATTTGCACATAAAATAAATTTGTGTATGCTCATAAATACCTTTGGTAATGAATACCTGGCCAGTATTTGTTTCATAGCAACTTTCTCTTAAGTTAATTTTTTTACCACTTAGGTTAATAGTTTGTTAGTAGAGATTTACAATGTAATCCTATGAATATATTCTTGTTTCTAATTAATTTTTAACTAGTAGTATTCATACTGCATAAATAAAATTTGTTTTTCCCCAAATTTTATTCTTTTAGGAGAGGGGTGGTGTAACGATTTTTTTTTAACCCTAATAGCAAGTAACGTTTTTAACAAAAAAAATTAAAATACTTGTAAGACCCTGTACAAATAAAAATAAATCAAAGAATAATCCACATATATAAAAAAAAACAGTATCGTCGAGGGAGCGATCCACCGGTGTCTGCGTGTCGGACGTTTTCCTTTGTCGCCTTGTCCACTGGACCACGGTGCTTCATGATAAAATTTGTTTCAACTAGCGTTGTTTAGAGTCGCTTTACAGCACGTTCCCCACTTCGTCGTCCCGCGGCTGTACTCAGACTGATCCAAGCTACTTTGTTCAGTCAGGGAAACCCGCCGTCTCTTTTCAAATGCACGTAGCCGAGAGAGTCAGTTACATGCGGATTCTTGATGCAGTTTAACTTCTATATGGTAACCGAACTACTTTAGTTTTTGTGATAGTGTACTCGGTAGATCGCAGGATTTTGTGTGTTTCAGAGAGCATTTTAACACCGCTATAATATGTGCTGATAAAATATATTAAAAACTTATTTTAACCAAGCATAACTGCTACTCAAAATGTTGTAAAACTTACAGAAATTGTACAGTGTTTTGTAACAGAGTTAGTTTCGTGAAAAAAGCTGGTGTGATTAAAAAGGTGGACCATTGTTCATTACTGGTGAGTTTGCCCAATTTTTTTATTAGACTTTTTGCTGAGAACATAAACTTTTAATTCTATAGAAACATAAAATACTATTCTGAAAATTGATTAAACTTAAACGCATTTCTAAGGCAACAATGACCTTTTTAGGCCATTCCGTTTTATGAGGCACATTCCATTCCATTCCATTTTATGAAGCCCATTCCATTTTATGAAGCTGGTTTTCGTGGATCCGTATATGTTATGAAGCCCGTACATCACACATACTTTGAGCAGAAGCCCGTAATTGTTTACTGAAGTAAAAGCCATGTTGTACTAGTCGATGTTACTGCTTTCTTTTTGTTTTGCTGTCCCGTTTTGAAATCTGTTTTGTTGAAGTACCGACCACACTACCTACTCAAATCTTTTGAGGACTCAACCTCCAGCGTGGGATTTGGCAGATAAGATTTAATACTTATTTTTACTAACCATTTTATTTAACTGTGATATATTTCCTTTTTATAGCACTGGTTATTATTTGTTAATATTTTTGGTAAACCTATTTATTGCCCTTGTTAAGATCTGGCAACAATGCACCCTTGTTGAGTAGATGCGCATTTACCCTCCCAAGGTATTAATTTTTCTTAGGTCCCAAAAATATATTATATTTTTTTTGTTTTTAGCCAAATAGGTACATACTTTTTATTTAGGTACTTCGATAATTTTTTTGTTGTGGCTTGATTTTATCGTCCGTGTATTTTCTTCTTACTTTTTATTAACATGAAATAATAAGATAAATTCTTTTATTGAAATAAAAAGCCAACTCTTTATAAATAGAAATTAAATTACATTCTTGAGATAATAAAAATAAATAGTAACGAACATTCTGTGATAAGAAACAAGGATATAAAAGAATATTTTTAATCGATAGCTATATAATTAAGTATTTAGGTTAAAAGATCCTTATATATTTATTTTTTTTGTAAATTTCCTTCTTGCAAGTCGTTTGCTGATAAAAATAATTAGAGACTATTTTTTTTTAAACCTTTTGCGTTTTAATCAAACATTCACCATCTTTATTAATACGTAGTGGATAATACAAGGTTCACTAAGATCTCGATACATTCTTTCTATTTTACTTTTAAACTTGTATTGGCGCCCTTTAGGCAAAAGAAAGTTAATTTATTTCACATGAATATTGTTGAGTTTTTTGTTGAGGTGAACACCACGACCTCAGTCCCAACTGAGCTACCGAGAGCATTTTAGTTTGTAACAAAAAACCGTTACAATGTGTATGTATGTGTATGTATGTGTATGTATGTGTATGTATGTGTATGTATGTGTATGTATGTGTATGCATGTGTATGTATGTGTATGTATGTGTATGTATGTGTATGTATGTGTATGTATGTGTATGTATGTGTATGTATGTGTATGTATGTGTATGTATGTGTATGTATGTGTATGTATGTGTATGTATGTGTATGTATGTGTATGTATGTGTATGTATGTGTATGTATGTGTATGTATGTGTATGTATGTGTATGTATGTGTATGTATGTGTATGTATGTGTATGTATGTGTATGTATGTGTATGTATGTGTATGTATGTGTATGTATGTGTATGTATGTGTATGTATGTGTATGTATGTGTATGTATGTGTATGTATGTGTATGTATGTGTATGTATGTGTATGTATGTGTATGTATGTGTATGTATGTGTATGTATGTGTATGTATGTGTATGTATGTGTATGTATGTGTATGTATGTGTATGTATGTGTATGTATGTGTATGTATGTGTATGTATGTGTATGTATGTGTATGTATGTGTATGTATGTGTATGTATGTGTATGTATGTGTATGTATGTGTATGTATGTGTATGTATGTGTATGTATGTGTATGTATGTGTATGTATGTGTATGTATGTGTATGTATGTGTATGTATGTGTATGTATGTGTATGTATGTGTATGTATGTGTACGTATGTGTACGTATGTGTACGTATGTGTAGGTATGTGTATGTATGTGTATGTATGTGTATGTATGTGTATGTATGTGTATGTGTGTGTATGTATGTGTATGTATGTGTATGTATGTGTATGTATGTGTATGTATGTGTATGTATGTGTATGTATGTGTATGTATGTGTATGTATGTGTATGTATGTGTATGTATGTGTATGTATGTGTATGTATGTGTATGTATGTGTATGTATGTGTATGTATGTGTATGTATGTGTATGTATGTGTATGTATGTGTATGTATGTGTATGTATGTGTATGTATGTGTATGTATGTGTATGTATGTGTATGTATGTGTATGTATGTGTATGTATGTGTATGTATGTGTATGTATGTGTATGTATGTGTATGTATGTGTATGTATGTGTATGTATGTGTATGTATGTGTATGTATGTGTATGTATGTGTATGTATGTGTATGTATGTGTATGTATGTGTATGTATGTGTATGTATGTGTATGTATGTGTATGTATGTGTATGTATGTGTATGTATGTGTATGTATGTGTATGTATGTGTATGTATGTGTATGTATGTGTATGTATGTGTATGTATGTGTATGTATGTGTATGTATGTGTATGTATGTGTATGTATGTGTATGTATGTGTATGTATGTGTATGTATGTGTATGTATGTGTATGTATGTGTATGTATGTGTATGTATGTGTATGTATGTGTATGTATGTGTATGTATGTGTATGTATGTATATATTTATGTATGTATATGTATATGTATATATATATATATATATATATATATATATATATATATATATATAAATATATATATATATATATATATATATGTATTTTTAATGTTATTTTAACTTTGTTTTAATAATTTTAACGAGCGTCTTACTAAAACGCACTTAATTGTTGAATGTCATTTTGGTGTGTTACTTTATTTTAGACAACTGCTTGATTTTAACCAATTGAACGTACACGTATTCCAACAATTAATGTCTGGCATCTTTTATTTAAATTATTTTTATGTTATTATATTTTTTACGAAACCTATTTCTTACCCTAACAATTAATATTTAAATTTAACTTGGTAAAAATACGCACAGCCTAAAACTATTAGTGTTCTATTCATTCTTGTAACCATGCGTTGGCTTTTTATAAAATTGCCTCCTTTATCGAATCAAGGGTAAATACAAAAATTGATAAATTTGATATTTTATATGGACCAAAACATTTGGATATTCTAAATTCATCAATCAGCAAAATTAGGATGGCCAGGTAATTGATATATATTCAATATTTAGTAGCTTATTAACTACTTAAATCATTGTTCATAGTTGTTGTTTATTTAGAATTAAGCTACAGCTTTGTCAATGTAATCAATTATTATCATGACAATAAAGCATATTTTGATTTGATTTGATTTGATAATAATTATATGTTCAAAATTAATGCTCAAAGGGGTAGCAGTGTTTGGCCTTGTATTACACATAACTTTTTTTTAATGTATTTTGTTTCTTGAAAATTCTGTACAGAGGGGGGAGCTGGGTCAATTACATAATTTAAGAATAGGCCCAAAGTGTACTTAGGGCAGAGCTTGCAGAGCTAAGCTCCCCCTTAAAAATTTGGTTAGCCCCTGAAATTATATTACATATAAACACATATTTCAGACAGAGTCGACTCGAAGGCTTATTGGGGTGGGGGAGGCAACAGCCACCTTTCCTCAGAAACTTTTTGATCTTCTGCAATTTTTTGTAACTCTTAACTGTTTCCAAGAAAAGACAAAAAAGGAAAATTTGTACTCTGCATTATTTTAATTTTATGCGAGTTTTATGTAATTTCTAAATAGCAATTGAAGATACAAGTTATTTTATTTTGTTTTTTTTTTTCTGAAGAATGGTTAGAGGTAAAAATATTGCAGATCAAAAAATTTCTGAATAAAACAAGGAATTCATTTTACATTTTTAAATCTGCCAATAACTTACTGCAAAAAAGTTCTGGAGAAAAAAGGGGGCATCACCGCGGAAAAAATATCACCCTGTAGTTTTTCCTAATATTTGACATGCTTAATGATGTATGCCTTGTAACAAAACAACAACAACATGTTCCAGATTTGAGCTAAATATCTCAAAAACTGCATCAGTTATAAATAAAAAGCAAACAAAAAAACCAATATTTTAATAACCCATATCTCAAAAACTAGCATGGATATACAAAGTTTTTTTTCTTAGAATCACTCAAGATAATCCTCTTTTAAGTTTGGCGACATACTTTATTAACACCTGTATAAAATACCTACTATTATGAGTCCCCTGGCAGCTTTTTTTTGCTTTTTAGTCATCCAACGCAACAATCAACAATGGGATAACATCATTATGTGGCCACTTTTATTATTAAAAAACTAAAGAATGGATATTGTGAAGAATATATATGAAAATTACATTACAACATTTGAGCAATTCCACATAAAATTAGAAATTTTAAATATTGGTTTTATTAAGGATTATTAGGTGGTACATGTTTAACTATTTTTAAGTTTTCTAAAAATCCACAGTTTTTTGTAATATAAATACGTAGTTTATACATTTAAGAAAAAACATTATATTTGTTAAATATTTTTAGATTTTTCTAAAACAGTTTTCATTTTTAAAAAAATAAATATTACATTTTTTAAAAAACATTGTTTTTTATTTAAGTATTACATTTTCGAGGTCATGCAAATTTTTACGTATGCGGAAAAAGTTTGGATATCTTACAGGTTTACATGACTAAAATTAATATATTATATTTTTAATATCCAAATCCTTTTCGCATACATGAAATTAGCCTGACCTCAAAAATAGCACCTTTACTAAGAAAAAAATCATTTAAAAAGCCCGCCAAGCCCGCCCGCGCATTCTTAATTCTTCCAGTAGCCAAGGGTGGCGCTAGCGTAAACTTGTTGCCGCTTTTGAACCATAGAATTAAGCACTCTTATTATTTTGTCTATGGCTTCGAGGCTTCTTTCGCTTCAAGGTGGAGATGTGTAAGTCCATAGAGAAAATAATAAAAGAGTGCTTAATTCTATGGTTTTACTGTCGAGTACTGTTGAGTACTGTTGGGATTTAGACTCCTGAAAAAATATCACCCTGTAGTTTTTTCCTGATATTTGGCAAGCTTAATGATGTATGCTTTGCAGCTAAACACACTTTCCAAATTTGAGCAAAACATCACAAAAGCATTTGCGGAACCATGTTTATTTACTTTTTTTATGAAAATCCCTAAAAAAATTAATTTTGCTTTCTAATTTCTGTTCTGAACAGGGGCGTCGCTAAGGGGGGGATGGGAGCTAGTCCCTCCCCAAAATTTTAAATTTTAGCAAAAGTAGAAAATCACAAATAAAATTTTAGGTAGAAAGTTTTTTGAAGGCAAATTAAAAAAAAAATTGAGGGGGACCCTTTTTTCAGTTATTAACTTTTTCTCTGTAAAACCAAAAAAAATTAAGTAGAAAGTTTTTGGACAAAAATTTAAAAAAAATGGGGTGGTAACATTTCTTTTTGGTAATCTAAAGTTTTTTGGATAGTTTAAAAAAAAATCATTAGTTAGGAAAGGTGGCTGTTGCCTCCCCCACCCCAATAAGCCTTAGTGTCGAGTCTGTCTGAAATATGTGTTTATATGTAATATAATTTCAGGGGCTAACCAAATTTTTAAGGGGGAGCTTATCTCTTGAAGCTCTACCCTAAGTACACTTTGGGCCTATTCTTAAATTGTGTAATTGACCCACCTCCCCCCTCTGTACACAATTTTCAAGAAACAAAATACATTAAAAAAAGTTATGTGTAATACAAGGCCAAACCCTGCTCCCCTATGAGCATTACTTTTAAACATATAATTATATGTTAAATGGCATTATATATTTTAAGAATAGGCCCTAGTATGGGTGAGGAAAGAGACAGAACTTCTTAACCAATATTTCTCTATTACTTACCTAAATGAAAAAACATTGTGTGTGTACTCAATGTGATTGTAATGATCCATACAAATGCATAATGTTTGTGTACCTAAAATGCGAGCTAAAATGTAAAAGCAATAGCTAGAATTATGTTCAAACACTAAACTAAAAGACAGGAGCCTAAGGATTTTTAGACATTTTCCATATATTTCATGAATAAAAAAATTAAATAGGTGAAGATATGGCATAACTGAGTCTCAGGTCCCCCCCAAGACCTATTCTTGGGTGCACTACTAACTAAAATATCTACTAAAACTAAAAATAGAAAATGCCGAAAAGGCAATACATCAATAATAATAAAATTATATGGACAATGACCCATAAGAAGGTGCAGATCTACGGGAGAGGAATTTATCCCCCCAAATCTTAAACTATATTAAGTTTTTACATACATAATACACATCCTGGTCACTATGCAAAACAGTTTTATGCAATATTCATTATGATATCTACCCCCCCACCCCTAAATAAAGTTCCTAGATCCAGCCCTGCCATAACTGAGGGGTGAACAGCTGAACAAAATTTGTACACCATTCTACAGGACTCAAATAAATTCTTGGCCCTGTAGTGTATTTTAGTGTCCTGTGGAGTCCTATTCAGTACTGTTAAAAAAATTTGTATACCTACTGTGGACAGATGATCACCCTGCCCTAACACACAATGCACCAATACTAAGTTGACACATTTTATCTAAAACCAATGTATATGTTCAGTGTCAATCTGTATATATTTGCCTGGCCTTTGACAGTATCTATAATGCTCAAAGGATAAAAGAATTAAAAAGCCTTAAAAACATCTGTTTTTTTATTAAGAAGCATTAAAGCAGAACTTATGACTATCAATGGCAAAGAAATCAGCCTTAAAAATGAGAAACAAAATGATTGAAGGGAATTCCCGAAAATCTTCTTAAAAAACATGAATAAAACTTTTAGAATAACAAGTATATAGGGTGTTAATAAAGTATGTAGCCAAACTTCAGGGGGCGATTCCTGGAGTCATTCTAGGAAGAAAAGTTCAAATAAGCATAGGTCCGAAAATGCATATCCAGCAAGATACAGGGTGATAAATATTTAAAAAAAAAATATTTTTGTAAATATCTTCAACATCTTTCGCTTGATTTCATTGAAAATTGGCAGAGATATTTCTAGTATAAAGGGCCTACTTTGGCTCTAAAGAAGTTGCAATTAGCAAGTCCAGTGGCGTACCAGGGATGACCTTGGCAAATACTTTGTTAAAAAAAAGTGTACGCCAATGACTTTTTTGACATTTTTGTATTTTTCGCGTATTGTCCAAATAAAAATACATCTTTTATGTCTTTTGTCTTATTTTTATTACTTGCTCGGTTTTCCAGATAAAAAAATATAAAGCATTTTATTTGGAAAAAACATTTTACGGTTAAAAAAAATACTAAGTCTTTTCTGGGTAATTTTTGTTTACAAAATTTAGGGGAATTGGGAAGTAGTATTTTGTTAAGGTGCAAAAGTCCAAATTAAAATAAATTTATTAAGTCCAGCGGTGTCTAGGTGCACACTTTAACCAATAATAATAAAAATTAATTGTACGGCAGTAATTTTTTTGCCATTCTTATAAGTTTTCAGACAGCACAACTAAAAATACGACTTTTTAGAAAAAATGGAATGTCGTGGAATGAAAGAAAAACAAAACTGTCAAAATTTGATAAGTCCCATGGTAACAATCAACAATATCGGAAATTTGACAAAGTCCCATTACAACGATAAACAATATCGTATAAGTACGTTTCATTTTTTTACGTGCTAATTAAATGTGTTAATTAATTGATTAATTAGTTCTAAAAGTTACGTATACTAGAGAATGGTGCAATTTACAAACGCAGAAATGGCAGAAATGCATTTTGTTTATGGGATGGCCCAAGGTAATGCAAGAGAGGCAAGACGTATTTATGCAGAGAGATATCCCAACCGAATTCTACCACACAGACAAACATTTGTACGAATACATGAACGGTTATGCGAGTCAGGTACGTTTGAGAGGAGGGATGCTGTAGGAAGACCTGCAGTACTTAGAACGGTGGAGCAAGAAGAAGCGGTATTGCATGAAATTGAACAAAATCCTGGTACAAGTACGAGAAAAATTGCACGTCAATTAGACATAAATCACGTAACTGTATGACAAATTTTACGAGATTACCAGCTGTATCCTTACCATCTACAGCGTGTTCAAGCTCTGCTACCTACTGATTTCCCCCAGCGTTTAAACTATTGGACTTGGTTTCTCCAACAACAAGAGGCATCTCCCAGGTTTTTAAGTCAAATATTATTTACGGATGAAGCCTGTTTTTCAAGAAATGCGATTATGAACTTTCATAACAATCATGTCTGGTGTGACGAAAACCCTCATGCAGTAATTGAAGATAATTTTCAACAACAGTTCTCAGTAAATTAGTTGGGTTGGTATTGTAAATGACAACCTTATCGGGCCCCATTTTTTGCCAATGCGATTAAATGGTGACCACTACCGTTTTTTTTTGGAATTTGAGCTACCAGAGCTTTTAGAAAATGTCCCTTTGGCAGTAACAGCAGGAATGTGGTTCATGCATGATGGTGCCCTGCCTCATTTTAGCAGTGTCGCACGTCAGTTTTTGAATGAACATTACGAAGGACATTGGATTGGTCGAGCGGGTCCACAGTCATGGCCACCAAGATCACCAGACCTAAATCCCTTAGATTTTTTCCTCTGGGGACATTTAAAATCTTTGGTTTACCAAACTCCACTCAACAATGAGGAAGAATTAAGACAAAGGATAGTTGATTCTTGTGATCAAATAAGGCAAACACCGGGAATATTTCAGCGTGTTCGACAATCAATGGTAAGAAGACTTAATTCTTGTATTGAAGTTAATGGAGGACACTTTCAGTAACTTCTGTAGTATAACCTGTTTGATTATGAATTGTAAATGCTTCGTAAATGCTTCCTCAAATTCTAAATAAAAATTTTAGAGAAATCACTTTTAAAAGAGTGTTATACCACCGTGAAATTTGTTTTGTAATAAAATGCTTTTTATTTTTTATCTCGAAAACAGAGCAAGTAGTGAAAAAAATACAAGAGACCTAAAAGATGTACTTTGTATTGGACAATACAAAAAAAATACAAAAATGTCAAAAAAGTCATTGGCGTACATTTTTTTTTACAAAGTATGTGCTAAGGTCATCTCTGGTACGCTACTGGACTTCCTAATTGCAACTTCTTTTAAGCCAAAGTAGGCCCTTTAAACTAGAAATATCTCTGCCAATTTTCAATGAAATCAAGCGGACGATGTTGAACATATTTACAAAAAACAATTTTTTTTTCAAAGTTTAACACCCTGTATCTTGCTGGATATGCATTTTCGGACCTATGCTTTTTTAATCTTTTCTTCCTGAAATGACTCCAGGAATCGCCCCCTAAAGTTTGGCTACATACTTTATTAAATAAAATCTATATGTTTGTGGCGGATTCATTTTACAAACACAACTTTTTCTGGGTATTACGCCACTAGTAAGGAAAAATTATTTTAAAAAATTATAAAAAACCACTGCGTTTCTCCTAGAAAAATAAAAATCACTAATTTGTCAGTGGCTTTCTATAAAAATAAATAGTTGCCTAGTAAAACCTAAACCACTTATCTTTTAATTGAATTTGAATACGCTACGTTTCGATTGCCAATCTACTAATCTTACTAGTGGCGTAATACCCAGAAAAAGTTGTGTTTGTAATACATACTTTATTAACACCCTGTATAAATCGACCCTAATAGTGGGTTTACACATGCATGAATTTAGTGGCGCCAGTGTTCGCGCCAGTTCTATTTGCACGCCAGTAAAGGTTTACACTATTGTGCGAAAATTAAAAAGACTGGCACGCCAGTTTCATTTTTAAAGTGTACACGATACGCGATATGTCGGCTGAACTCTCGGAAGCCTGCAAAATAGTCGCTAAACTTTTATTGAAAAAAAAAATTAAAGAGATTCAGAAAAAGGAACAAAGAAAAGGCCGTATCTGGCTTAAAGCATGGATTGCTCGTCGATCTACTTTGGGCGCTCCGAAAAACTTTTAGGAGAACTTGCAGCAGAAGATCCTGCGAGCTATAAAAACCATCTTCGAATTTAAACTTATTTGAACAACATTCTTAAAAATTCGGTCTGCTACTTTAAACCATGGTACTTTTGGGGTGTATACTTCATCTGCACCGGCTCCGGAAAGTTGGCTTTTTAAAATTTTTGTCAATTCCAAAGCATAGTGTTTCTTATGGATCATATTTCTGCTTTTACTTCTGCAACTTCAAAGATTTCAATATTCATTATTTCACTAAGTTTTTGGTAAGCATTATCTCGACTATATTTGTTTTTATAAGAACTACTGTGTATATCCCATAAACAAGGAAAACATTCATAGCCTTCAAGAAACTGTATGGTCAGTTCTGCTGACCACTTTTTTTAGCCATAATAAGCTATAAAAACAACAATAAACACAATTTTGAAGCTCAAACACAATAAAAATAAAAAATTATGTAAAATAATGAACTTAAAACTGGCGAGCCGACGTGCAAGCACTTGTTTACACATGAAAATTTTCTTTTTTTTGCGCGCATGCTTCACCACTGGCGCCAGCAAATTCAGTCAGCTGCAGACTTTTTTGATACATGCATGCAAAAAAAGAACTTGTGTGCAAGTCGGTGTTTACACTTGCAAATTTAACTTACTGGTGCGCCAGTTTTTATTGGCACCAGCAAATCCATGCATGTGTAAACTCTCCTTAACTTCAATAACATAAATTATCTTTCTTACCTTGTCTTAGTCACAAAACAAGAATAGTTTTGTCTGATAACACGCGCTTTAACACAAAACAGATCTCCTTTATAGTGAAAAAGTTATTTCGTAGCAAAAATTTTGCATAAAAATTCCAGAAAAATAAACCAAGAATTTGAGGTTAGGTCTGACTCGACTGCGTTTACAATATACTTGTAACTTGCGTTTAAAAATGACTTGCAATTTGCAATATGGGTAGAATACCTGTATTATTTATTTATTTTAGGGCCGGTTTATCAATGGAGGGATACCCCTCTAGTTAGAGATAGCCCGGGGCTAAAGTTGTCAAAATTGTTTATCCATCCAAGGTTAACTGCAAACTCGAGGGTTAACCCTAGGCTAACTTGACCCGCGCTCGGACGGCAGGGTAACGTGTTTAGCTCTGGGTTAACCACAAAATTTTGAATTATTTTTTTTATTTTGGTTGATTTTTATCAAAAGCATAACATTTAAATTGTATACTTTAATTTTATAAGTGTTAAATACGATGCTCCGAAATTTCTACAACATCAGTGGCGATACTTCATATGGTGTGAGGCTGAGATGATGAAATTCCCCACAGACATGGAGATTTTTGCAATGGGAGCAGTCTACCAAACAAGCCTCAAATATTGTTTCTATGAGCAAGATAATGTTTAATAGAAAAGCACTCCATGAATAACCCAATAAATATCCCACCCACCAACAGAACTATACCTACTATTTGTACCGAGCCACAATACAGACCCTCTGGTGGTTACAATGAGAGGGCTGCAAGGCCCATTCACATAGAATCATCATCAATATGTGTACCAGTTTTATTATAATTCTAATTTATATATATAGTTTTAAAACTTTTTATATTTATTTAAAAATGCAAAATAAAAAGTGAATGTACTTCAAACACAGAGTTTTTAAATTTTTATTTGGAGGCCCCTGAAAAATTACTAACACTTCTTTTGTTATACAACAGTGTTTTAGGTATCAGAAATAATCAACAATTAACCCATAGAGTAACATCAAAATAAAATACTGAAATCATCAATCATGCTAGAGCACTTTTATAATTAAAAAAAAATATGCTACAGAATAAATAATATATAAAATGAAGGTTTTGAAATAAGTTCTGGTCAGCCAGGAAACCTCTTGCTCTGCACAGGGTGTTTGTAAATCAGTCATTCCGGGATAACAGTTTCATGTGCCAGAAACTAGTACCATTATTTCTTGTTGACGTACCTTGTTAATATTTCTTCATTAGAATTCCCAAGTTTAGAGAAGTTTATTTGTTTCCTTGCAAAGACATGATCTGTAACAAAAATAAAATAGGTGTTGTAGTGTAAAATTAAACTTAAAAAATGCAGGATTATGATCCAATATGGAAATTAATCCATTTGCTTTTAACTCATTTTATCTCTTAAATTATGTAATGTATAAATCTAGCTTTAATAATAGGTTAGGTTAATAGGTAGATAGGTACCTATAGATGCATTTTTATTTTAAATACAAGTACAACAGAAACAATTTAAAAATTTGGAGCTACATGCTAATTTTTATGTAGCTAAACTATTTTTATCATACGTAGTAAATACCGGAATGGGACAACTGGGCGCCGCCAACTGGGCGCCGCCAACTCGGCGCCGCCAACTGGGCGCCGGGCCAACTGGGCGCCGGGCCAACTCGGCGCCGCCAACTGGGTGCCGGCCAACTCGGCGCCGGACTAAAAAAATTTTTTTTGACAAAATGTGTAGATGAAAAATAAAATATATTATTTATATAAAAACATCTTTAAAAAATCCTACGCAATTTTTTACAAGCTTTTATTTAGCTTCAGATGTTCTAACTAACTATCTATCAAATCTTGTGAAGCGTTTTTGACACACTTCCCATTATCCGATTTGGATGAAATTTGGTACACACGTAGTGGTCCCATGACAATACAACACTAAGAAAAAAATATCCAAACAACCCCTACCCCCACCCCTTCTATAGAAAAATGTGTTTTTGACAGACTTCCCGTTATCCGATTTGGAAAAATTTGGTATACACATAGTGGTCCGATGATAATACAACAATAAGAAAAAAATATCCGTACACACGTAGTGGTCCCATGACAATACAACACTAAGAAAAAATATCCTCTCACCCCTACCCCCACCCCCTTCCATGGAAAATGCGTTTTTGACACCCTTCCCATTATCCGATTTGGATGAAATTTGGTATACATGAAGTGGTCCAATGACAATACAACATTTTAAAAAAATCCTACCACTCCTACCCCCACCCTCATCTATAGAAAAATGCGTTTTTGACACACTTCCCATTATCCGAATTGGATGAAATTTGGTATACATATAGTGGTCCGATAACAATACAACAATAATGAAAAGATGTCCTTCCACCCCAACCCCCCACCCCCTTCCATAAAAAATGCGTTTTTGACACACTTCGCTTCAAATGACTTTTATAAAATTTGGTATATGCATAAAGGTCCGATGGCAATACAGCCCAAACAAAAAATATATTTCTACCTCTACCCCCACCCTCTCCTTCCCCCAATAGAAAAATGAGTTTCCAAACAACTTACGATCAGCGATTTCATTATAATCTAGAATATACTCTTCTTTATTTATTTACCTCTGCATTTTTCTGCTAGATTGATTCTTGCAAATAGTAATATTTAATTGAGGCGGATATCTTATCGTGCTAACATCCTCAAAATTTCCATCAGTCGGCCATCGCTTTTATTATTATGATAATATTAGAATGTTAGAAAATTATTTTTTAATTTTTAGTGCATTTTATGAAAGCTTGTGATTTTTTTACTAATTTATTTGAAATCTGTTTTTGTTAAGTAAAGTTAAATCCATTAAGTCGACTGCTGATTCTTGGTAGTTGTAGTGTTTGGTAACCTGGTAATACTACAATTTACGTTTTTTATTACAACAATGGCGGATCGAAAAATCAAAATGCTTGAGGTCATTTACGAAAACTTTTAACTTAAAAAAATCGAAATGGCGGGTCCAAAATGGCAGATTTTTTATTTACTAACCGATTTGTCTCAAACTTGAAATATTACATTGCTTGAAGTCATTTAACAAAATTTTTTACTCAAACTTAAAAAAAATCAAAATGGCGGATCAAAAATGGCAGATTTTTTATTTACTAACCGATTTGTCTCAAACTTGAAATATTACATTGCTTGAAGTCATTTAACAAAATTTTTTACTCAAACTTAAAAAAAATCTAAATGGCGGATCAAAAATGGCAGATTTTTTATTTACTAACCGACTTGTCTCAAACTTGAAAGATTGCAGTGCTTAGGGATCGATTTATAATAAATTTAGAACTTTGTGGTGTTTAATGTCGCTGAACATGATTTTTTACTCTTTTTAAAAAAAACATCTAAATCGGATAATGGGAAGTGTGTCAAAAACTCATTTTTCTATAAAAGGGGGTGGGGGTAGAGGTAGGAGGATATTTTTTCTTAATATTGTATTGTCATCGGATCACTATATGTATACCAAATTTCATCCAAATCGGATAACGGGATGTGTGTCAAAAATAAATTTTTCTATGGAAGGGGGTGGGGGTAGGAGTGGTAGGATTTTTTTTTCAATGTTGTATTGTCATCGGACCACTATATGTATACCAAATTTCATCCAAATCGGATAATGGGAAGGGTGTCAAAAACTCATTTTCTATGGAAGGGGGTGGGGGTAGGGGTGGGAGGATATTTTTTTTAATGTTGTATTATCATCGGACCACTATGTGAATACCAAATTTCATCCAAATCGGATAGTGGGAAGTGTGTCAAAAACACATTTTTCTATTAAAGGGGGTGCGGGTAGAGGTGGGATGATATTTTTTTTCTTAATATTGTATTGTCATCGGATCACTATATGTATACCAAATTTCATCCAAATCGGATAACGGGATGTGTGTCAAAAACAAATTTTTCTATGGAAGGGGGTGGGGGTAGGGGTGGGAGGATATATTTTTTTTAATGTTGTATTGTCATGGGACCACTACGTGTGTACCAAATTTCATCCAAATCGGATAATGGGAAGTGTGTTAAAAACGCTTCACAAGATTTGATAGATAGTTAGTTAGTAAAGGATTTTTTTAAAGGTGTTTTTATATAAATAAAATATTTTATTTTTCATCTACACATTTTATCAAAAAAAAATTTTTGTAATACCAAATTTCATTCAAATCGGATAATGGGAAGTTTGTCAAAAACTCATTTTTCTATTAAAGGGGGTGGGGGTAGAGGTGGGAGGATATTTTTTTTCTTAGTATTGTATTGTCATCGGATCACTATATGTATACCAAATTTCATCCAAATCGGATAATGGGAAGTGTGTCAAAAACGCATTTTTCTATAGATGAGGGTGGGGGTAGGAGTGGTAGGATTTTTTTTTCAATATTATATTGTCATCGGACCACTATATGTATACCAAATTTCATCCAAATCGGATAATGGGAAGGGTGTCAAAAACGCATTTTCTATGGAAAGGGGTGGGGGTAGGGGTGGGAGGACATTTTTTTTTTAATGTTGTATTGTCATCGGACCACTATGTGAATACCAAATTTCATCCAAATCGGATAGTGGGAAGTGTGTCAAAAACTCATTTTTCTATTAAAGGGGGTGGGGGTAGAGGTGGGATGATATTTTTTTTCTTAATATTGTATTGTCATCGGATCACTATATGTATACCAAATTTCATCCAAATCGGATAACGGGATGTGTGTCAAAAACTAATTTTTCTATGGAAGGGGGTGGGGGTAGGGGTGGGAGGATATTTTTTTCTTATTGTTGTATTATCATCGGACCACTATGTGTATACCAAATTTTATCCAAATCGGATAACGGGAAGTGTGTCAAAAACACATTTTTCTATAGAAGGGGTGGGGCTAGGGGTGGTAGGATATTTTTTTCTTAATGTTGTATTGTCATTGGACCACTACGTGTGTACCAAATTTCATCCAAATCGGATAATGGGAAGTGTGTTAAAAACGCTTCACAAGATTTGATAGATAGTTAGTTAGTAAAGGATTTTTTTAAAGATGTTTTTATATAAATAAAATATTTTATTTTTCATCTACACATTTTATCAAAAAAAAAATTTTAGTCCGGCGCCGAGTTGGCCGGCGCCCAGTTGGCGGCGCCGAGTTGACCCGGCGCCCAGTTGGCCCGGCGCCCAGTTGGCGGCGCCCAGTTGTCCTAGACCGGTAAATACTTACTGGCTAGAGTACAATAACTGAAGCTGAAGAAGGTGAATAAGGTTTTTTCAAATCATTTTTTTTAACAAAACACCCAAAACCAAAAATACAAAAACATATGATTATAACCACAAAATGTCAAAAATACCATAGACTATCAAATAAGAAGGGAAAACTTAGATGGCCGATTGTTATCAGCATCAGCCAACCTACGAGTTGTGAAGCTCTGGGTTAAAATGGTGTGGATAAACACTTGTCTCTTTAACTCAAGGGTTACCCCAAGGTTAGAGTTGGCCCTGGGCTAGCTAACACGACGAGATACCCCTCCATTGATAAACCGGCCCTTATTGGTTGCAACTTCTATGCAACAAGGAATAACAGCAATTTTTATTTAAATAGTATAAATACTGAATTAGGATACAAGTTATTGTTTTATAAAGGAATCATATTGTATAACAAATTACCATTAGACATTAAAAATTGCAAGTCAAATAATATGCTTAAGAGAAAACTTAAGAAGTACTTGTTGCCCAGTCAGCCTGATTGTTTAAGTAAACCCTTGGTACCATATTGGTGGGGTGTTGAGTAATTTACTCAGGAGAGATTTAAAATGGACTGTATAAATGGTTTTTGTTCTACTCACTGTTCGTTGCTGAGTTGTGGGGTCGATGGGCGGCCGCCTTTATCCTGGCTTCAGCAGTTCTGTTAAGGGGTTTCCATTACAGAGGTTTTAAGGAAGGGAGGACGGGGGAAAACACTCGCGAAAATTTGTAAATCTAATTTACTTAAAATTATTTAACTAAAAAGTGCTTAGCTTGATTGCACACCGTGTGATTGAATAGGGATTTGAAACGATATATCCCCTTGAACTACTAAATTCACACTGATTTTTCATTATATTTTTCTAAAAGCTACAGCTAAGGTGGACAAATCCCAATTCTACACAGTGAGCCAAAAAATATCTTATCCAATAAAAAGTAAAAATAAAATAACTAAATTCTAACATCCACACGAAATGAATGTACTGAGGACCGAACATCCCGCCGGCCAAAAGGGGTTTACCCCTTTTAATTTTAACTACTATCTACATTGTCTTCAATGGGGAGCGGACACAGCTTAACAACCGGTCGCTTTAAAGTACCGTTAGTGGTACGCACGCTTGCCACTCGTACTACACCGTCCGAACCTGGATGCACTGCCTCAATACGACCCAGTCGCCATTGCATACAGGGAGTGTTATCCTCTTTTATAACCACAAGGTTACCAATTTTTAGTGAACCTTTACTATCATGCCATTTAGCACGGTCTAGGACAACTAGGCGCCGCCAACTCGGCGCCGCCAACTGGGCGCCGCCAACTCGGCGCCGCCAACTGGGCGCCGCCAACTCGGCGCCGCCAACTGGGCGCCGGGCCAACTCGGCGCCGCCAACTGGGCGCCGGCCAACCCGGCGCCGGACTAAATTTTTTTTTGATAAAATGTGTAGATGAAAAATAAAATATATTATTTATATAAAAACATCTTTAAAAAATCCTTTACGCAATATTTTTTACAAGCTTTTATTTAGCTTCAGATGTTCTGTCTAACTAACTATCTATCAAATCTTGTGAAGCGTTTTTGACACACGTAGTGGTCCCATGACAATACAACATTAAGAAAAAAATATCCTCCCACCCTACCCCCCCCCCCCCTTCTATAGAAAAATGTGTTTTTGACACACTTCCCGTTATCCGATTTGGATAAAATTTGGTATACACATAGTAGTCCGATGATAATACAACAATAAAAAAAAATATCTTCCCACCCCTACCCCCACCCCCTTCTATAGAAAAATTTGTTTTTGACACACATCCCGTAATCCGATTTGGATGAAATTTGGTATACATATACTGATCCGATGACAATACAATATTAAGAAAAAAATATCCTCCCACCTCTACCCCCACCCCCTTTCATAGAAAAATGAGTTTTTGACACACTTCCCATTATCCGGTTTGGATGAAATTTGGTATTCACATAGTGGTCCGATGACAATACAACATTAAAAAAAAATATCCTCCCACCCTACCCCCACCCCTTCCATAGAAAATGCGTTTTTGACACCCTTCCCATTATCCGATTTGGATGAAATTTGGTATACATATAGTGGTCCGATGACAATACAACATTGAAAAAAAAAATCCTGCCACTCCTACCCCCACCCTCATCTATTGAAAAATGCGTTTTTGACACCCTTCCCATTATCCGATTTGGATGAAATTTGGTATACATATAGTGATCCGATGACAATACAATAATAAGAAAAAATATCCTCCCACCTCTACCCCCACCCCCTTTCATAGAAAAATGAGTTTTTGACACACCTCCCATTATCCGGTTTGGATGAAATTTGGTTTTCACATAGTGGTCCGATGACAATACAACATTTTAAAAAAATATCCTCCCACCCTACCCCCACCCCTTCCATAGAAAATGCGTTTTTGACACCCTTCCCATTATCCGATTTGGATGAAATTTGGTATACATATAGTGATCCGATGACAATACAATATTAAGAAAAAAATATCCTCCCGCCTCTACCCCCACCCCCTTTCATAGAAAAATGAGTTTTTGACACAATTCCCATTATCCGGTTTGGATGAAATTTGGTATTCACATAGTGGTCCGATGACAATACAACATTAAAAAAAAATATCCTCCCACCCTACCCCCACCCCTTCCATAGAAAATGCGTTTTTGACACCCTTCCCATTATCCGATTTGGATGAAATTTGGTATACATATAGTGGTTCGATCACAATACAACATTGAAAAAAAAATCCTACCACTCCTACCCCCACCCTCATTTATTGAAAAATGCGTTTTTGACACCCTTTCCATTATCCGATTTGGATGAAATTTGGTATACATATAGTGATCCGATGACAATACAATAATAGGAAAAAATATCCTCCCACCACTACCCCCACCCCCTTTCATAGAAAAATGAGTTTTGACACACTTCCCATTATCCGATTTGGATGAAATTTGGTATTCACATAGTGGTCCGATGACAATACAACATTAAAAAAAAATATCCTCCCACCCCTACCCCCACCCCCTTCCATAGAAAATGCGTTTTTGACACCCTTCCCATTATCCGATTTGGATGAAATTTGATACACACGTAGTGGTCCCATGACAATACAACATTAAGAAAAAAATATCCTCCCACCCCTACCCCCACCCCCTTCCATAGAAAATGCGTTTTTGACACCCTTCCCATTATCCGATTTGGATGAAATTTGGTATACATATAGTGGTCCGATGACAATACAACAATAATGAAAAAATGTCCTCCCACCCCTACCCCCCACCCCCTTTCCATGAAAAATGCGTTTTTGACACACTTCACTTCAAATGACTTTTATAAAATTTGGTATATGCATAAAGGCCCGATGGCAATACAGCCCAAACAAAAAATATATTTCTAACTCTACCCCCACCCTCTCCTTCCCCCAATAGAAAAATGAGTTTCCAAATAACTCACGATCAGCGATTTCATTATAATCTAGAATAAACTCTATTTATTTACTTCTGCATTTTTCTGCTAGATTGATTCTTGCAAATAGTGATAATTAATTGATACGGATATCTTATCGTAATAACATCGTCAAAATTATATATATTTTTTTTAATGTTGTATTGTCATCGGACCACTATGTGAATACCAAATTTCATCCAAATCGGATAATGGAAAGTGTGTCAAAAACATTTTCTATGAAAGGGGGTGGGGGTAGAGGTGGGAGGATATTTTTTTATTAATATTGTATTGTCATCGGATCACTATATGTATACCAAATTTCATCCAAATCGGATTATGGGAAGTGTGTCAAAAACACATTTTGCTATAGATGAGGGTGGGGGTAGGAGTGGTAGGATTTTTTTTATTGTTGTATTGTCATCGGACCACTATGTGAATACCAAATTTCATCCAAATCGGATAATGGGAAGGGTGTCAAAAACGCATTTTCTATGGAAGGGGTGGTGGTAGAGGTGGGAGGATATTTTTTTTTAATGTTGTATTGTCATCTGACCACTATGTGAATACCAAATTTAATCCAAATCGGATAATGGGAAGTGTGTCAAAAACATTTTTCTATGGAAGGGGGTGGGGGTAGGGGTGGGAGGATATTTTTTTCTTAATGTTGTATTATCATCGGACCACTATGTGTATACCAAATTTTATCCAAATCGGAGAACGGAAAGTGTGTCAAAAACACATTTTTCTATAGAAGGGGTGGGGGGGGGGGTAGGAGTGGGAGGATATTTTTTTCTTAATGTTGTTTTGTCATGGGACCACTACGTGTGTACCAAATTTCATCCAAATCGGATAATGGGAAGTGTGTCTAAAACTCATTTTTCTATGAAAGGGGGTGGGGGTAGAGGTGGGAGGATATTTTTTCTTATAATGTATTGTCATTGGATCACTATATACCAAATTTGATCCAAATCGGATAATGGGAAGTGTATCAAAAACTCATTTTTCTATGAAAGGGGGTGGGGATAGAGGTGGGAGGATATTTTTTTCTTAGTGTTGTATTGTCATGGGACCACTACGTGTGTACCAAATTTCATCCAAATCGGATATTGGGAAGTGTGTCAAAAACGCTTCACAAGATTTGATAGATAGTTAGTTAGTTAGACAGAACATCTGAAGCTAAATATAAAAGCTTGTAAAAAATTGCGTAAAGGATTTTTTAAAGATGTTATTATATAAATAATATATTTTATTTTTCATCCACACATTTTATCAAAAAAAAAAAATTTTAGTCCGGCGCCGAGTTGGCCGGCGCCCAGTTGGCGGCGCCGAGTTGGCCCGGCGCCGAGTTGTCCCGGCGCCCAGTTGGCGGCGCCGAGTTGGCGGCGCCCAGTTGTCCCATTCCGATTTAGCACGTTAGCATGTAAGTACTCTTTAGACCACCGAGACCAAAAATCCTGGTGCAACTTCTGGAGCAATTGCCAGCGATCTAATCTATTAAGGGGGGTGTCACTAAAATTGGGTTCGGGAAGTGCACTAAGAGACTCTAAGGTTAAAAAATGACCTGGGGTGATTGCCGAAATGTCATTCGAATCACTACTAAGGGGGGTTAAAGGCCTACTATTTAAAAAGGCTTCTATCTGTACAAGCAGAGTGTACATCTCCTCGTATGTTAAGATTTGAGATCCAACTATACGTAACAAATGAGTTTTAACGGATTTTACTGAAGATTCCCAAAGACCGCCAAAATGGGGTGCAGAGGGGGGATTAAAATGCCACGAAATTGTTTCTGCTTTCGAAGCATCACGCATTAGATTACATAAAGTTCTATAAGCTCCAGTAAAATTAGTTCCACAGTCACTGTGGAGTGAAACAAGTCTGCCTCTACGGCCTACAAAGCGACGTAAGGCTGCCAGAAAAGCATCGGAAGACAAGCTTGAAACTAGCTCTAAATGCAAAGCTTTGGTAGCATAACAAACGAAAAGACAAAGGTATGCTTTCGTCGTGCGAGCTCCTCGGTAGCGAGTCATTAACAGATTAAAGGGACCTGCGAAGTCAACACCTGTGTGAAGAAAAGGCTTAACTTGGCTCACGCGAAGTAAGGGTAGATCACCCATGGGAGCTTGAACAGGGGTTGGATTTATCTTATAGCAAGTAGCAAGATTTATCGTATAGCTTGTTGTGCGATTATGTACTGAATTGATTGAATTCCTGCATGGAAATATTTCAAGTGTACATAACTAACCAAAATTTCCGTAAATCGATGACTGTTGGGCAATAGAGCAGGAAATTTTTGTTGATAGGACAACGAAGTAGAATTTCTTAATCTGCCACCAAGGCGAAGTATGCTTTCATCATCTAAAAAGGGGCTTAGTCTTCTAAATAATTTTGAGGGTAAAAGATGCTGTTGGATTCTATCAATTTCATGAGAAAAAGCTAAAGTTTGTACATGCTTTACTAAGAGCATGACAGACTGATGTAACTCTAAACTAGTAAGAGGTTCAGTTACTTTGATTTTGTTTCTACAATTCGACAAAAATCTTAAAATATATGCTAAAACTCTACGTAATCTATCAAAACTAGAATTATTTTCTATTAGTTGAGCTAACAAATGGGGTTCTAATTCTGCTACAAGAAGACATGTTTTTCTATGTTCAGGAATGTCTTCATCAGACAATGGAAGATTTATTTCTGTCCATGTGTCGGTGTGTTGCGACAAAAAACTAGGGCCATACCACCACATTGAGCTTTCTGACAACTCAGATGGGAGGAGACCACGACTACCTAAATCTGCAGGATTGTTTTCTGATATGACATGATGCCAATGCGAGGAAGGGATTTTTTCTTGGGTGAAAGTTGATCTATTACTAACA
This sequence comes from Aspidapion aeneum, assembly GCA_963576565.1. Taxonomy (NCBI): domain Eukaryota; kingdom Metazoa; phylum Arthropoda; class Insecta; order Coleoptera; family Brentidae; genus Aspidapion; species Aspidapion aeneum. The sequence goes on along the minus strand of OY755044.1, from coordinate 53,581,794 downwards.
AAAGTGGTAAATCTATGTGGGGAAGACTTTATCCAAGAAAGGACTATAGTTGAATCACACCAAGCGTATATTTCACTAATTTTTAGCCTGGGCTGATAAATTCCTAGAACATAATGTAACAATTTTGATAACAGAACTGCTCCACACAGTTCAAGGCGGGGTATACTAATTGTTTTTAAAGGGGCTACTTTGGATTTTGCAGTCACAAATTTGACACAAAATTCATTATCTTTTAATGAAAATCTAAAATAAACAACAGCACAATAGCCTTTTTCAGAGGCATCTGAAAAGCCATGAATCTGAATTGATTGGCAACTATCAGGCACTACTCTACGAGTTATTTTACATAAAGATAGCAAACTAACTTCACTTGTAAATTTTTCCCATATTCTACTAATTTCTATCGAGGGTGGATCATCCCAATTGAGCTTTAAGTCCCAAAGCTTCTGTATTAAATGTTTTAGGAAAAAAGTAACAGGGGTTAAGATACCTAGAGGGTCAAAAATCTTAGCTAAGTTTCTAAGTAAATTACGTTTTGTACGCGGTGACAAAATTGAGTTTATCGAAAATTGATAGCAATCTGATGATGGACTCCACTCAAGTCCTAAAACTTTAAGAGTATTATTGGAATCAGCATCAAAGGATAAATTTTCATTGCACAGATGAGAAGAAGGAAAGTCTGCCAAGAGTCTTGGGTCATTGCTGCACCACTTGCGCAATTGAAACCCACCTTTGGCAAGAAGAGAAATTAGGTCTTTCTGAATCCTTTTGGCACCATCAAGGTCACAATGCATGCCAGTTGTATCATCTACATATGAGTGCGAGATAATTAGTTCTGAAGCTTCAGGGTAATTAACTTTCTCCTGCTCAGCTAAAGTAAGCAATGATTTGATAGCTAAATAAGGGCTGCATGTTAATCCATAAGTAACAGTACAGAGAGCTATGTCTTCGATTGGACCATCAGGCTGAAAACGCCAAAGAACGCGTTGATAATCCTGATGAGGAGGAGTAACTAGAATTTGTCTAAACATTTTACAGATATCCGCTGTAAATACGAATTTTTCCAATCTAAATAACAGAAGTAATTGACATATGTCAGCTTGAAGTTTGGCACCAGGAAGCAGGCAATCGTTTAATGAATAAGGATCACTAGAACTTTTAGCAGAGCCATTATAAACCACGCGAAGTTTAGTTGTGACACTAGAAGGCTTTAGTACACAATGATGTGGAATATAATAACTTTTATCTGGAATGGCCAAAGATGAAACTATTTTCATATGTCCTAAAGATAAGTATTCCTTCGTAAAATCGGAATATTGCATGTAAAGATCAGAATTTTTTAACAATCTACGTTCTAATGCTAAGAATTGCTTGAGTGCTAACTCTCTACTGTTGGGAAAAGAAGGTTCACTAGACTTAAAAGGTAGAGATACTACAAATCTGCATGTCTCGGTTCTATAAGTGGTTTCAGAAAATATTTTTTCAGCTAAACTATCTTCAGGTGACATTGAATTGACCTTGGGAACTTCCTCGACAAGCCAAAATCTTTGAATGGTATCTTCGAGGGTGTCCATTGCCAAAAATGTTTGAGAAATGAATTGACTAATTACTTTAGACGAAGAACAAGTTTTACCCATAAGAAAATAACCAAAAATACTATTAATTACCACTGGATCCTTAGGACCAGCAACAATCTTTCCATCTTTAAGAATTCTTGCAAATATATCAGCTCCTACTAATATATCAACCGGTCTAGATTTGTAAAAATAAGGATCGGCTAGCTGACAATTTTTTAAGAAAGGCCAATTAGTAGTGGAAAGTGTTGGAAGTGGAAGATTTCCACATATTTTAGGGATAACTACGGCACAAAATTCTAAAAGGGGACTAGATTTTCCTGAAGGACGAATGGTAGAAGAATTGCTCTCACAACTTTTAAGCATAGGGGCTTCACCAATGCCTTGCACATCGATATCTGATTTGTAACTATGTAAACCAAGACGTTTAACACAAGCTTTCGTTATGAAATTTGAGGTTGAACCTGAATCTACGATTATTCTAATAGGTTGATAATCGCCTTTGCTATCTAAAATTTCTACTATTGCGGTGGATAATAATACACCCGAAGAATCGATGCTACTACTTAAACATAAGGGGTTGTCTACAGTTAATCCGACAAAAGCATTGGGGTTGCTTTGTGAATTTTGACTATCAATATGAGGTAATTGAGCTACAGAGTTAGCATTATTGGAAACTATACTACTATGGTTGGCATGGTGGTTGGCACCCGAACTAGTGGGGTGGCCAATGGAATTCGGGAAATTAGAACTAGAATGCGCTACTGGACTACAATGAGTATTGACACTCTGATTATAATAATTTGGAGTGGAACTAAAGCTACTAAAATGGGGGTTAGGACCCTTACTATGATTGTGTACAGGATTGTACTTAGGACCCTGACTATTATGGTGTGTAACAGTACTGCAGGCTTGAAAATTTCTATTATTTTGACTACTATTATTCTGACTACTATTATTCTGACTACTATTATTCTGACTACTATATAAGGTGCTAACTTGATTGGAACTATCATTTCCACTGAAACAAAGTAAACTATGGTGACGAACACCGCAACGAAAACAGGAATTAGTGGAGGGGCACTCCTTTATACTATGCGATCTAGAAAGGCAATTTAAACATAAATAATTTGCCTTGGCAAGTTTATAACGTTCATTGGGAGTTTTTGAGCGAAAGAACTGACATTTAGAAAGAGTGTGATAAGGTCCCTGTTTGCAAACTACACAAGTATTTTTATTATTATTTTGATTGGGTTGACTTAGAAAAACATTGGAAGTTTGTCTGGAGCTACCTGATTTAAAACTACTACTATTATTATTTATAGATTTTTTTAAAGAATTTTTTATCTTCTTTTCGGGTTAATTCTACATTATCTAAACCTTCACAGTGTTTTTCCAAATACGCTGTTAACTCTTTATAATCAGGCATTTTATTGGAATCAGAAAGCTGTAACTCAAATTTTGTTGCTAAGGAAATATCTATTTTTCTATTAATCATTTGAACTAATGCAAATGACCAGGCGTCTATTGGTAACTGTAAATTGCGCAAGGCCTCTAAATTATCGTTAAAGGTATCTAACAGGGTACGTAAATCTTGAGGATTTTCTGAAGATACTTTTTTAGCATTTTCAATAGCTGACCAATGACTAGCTGCTATGATTCGTTTTCTATAATATCTTTTACACAAAGTATCATAAGCAATGGAATAATTAGCATGAGTTAGTGGCAAATGCTGAACTAGGAGTTTTGGCTGTTCCTCAAGGGCTTTCAGTAAATATTCGAATTTAGTTACAATCCGAAAAGTGAGGATTGTTATGAACCAAGGCTTCAAACATATCTTTGAAACTAGGAAATGAAGTTACATCTCCTCTAAAAATAGGTAAATCTAAAGGTTTAAGATTGTTAGTAAACTGAGGCGCCTTTGATAAGGAAACAGAAGATTGCGTTTCACTAGTTGTATGAGAAAATAAGCTAAAATATATGCTTTTAATATGCCAGAATTTATTTTCAAAATCAGCTCGAACTTTATCTTCAGCTTGAAAATCATCCTGTTCATCTAATAAACCTATCAAAATGTTATGCTGTTTACTGAAATCATCTCTAATTTGTTCTAGGTCTTGATAGCGAACCTTGAGTGAAGCATGATATTTGCTATCAGTCTCAGCTTTTATAGCAAAATCGTATATTTCAGTCATGCGACTAATTTCACTCAGTCTTAAGTTTGTTGCTTTTCTAACTTTATCTGACATTGTAGCTTAATAATTAAACCAAATTAAAAATTATAAAAAAATCTGTTTTATATTTTAAATTAAAAAAAATAATAAAAAAAAATTATTTATTTCCTAAGTTAAATTTTAAACTTAATAAATGGCGAGAAATCTACTAACTACCAATTTAATGAAGTTGTCTAAACGTGGTAAACGAGTGCTACTATTTGTTGAAAACAAAATTTTTCTACTATTTTTTCTCAACTAATAAATTGAGCAATTAATTGGAAATTTTAAGAAAAGATGCTCCTACTACTAAATACGCAATTAATTTTATCAGTTATTTACCTAATTAGCATCTATAATTAATTATTTTATGGTTTCAGAAAAAAGCTACTACAATTTTCAATTTATACGTGTCACTGTGTATGACTAATGGCTGGACACAGTACTAAAGCAATGCATACAGTAAATTCTAATATGGAGTGTGGCTAAATTCTAATTGCGAGTGTGAAATCAACGGTGAAGCAAGAGCTAAATGAGACGACTATACGTTCTATACTATATGAGAATCCATTCCCGTTACTAAGCCAGAGACCGGCTGCTAACTGCCTGCTTCGAAGCAAAGCAAAAAAAAAGGCGATAAAGAAATTGATTTCTATTCAATTTGAATAAATGCACGACCTATAATTGGAAATTTTGTGTGAATGTTTTACAGCAAGAACTCTAAAAATTTATGTTAATTAATGACTATATGCCGATTAGTTTACTCCTAACTTTGAGTTTAGTGAAAGGCGGATCAAAGTCACTATGTATTTTTATCAAAAAGTCTACCTACTATATAAAAAAAACGACGATTAGAGTAGTAAAGTAGGAGTAACGCTAGAAAGGATCTGGCGAAAAGGACCAAAATGGTGGGGTGTTGAGTAATTTACTCAGGAGAGATTTAAAATGGACTGTATAAATGGTTTTTGTTCTACTCACTGTTCGTTGCTGAGTTGTGGGGTCGATGGGCGGCCGCCTTTATCCTGGCTTCAGCAGTTCTGTTGAGGGGTTTCCATTACAGAGGTTTTAAGGAAGGGAGGACGAGGGAAAACACTCGCGAAAATTCGTAAATCTGATTTACTTAAAATTATTTAACTAAAAAGTGCTTAGCTTGATTGCACACCGTGTGATTGAATAGGGATTTGAAACGATATATCCCCTTGAACTACTAAATTCACACTGATTTTTCATTATATTTTTCTAAAAGCTACAGCTAAGTTGGACAAATCCCAATTCTACACAGTGAGCCAAAAAATATCTTATCCAATAAAAAGTAAAAATAAAATAACTAAATTCTAACATCCACACGAAATGAATGTACTGAGGACCGAACACATATTATATTATATTTTATTATATTTTGTTATTTTAGTCTCCATATTATTTTTTTGGTGTGTTTTAGTATAGTAACCTTTTCTCATAAAGAAATATGGTAGCAATGTGTTTTTTAGGATAGGATTGAAAACATTTTACAGTACAGTGTAAGTACTTGATAAAGCTGTGTGTTACTAGATTATTCTTTTAGTAGGTAGGTATAGTTAGTTCTGTTGGGAATGATACAGGAATACTTGTAATGGTTTTTCGGTATTATTGGAGAAATATAGCCAGGCTATAATTGTGCCAGGCACTATTTTGACACATTCACATTACAAACTGACAGTTAATTCAAAATTCATACCAAAGTCGAATTTAAAACTATCGTCGTTTATTTTCAATTAATAAAAGAAGGCACTATTTATTCCGGTTCATATAGTAAACAAAGGCCATGTGTTAAAAGATCACAGCTAATATTACAATGTGAAGGTGTCAAAATTTTGCCTGGCACAATTTAAGCCTGGCTATATTTCAAGAATTTTCTAATAATACCGAAAAACCATTACAAGCATTCCTATATCATTCCCAACAGAGCTAACTATACCTACCTACTAAAAGAATAATCTAGTAACACACAGCTTTATCAAGTACTTACACTGTACTGTAAAATGTTTTTAATCCTATCCTAAAAAAAAACATTGATACCATATTCCTTTATGAGAAGAGGTTCCTATATTAAAACACACCAAAAAATAATATGGAGACTAAAATAACAAAATATAATATAATATAATATGGTACCAAGGGTTTACATAAACAATCAAGCTTACAGGCTGACTAGGCAACAAGTACTTCTTAAGTTTTCTCTTAACATATTATTTGATTTGGTAATTTGTTATACAATCTGATTCCTTTATAAAACAATGACTCATATCCTAATTCAGTATTTATACCATTTAAATAAAAATTGCTGTTATTTAACCTGGCATTATTTCAATAATTATCCATTATGTAATAATAAGAAGTAAATAGTTATTAGTATAATAAGTTTGGATTTGTTATGTTATAGAAATACTGGTGTATGTATTAACATTTAAATGTATTTTTTATATTTATATTTGTAATTTGAAATAGCATGATTTGCTATCAAAGATTTATTCAATTCAATTCAACATAGTGAACCATTTCTAACAAAAAATGGCATTAGGAAAATACTAAGCGTTATGTTATAGACATTTTTCTCAAAGTTTTACGTAATTTATGAACGGCCTCAATCGAACAGAATAAAATCAGTTTTAAATATAAATAGAAACATAGTCCGCGATTGCAGCGCTGTGCGCTACTGGAACTTGTTGGCTGCGCCACCAGTGTTGCCAGTCTAGTACAATTGTACTAGACCTTGTACTTTTTTGATATTTTCCGTACGCTAGTACGTTTAAGCAAAAATCTAGTACTTTTTATTTAATATTCGAAAAAACAAACAAATTTTCAAGTTATATATGGATCTGGAAAAAAAAATTTACTTTATGGTACACAATATAATCCAATATCTTGGTCATTTAGCTTGTGATATATTGAATTATTTGAATATATACCTATTGCGTGTTCATATGACTGCTCGGGCCAAAGAATATAAAAGATATTTTGGTAGGTAAGTTCGGGCTCTGCCGCGCGCCAACGAAAAATAGGGGACTTTCATAGAACATGTTCCATCAAACAGTTTGAAAATCATAAAACCGTCCGAAAAATCCCAAAGCGCGCGCAATGCAGTACGAGGACTGTTTTAAAACGGTTTTGGTTAGATGGAATGACCAAATATATGTCCAAAAACCAAATGCTGTTCGATTTACTTGAGGCATGTGATCATATGCGAGAGAGTTAAGTTCAAAGTCACGTGACTAAAAGAAAGGGTAGGTTTGAACGTCTCGCGTAAAGATAAATCGAAGCAACGTATGAATTCGAGAGTACGAAATTAAAGTTGCACACGGAAAGGATTACACAATTACATAGGATTATCACAATATATTATTAATTTTAGTTCTTTCAAATACAGAAAAAATTACCTTGATTTAATTTATATTTACAAACTATAAACCACTACAGACTGCCTAATAAACTAAATATACCAACAATTAAAATGAACTTGCATTAGCAATTAGCACATATTTTTGGGCGAAACTTGTAAAAAAATATTTATTTCTTCTAATATCACAAGTTTTATGTGAAATTTATATATTTATTTATTTGTATTTTGTAATTTGATTTTTACAAAATATTTGTGAAATTACCTACATATTATAGAAAGCCTTAATATTCACAAGGATTTTGCGATTTTGTTCATTTTTAGGAAATAGAGATCGTGATACTTCTAAGACGTTAGGAAAATCACATTTTGTAGCTTGTACTTTGGTAGATATATATGACCTTAATGTCGATGCCTTAAAGCGAAGTTGTTTGTTTTTCCGCCAAATCTGGTCTAAAATTTCACATCCGGTGTTACCCCTCTTCTTTTAACTTTTAGTTCACAGGTCACCGGGATTTGCTGCGATGAGGGTAAACCCTTATGTTACTATTCCTATCCAATCACCTGCTAGAGATGTTGAAAAAGTAACTATTTGTTACTCGAGTACTCGTTACTCGACAAATAACGAAGTAACGAATACCGATCCGAAAATTAAATGATTACTTTCGTTACTTTGATTCCTTCAATTATTTTAGTATTAGTCTCTATTTTTATTTATTTTTAGATTTTATGTACTTCTGTGTATGTAAGGCATTAGATTTTTAAAACAAAGTTGTACACAGGACAGTTTCTACGTAATTCCTACCTTTATTTTTTTAATTTTACCCCGGATTTTGAAAATTTCAATTGAATATTTCCATAATATCAACAACAACAATATACCTACAAGTAAATGATCTTCGAACTAACGACAGTCCGAGAATTTTGCACTAATTGTCTGATTGAATTATAGTAGTCTAGTAACGATTAGTAACGAGTATTCAAAAGAAACGAAAATCAACACCTCTATCACCTGCTAAACTAGGTTTGCTTTTTCCAACCAGTGGCGTATATAAGGGGGGGGCGGCCCCTCCCCCCGAAGCTAAGATTTTTTTAGATATTTTCAACACATTTCATGAATGCAAGCATAAAATAGCATAAAATACGGTCTCATGGGTTCTTCGATTTAGATTATGATTTTCTAGGAATTGCTCCTGCTTGGTCTTAGACTAAACTTAACTAAGAAAATGAGCCAAATCAATTAATATACAGGGTGGTTTAATAGGTTGATTTGATAAAAAGTGTTAAGAGTAAAGTACTAAGAGATATCAGAAAAGCTTATTATGAAAAGTTGCTTATAATTAAAAGTTACGACAGATTCTTATTTTTCACACTTTTGCATCTAAACAACTCTTCTTAATAACATTTTCCGATATCTTTTAAAACAAGGGTATTTTACTCTTAACACTTTTTATCAAATCAGCCTACTAAACCACCCTGTAGATTAATTAATTTGATGCATTTTTTTAACATCTTAGTTTCAGACCAAGCAGGCGCAATTTCCAGAAAATCAGAATCTAATTCGAACAATTTTTGTCATTTATACCTTACATCATCAAATCAGCATACTAAACCACCCTGTATATTAATTGATTTGGCTCATTTTTTTAACATTTTAGTTTGAGACCAAGCAGGCGTAATTCCCAGAAAATCAGAATCTGAATCGAAATTTTTTGGTCATTTCTACCTCACCCGAACTCAATCCGTTGACATTAATTTTTATATTAATAGATATTATATTAGTTTAAAAAGATATAATTTTATATCTAATATGTATGTATTATTTAAAAAAAATCATTTTTTGTATTTATATATGCGTGTACATAAGAATTTGGGGACGCCCTGTACATATTCTAATACTAGTAACTGAAATAAATTAGTCGTGACAAATAATAACTTTATAATGCATTTTTTTTAATCAACATAGTTTTATAAGAGTTATTGTGTATATTAGGACTTTTCGGGCACCCTGTATGTAATTATTTAAGTATCAAATATAATAAAGCATAAAAACTGCTAGTATGACGTAATTATTATAGCTTTTTAACTTTTTACGTTTTTTAAGTCAAATTTAATTTGTTTTTATGTATCAAAAATTTTAAAATACTCTGTATATATTTTTAGATTAATATTATAATAAAGAATACATATGATATAACTAGTTGTTTCTTTTCAAATTAAATAATTTACGACTTTCATGTCTTCTTGCATAATAAGAGCATAATCACACTCATAGCGATAAACAGTCTGTGAATGCACCACTCGCAGTTGGTTATCATAATATATTGGTTGGGAATTGTGAATGCACCCAGCGGAAGTTAACCTATGCGAACAAACAAGTGGCGCTTCGGCCGGCGACAAACCGGTATTAACTGTCTTGCTCTTTTCCCGTGTAATAAAAAGCGATAGAGTGTTTAGTGGCTGTAGAGTGTATCGTGCATGTGAAAACCAGAAAAGTCTGTTGGGTTTAGTCTCTGACATGGCCTAGGGGCCATTGTAACTGTGAGGAACGTCCCTGTGAATACGGCCCTTAGTCGCGCAGGCGCAGGTCAAATAAGCATACATTTACATTGACTTTGATCTCGAATTTCTATTTTTTTGACAGCTTGGCTTATAACTTAGAAGTGAACTTTCAATGCAAATGTAACATGCTTTGATCAAAGTCAATGTAAGGCTAATTATCCGCGCGGATGTTTTCTTTCTCGCGATGTGATTGGTTGATTTCAGGATTTCAGCCAGTCAAGGCTGGAGGAAAAAAAATCCGCGCGGATAATACGCTCTATGGACAGCCGGCTTAAATGTAGCATAATTCAGAATAAAATCGCATACTTTGGGCAGAGAAGAAGCATAGTTTTGCTCCCAGCTGTTGGCAACACTGCAGAAGAGTCACCTTCTGTGTCTAAGTTTCCTTCAGTGTACTCAACTGCAGGGAGTATTTCATATATTCAGACGAGTTAAAAAAAAGTCATAAATAGGTTTGTGTCTGTACGTGTGTGTGTCTAATGTTCTGATTTGGTCCCAAATAAGTCATATTGCTGACGTCTTTAAAACGTCTAAAAATGACGTCATTTTGGGTGTGTCTTTTGAACGTCATTTAAAGATCATTTACACGTCAGATTAGAGACGTCAATGATCATTAAAAATGACCTGTTTTTGACGTTTAAAAAACGTGACCTTGCTACCTGGGATTGTGCATGGCCATGCATGGATTCCCCAGAATCTAGGTAAAAATTCCCCAGTTTGTAGGCAAGTACAGTTTGCATGCAAAAAAATGGCACCGGACCGATAAAAATGGATTGCCTGCAACAATCAGCTGGATTTGTACTGCGCATGCACCTGGGCAAAATTTCATGCATTTGCCTGCACATTTTATTGTCATGCACCATGTCAAGCGGCCTTTAGGCAATATTCATGGACTGCTTGTACCAACTTGTACGATTTAGTTTTAGTTGCATGTGCGAGTTCGGAGGCAAATTCTCTGGCTGTATGTTTCGAAACAGTGTGGTTCAATAAATACGTCCTCAAGAGGGTATTTGACAAATTTTAGAAAAGAGTTTAGAATGATACATAGATCCCTAATTTGCTACGCAAAATTATTAAAATAGTATATTGTATTATGACTACATTTAAAATCAAGTTTTCTAATTTCCGATTTGAATTTGCCGCTAAAACGCTCATTTCTAGCATGTCGTTGCAATGACGTCACAGCGCAGTAAACTCGCGGGCTCGCGGACAGATACACGGCATTCAAGTGTTTATTTGTTTTTGGTCTGTGTTTTTACTGTTTTTTATGTAAAAAAATGTCCTATAAGTGATCTGTAGTGCCTCAGTGTTCGAATACTAGCATAAAAACACCTGAAAAATTATTTATTCATGTGCCTACAGCAGTAAAAGAACGGAAAAAGTGGCTAGAACTTGCTCGAAGAGACCCAACCGAACAAACATTTATAGTAGCGGCCACATGTTCTAAAGGCTTTGCTACTTTCTTATAGTAGAAATGTGGTGATCCCAACCAAAATTTGTTACTTTTTAGTTCTGACTACTATCAGGAAATAGTAGATGTTTCGTAAAAACGACCCTCTAAACTACTTCTTAGGATTGTTTCTTGATAGTCGATTCTGATAGTCTTCTCTACAAGAATAGGACGTTACTAAAGTTTTACTTTCTTTTCAGTCGTTATTTCGTAGTCGCCCTGACTTTTATATCCTACTTAATTACCACTAGAAAGCTAAGCTTCATTGGAGTCCCAAACAAGTGTATCCGACAACTACATTATCACTTTAATTTTTACCACAAAAGTTTGTGGCTTCATAGTAACATCTGATGTAACAATGTAGACTAAATAACTTTTTGCATCAACTTTAAAGCCGCAACTACTTTGACTTTTTTAATGTCGATCTTTTAAAGTAAACTCTACTTCCTGTTTCTACTTTGAAAACGTAGACTTTTTGAAGTCGCATCTTGGTCGCGTCCATTCTTAACCCTACTTTTTGTGGCTTCTTCTATAATATGGGAATATTAGGAATAAATTTGCAAATATTTTTTTAACTACCTTGAGCAGTCCATGTTTTCGACCTCATTGTTGGTCTACTTGACCATTTTGCAAAACAATCAAAATGCAAAATATTGATCCAAAGTATATCGAGTACGCACACGGATTTTAAGAAATCCCTGGTCTATGTTTAATCTCCATCCTTAATCTTTTACGCTACTTGTTGTTGGTATTCTATTCTTGTACTGTCTTTACGGTCGTTCGTGGCTTGTGCTGTGGCACCACCCTCTTGAGCCGCCACCCTCGTATGCTGACGTGTCGTGTTTCACTGTGATTCATTTTATGTGTTGAGATGGACTTTAACTTTATATAATCCCTCTTCCAAAACAAAATATTTTATTTTTAGTTTATTGCTATAATCACAATGATAAAGTAAAACACAAACAAATAGAAACAAAATAGTAACAAAATGAGGAACATTAAAAAGAAACCTTAAAACTAATCGGTAAAAAAATTTACGTAACGCTGTCGCAACATCACCTTTCCCACTATATTTAACGCTTCGGCTATCATCTACCCCCTTATGAAGGGTATCTAATTTATGCACGGCCCCTAAAATAAACCTTTTTGAGCTTCATCTAGGAACTTTTGCGATTTGCGGTAACCTTGCGGCTAATAAAAAAACAAGTTACATGCGGATTTCTAAGCGATCTAACAAGTCTTAAAGATTGTTTTTTTTTACTTATAGGGCTTATAGTAATAAAAATTACTGAATATTGAGAATGCGAAAGTATTTAAAAATGATAAAAAATACTACATACGAATTATGAGAGCAATGCGTTAATAAAAAAAGTAACAATAAGTTGATTTCATTGATGTGACTACGTTCTTTTAGTTCCTGGACCAACACTTTCTAGAAATTCTAGAATAGGGATCATGCTCTCGACTGCAAAATACATTTTTGAAAAACACTTTTAATTAGCACTTCATTTATTGTTATAATGGAATTTAGTTTATCTTGTTTTTGTTTTAAAACCTACCACAAATTCACGCTCGTACATAACCTATAAGCAGTGGTGCTGTTGTTGGCAGAAACGGAAAATGACTAGTGGCGACACCCCAATAACTTGAGGGAAGTAGTTTTACTTATCGCGTGGTTCCTATCACTCTGTAGACGTTTTCTAGTGGCGAAAGCTAGTTAATAATCCGTTGCCGCAACGAAGGAGTAGAAATTAGAATGTGTTATCTAGAACTAAAAGGGAATGCCGACATAAAAGTCGTACGTGACACGTTGCCGTAACTAGGGCTCACTTTCAAGTAACCCTTTCGACTATCAGGGAATATAGTTTGGGACGCCATGTTTTTTGTAAGAATGAAAATTTAGTATTTTTATTGTCGTTTTATGAGCTCATATTAAATAGCTATACTATTTTATAAACAAATTAGTTGAAGCCTACCAAAAATGCTCTTCTTAAGCACCATTTGTTGGACTTAACTGTCGATTATGAAAACATAACCTCCAAAATCACAACACAAAAACTCCATCAGCTACCAGAAAACGGCTCAATTTTACGGGCGCACCGGTTTTTTGCAATATATATAATGCATGTTATACAAAAAACTTTGCGTCGCACTCGAATTTTGATCCTCTGCTCGAAATTTCTCATACTTTTGGATAACATAGTACATATAATAGCCATAACCAAACAAAAAAACTTAGCGAGTCTGTTTACTGTTGTGTCCACCATATTGTGTAACAATTCTACCAAAAAGAAACGATTATATTATTTGCAACTACATCGCTACTTTTATGCCATTACGGAAAAAACAGCCTCTACGACGTAGTAGATACCTGGCTACGACGTAGTAGTGTAGTTGTTACTATAGTGACTTTAACCACTTGGCCAAGTAGTTATAACCAGAAATTGGTTCCCCACTTAGGGAATTAACATGTCGCTGTATGGTATACTGAGACGTAGCGGGAGTACGTTTCGGTTACTTTTAAGAAATTCTTTCTAGTTGGGGTTTCGTCGTTACAACTTTAAATGTTTGTTGGGAATTAAGGACCTTATCTAATACATCTTCACTTTACATTTGTGAAGATCACTTTGATGTGAGTCTAACTAAATTGTTTCTATGAATTTTTCTCACGTTTATAATATATACAGTGAAACCTCTCCTTGCGGACACCTTTATTAAGGGGACACTCCCCTTATGCGGACAAATTTTTTGGAACTAAGCTTTTTCCTATTTCTTTACATGTAAAATTCACTCCTATAACCGGACACTCTAATAACCGGACGCGGACAATTTTTTTTGGTAAAAAAATTCTGAAACCTCCCTCAACCGGACGCGAACCTCTGACAACGGAACGGAGCGCTGCACGACATGGGCATAAATATTATGTAGTATGTTGGCAACAACGCACCTCGTAGCCGGGGAATTACCTCTTTCCGTTTAAATGCGGAGACTAAATACTTCTGTCGTATTTACAACATATTTTATTCGGCGGGGGCGGGACTGCTGTGTTTTATTTTTATTGTTCAATTGGGTAGTAATAGATAGATCTCTTTGAAATGGTGCCTATTAAAAAACTTCTTAGTTTACGTGAAAAAATAAAGTTGTTAACGTTTCGGAGAAGGAACATCTATCAGAACGAAAGATCGCTGAAAAATTTAGTATCGGAAAAACTCAAGCACCCGAAATTGTTAAATATCTATATATTAAAATTTTGCGGCTCCCACTCATAAGCGGCCACCTCCAATAAGCGGACAAAATCGACGGAACCGTGAGTGTCCGCTTATGGGAGGTTTCACTGTATAACTATTTCGTAAATGACGATGAAATTTTTGAGGTTATGTTTATTACAAGGGGGTGAACAACTATAATAGGCAGAAAGGTGTACAAATTTTTAGGCAGTGCACATGCAGGCTAAATGTAGGACTGAGCAGTGCATATGCAAGACTAGGCAGTGCATAGGCAGGACTAGGCAGTACTTACGCAGTGTAACCTATGCAGTACTTTCAGTGTAGAAATATAAATATATATACTTTTATATTATTATATTTATATAAACTTTTATTTTTTTTTGGATTTTTGGAAACTTCTTGCTCATTAAATTAATCACATTGAAGAAAATTGGTTATTATGCCGCAAACGTACTTCTTTTATTAAACTGATTATTGGAAAATTTATTTTGTAGACAGTTTCTCCAAGTTTAGTTTCAGTTTTTTTCTTAAGTTTTTTTAGTCTCTTTATAGAAGTTTTCAGAAACATGTTACATAGGAGAATGAGTGAAAACGGGCGCTGCGTGGGATAAAAACAACTCATAACACAAACAATGTAAATTATTTGAAAAAAAACTTATGAAAATCTATTGACTTAAGGCATAAGACGTTAAGAAACACATCTTATTTGGCTGTTTTCTCCAAAAACTGACTGGTTTTTGACATAATAATATAATAAATATTGCAATTTTTGATCTGTAGGGGTCAATTCTTTACATTTCAAAAAATCTGGCGAAATTTGACAAAATGTGACATAATCTGGCGCTTAAGATTTCTCGTTTAAAAGGCAATTTTTAAACTTAAAAACTTACCTAAAAGGCCATTTCCCACTTTTTGATAGATGTAGCGTCACGATATAATATTTGTTTTTAATTAAAAACCCGTAATTTGTTGAAAATTTTTAATTTAAAAATTGTAAATAAATTCACTATTAACCACACAAACTGAAATGTCAAATTTCGTCACATTTCGTCACATTTCTTTCAAATTTATGAGTCCTATTCGTTTTCTTTATGAGGTCAGCTAAGTTTACTTTCTTTCTTTGTTTTTCACGGTAAAATTAACAAAGAGGGACTAACTGCATGTCGTGGAAGGGTCGCTACAAAATTAGCTCTACGCTGTTGCCACCGTTATATTTGAACGGAATTTTAAGGGAATGTCAAATTATTTCTTTAAAATCTGCCAGAAAAATCTGACTAAGTGAAGATCCTGTCAAATTATTGAAGTGGTGATTATTTTTTTACTTTTTAAAAAAGCTAGGCACGTATATAGTTTTTTATTCTGGGGGGTCCTCCCATATAGAAACTGCTGTTCTTCAGTGACGGCCCATGCGGCTGAGTCCTTCGTAAACCAGAGAGAAAATAATAAATTGTCTCTGTCGTAAACGAACACGAAAGCTGCGCCCATAAGGATAGTGTAATTAAAAATACTAGGGTCACTGCATCCTGGAAGTCTAGCGTCTCCCAGGGGTAGCGACACGAGTGTCAAAACCGTACTCAAAATTCCATAGACATTCGTGAAAAATACTCATTTTTATACAGTCTGAGAAAAGACAAATGTTTTAATAGAACTTAAAAAGAACTCGTTTTTATACAGCTTAAGAAATAAAAAATATGTTCCTTGAGTTTTTGGGTTATGAATATTTATTGTAGGTATTATTGTTAAAAATTATTTTCTTTTAAATATTATTTCTGTTTTTGTATAAAAATAATACGTAATAAATAAACAAACAGGACAGAAATCCATTTCTATGTTAAAAGTTTATTAATAGTATATAATATATCAAGGGATAAAATGAAAATTTTATCACGATGTTTATACGCTATTTTTCGCACTGTTTAATTTATTTTCCAAGGTTTTTTCCCATTTTTTTTGGGTGTTTTTGGTATTGTGGTTTTTTTTAGTATCTTTTTATTCCGAATTTTACATTTTATCAAAAGACAAAAAATGCCCAAATACAGTTCGAGTTTTCGTAAGGTTCGGCTTAATTATTTATATTTTTATAGTACATTTCATATAAATATCTTAATATTATTGTTCGAAAGCATAAACTTCGAAAATCATTTTCTTTAAACCAAAAATTGTTCTAAAACATATTCTTCGAACAAAAGATTGTTCGAAAACGTTTTCTTCAAACAGAAATTTTTCGAAATCATTTTCTTCGAACAGAAATGTGTTCGAAAACATTTTCTTTGAACGGAAATTTGTTCGAAAATATTTTTTTAAAATTAAAATTTGTTCAAAAACATTTTTTCGAAAACAAATTTTTCGAAAAAAAAATTTGACCTGGCTTGCCAAACTTAACACAACTCATATAGTTCGACTAATGGGGTTTTTTTCTAACAATTTTTGGAAATAAAAACTTCCCTGACTTCTTTCCCGGGATCCTAGAGGGTGTGAAACCAAACCGAACCAACCGAGACCTATTGTCGAAAAATGATTTCCCTAAATTAGCTTTCCGGTCCTCATTTTGGAAGGTTGAAATCGGTGTTACTCTAACCTTTCTTAATTGAGCATATCAGGAGGTATCTGGACCGGTTCGGATACGTTTGCGATCAATTGACAAAGTTTAGGAAAATACCGATTTCGACCTTCCAAAAGGAGGAAAGTAGACAAATTTTCAGAATGTTTACGATCCCGGGAAAGAAGTCAGGGTTTTTTTGAAAAAATATGTTAAAAAGACCTTGCCGTAGTTAGTTGTTAGGTTTGGAAATCCAGGTCTAGAGCGTCTTTTATCGAAAAACTTGCTTTCGAAGAAAATGATTTCTATTCGAAGAAAATGTTTTTGAACAACTATTACTTACGAACAAATTTCCGTTCAAAGAAATGGTGTTCGAATAAATTTCCGTTTAAAAAAAATGTTTTCAAACAAATTTTCATTAGAAGAAATGGTTTTCATAAAAATTTCCGTTCGAAGAAAATGTTTTCGAACAAAGTTCTGCGACCCGTCGTGTTGCTACCTTGAGTTTTTATTGGATGTTGATTTTTTAAAAACTTTTCTATGAGTGTGTGTGTGTGTGTGTACCTGTGTGTCTCTTAATTCTACTTTGTTTTGCAATCATTACAGTGTAGCTACTTTCGATCTTTGTTTGAACCTTTTGTTTTTCAATCTTTTGTATTTTCGACCTTTTGTACTTTCGAACTTTTGTATTTTCGACTTTTTGTATTTTCGACCTTTTCTTAGCCGCCCGCTTTTTTTTGAACAATAATAAAAATAATAGTAGGTATATTATAAACCTGGAGCGTGCAGTGTTTACTTTTAATACCACGGCGGGAATTTTCATGCTCGACCGGAAGAAGGGCTATAATTTGCTAAGTGACTAAAAGGGACTTTAATGCCAAGGTTTATTTTTATATACTAAAAATAATAATAATCATAAACTAAATAAATAGGTATTAAACCACTTACCGTACTGTAGTTTTAGCATGTCAAGTATATAAAAAAACAGTGGGCAGTGATAGTTGTCATGGCATTACATTAAACAAAAGTCAGTCAGATGCTAACAAACAAAGGTCACTCATCGTCAAGCAAGGTAAAGCTTGCTTGACGATGAGTGACCTTATAACAAACAATGTGGAAAAATATTATTTATTTCATAACAAACTAATTAAGTTTACTCGAGAAAAAGTTCGAATTACATTTCTCGAAGATGGAAAATAAAGCATATTCTTACTTTGAGATGGGCATGGAAATGATGCAATAAACAGAATTTCGAAAATTTCACAGTTTCCTGGTTTACAGCCTGGAGAAGTCTAGAAAGTTAAATGCTTCGTTTATATGGAAGCAATATTCTATGCCTAAGGACACAATAACGATCAAAACGAACCAAGCCATCGGCAAAGTAAAGTAAGCTTACGGCAAGCTGGAACAAAATAATCGGTATCGTGTATATATTCCTTTTTGTTTTTTGTATTATGATAAAATAAAATAATCCAAAAACCTATATTTTGCCTTTATGGTTTTAAAGAAATTACTTTCAATCACTGGAGACAAGAAATACTACCTTAGCCCATGAAAAAAGGGATTAAACGTACACCTTTATTCCGTAGAGAGCATAAAACATTTATTAAATAATACAAAACCCAACATAATAGTTTTCTATATTTTAGAATATATATAAAACATGCAAACTATATTTTTGGTTTCCTTCGCTGTGTGGACTGCTGGACACAGGGTCCTAATAAATTTGAAATCATAAAAAACTTAGTTTTTTTAGGTTTGTTTATTTGGACAGTAAAATTTATATACCGGATGTGACGGACAGTTCTTTACGTAACATTTGTAAACCATTTAATTTTTTTAAACATAAAAAAAGCTATGCTCCTGACAGTGTCAGATTTGAGTTTTTCGTAAATGAGGTTATGTTTGGTGTCGCTACCCCTGGGAGAGCGGCTAGTTCACAACTTGCATTCCGTTTGCTATTGGTCGAAATAGTCAGCTGACTTTTTAATGTTGAACGTTGCCGTTTAAGATTATTATTATATTATATTAAGAGATGGTGCCACCAGTCAAGCATTTAACAAACTTTATGTTTACAGCTTTCGGCGTAAAATACGAATATATACTAGTTGTAAGTGACTAAAAAGAGTAGTGGTTTGTGCAGTACATACCTATTGAATTTAACTAAATCTATGCATATGCCGATGAGTTTTTTTTTTATTGTTTTTTAAAAACATATTATTTTTTTTTTTAATTAGCTTCCTTATCCTGTTTTCCTGTCGAAATCGGTGTTAACCTAACCCTGATAAATTATTCGACAACGTATCCTAACCTGTCCAGATACGCCCCGGTCAGGATACGTTTCCCATCAATTGACCACGGTTAGGTTTTGTTTCAGTTTGGTTTAACACCGATTTCAACCTCCCAAAACGAGGACAGGAGAGTTTTAATTTTAAAAATCCCGCCTGACTATGTCAACCAATAGCAAATGGAATGCAAGTTGTGAACTATCCGCTCGTTGGAAGATGCCAGGCTTTCAGGATGCAGTGACCCTAAGAATAGTCGCCACAGTCTCCATCTGACGAAAATAAGTCGAAGGCGGAATTTTTCAGGGGTGCCACGACCACGTGGTCACTTTGTGCCAGGAAAACTTAAGTTTGCGACACGCTCCCTAGAGGGAGCCACACATATAGGCAGGGAACTGCGTACAGCCGACCTGAAAATAGGTTCATAATATGAATAAAATGAACGGGACCCAAGAAACAAACCTTTAAAACATAAATTTCAAACTTTCTATAAATTCGTATAATTAAAAATAATGTTTGTATAATTATGTAAAATTTCTTGTGTGCCTAATATTATAGATTTGTTAAAAAATTCTAATTTTCTACTTAGCAATAAAAAGTTGAAAATAGCCCTAAAAAACTACTATTTACGGATTAGATCAAATTTTGGTCCAGGAGGTGAGTTACAGGGTGATATCGAAAATAGTAGTAAATCTTAATTAAAATCACATTTTTAAAAAACAACTCTGTCAGGAGTTTTAGTTAGCAAATAAGAGTAAGAAATACATTAAAATATGTATCATGAACTTATTGTATTATTTTTAGATCCAGGACGTGAGAGACCTACAGGGTGATATCGAAATTAGAAGCGTAATTTTCTAAAAAACAAATTTTTAAAAACAATGTTGTCAAGAGCTTTCGTTAGCAAAAAATTATTTGGAACACGTTACACAATCATACCATTATCAGATTTTATCACCTTCAGGTCCAGGAATTGAGCTACATGGTGATATAGAAATTATTAGTGTGTGTAAATTTTCTAAAAATCACATTTTTAAAAAGCAAGGTTGTCCGAAGCTTTTGTTAGCAAAGTATAGTTAGGAATACGTTAAACAATCATACCATTAACTGACTGTATCACCGTTAGGTCCAGGAAATGAGGTACAGGGTGATATCGAAATTAGTAATAAAATTTCGTAAAAATCACGTTTTTAAAAATCAACGTTGTCAGGAGCGTTTGTTAGCAAAAAATAGTTAGGAACACGTTAAGCAATCATACCACTTACTAAATTTCATTTACTTCCAGTAGGTAAGCTGCAGGGTGATATCTAAATAGCAGTAAAGATTTTGAAAAATCACGTTTTTAAAAAACAAGGGAGGTGAGCTACAGGGTGAAATGAATAAATAAATCCAAAAATATTCACATATATTTACGTGAAAAACTTTTACTATTTATTTGACAAATTTACAAGTTAATATGATAAAATTTTGACATTAAAACATATTAGTTAATATAACCAAATCAACCTAAGCCCCTAACTAACCTTGGTCAAAATAAAAGTTTACAAATACACATAAGAAATCCAAAAATCCCTACATTTATTTACGTAACAACATCTTGGTTCCTTGTTCTTTTACAAATTCACAAGTTAGTTTGAAAAAATCATGGCTTTATAATACATATCAAGTATAACCAAACCGAACCAAACCCATATAAATAAGGTTGGTCAATATAAAAATGTACAATAATTATTTACAGAAAAACCTGCCTGCCTTCGTTGTTAATTCACAAATTTATAGTAAATCAAAATTTTTTTACAAATATTTTACATTTGTTTGATTTGTTAATTAACAAATTTACAAGATATTTTAGAATCTTGGCCCTAAAATATATATTTAATGTAACAAAACGAAAGCCTTCACTAGGCTTGCCTAATGTAAACATTTACAAACATACACGATAAATATAAAAATCTGCACATTTATTTACAGGAAAAAACTCTCTTCGTTGTTATTTCACAAATTTGCATGTTTTTTAGGCAACAATTTAACACCCAAGTTATCTATTTAACATAACCAAACCGAGCCAAATCAAATCCTTATAATTATTAAGCTTGCTCAATATAAAAATGTACAAATACACATAATAAATATTACATTTATTTACATTGACAAACAACAACCTGCACACAAATATTTTTGTCCCGTATGTCGTTCTTAGTTTTATTTAATTACTTGTATATAGACTTCTTCCAAAGTGAAGCGACTCAATATTTTGCATTTCTTTCAAAAAATCTGTTAATACCTGTACCGCTACATAGTTATTTGGTTGTCTGATAAAGGGATATATTTCTTTACTTCTTTAGCTATTTTTACTGAAAACTCCAAATCAACAAAAGCAGTAGTTTCATCCTACTTAAGGTCTTTTATCTTTAAATTTTAAATATCTTTTACATAAATATTTTTTTGTATCGCTTAGGCTTTTAATTGTTTGTACAATAGTTATTTACCTAACAAGTGCGGAAAGAGGTACTTTTCCGCACGCGACGGCAGTTGCACAATCGACGCGGAGCGGAGTTCGGGCAAGCCGTCAAGGATGGAAAAGATAGTTTCCGCAAGAATTAGGTACAATGTTTTTCCTACGAGTGTTTTTGTCCATCTTCTTTATCAAAAAACATGTTTTAATTCGCAAAGATTTTATAATAATGCTAGAAAATGATACGTAAGATAGAATAGTTACATAAATCATTTAATGAGTCCTAAATATCTTCATTTTTAACAAAACAAAAATCGTGCGGAAAAGAAATTTTTCAGCACTAGTGCGGAAAAGTTACTTTTCCGTACGTTTTTTAACTTTTATTTTTACTTGATTTTTTTATGCACGGAAAAATATTAAAACAGGATTTTTTTATTATGATATATTAAAAAGAAACTTTATGTAAAGAACATTTAAATAACAATAACGAAAAAGTTAACGATGGTAGATATTGAAATTGAAAGTGCACTTTCTGTTTGTTGCATGCTTCAATATACATCAGATGCCGCAACATCTTGAATAACGTCGTTTCTTATTGGAATTTGATTGGTTGGTGTTTGGCCCACTACAGAAATGCCTTGATCAGTTTGCTGCTTAGAATTACTACTGTAGTGAATGGAGAAAGGTATATTGGTCTGTACAGGCTGTAACACATTACATGATTCTTCATTCGGTGCTTCTGGTAGCATCGGTACAGCAGCACTTCTTGAAAATGAAACTTGTGTGTAGGAGAACGGGTTTTCATTTGAAAACGATTGTGGACGGGAAGGTTCTTGCAATTTGGACGTGCGAAAAAAATCGTGAGGAAAGTAAAAATGATGCGAAAAAGTAAAATTGTGCGGAAAAGTAATTAACGTAATATTCTTTTAATAGATCGCTCAAGAAACCCTAACTTATATGTTCTTGGTTTGTAAACAGTAAGGTGAGGCCAAAAGTTATTTTTAAAAATATGATTTATAAAAGAATTTACTACTAGTATCTTACCTACTGGACCTAAATGTAACGCAGTTAGTGAATGGTGTGGTTTGTTTACATATTCCTAACTATTTTTTGCTCACCAAGACTCCTGATAAAGTTGATTTTTAAAATTGTGATTTTTACAAAAGTGTTTTACTAATTTTGATATCACCCTGTACCTTACTCCAAGGACCTAAAGGTAATACAGTCAGTTAATGTTATGATTTTTTAACGTGTTCCTAAGCATTTTTTGATAATGAAAGCTCTTGACAACATTGTTTTCTAAAAATGTGATTTTTAGAAAAATACACTAGTAATTTCGATATCACCCAGTAGCTCACTTGCTGGCTCTAAAGGTAATACAATAAGTTAGTGATATGATTTTTTAAGGTATTTCTAACTCTTGTTTGCTAAGTAAAACCCCTGACAAAGTTGTTTTTAACAATGTAAATTGTACAACTATTTTTGATATCACCCTGTAACTCACCCCCTGAACCTAAATTTGAAATAATCCGTTAATACATAGTTTAACTTTTTGGGCTATTTTCAACTTTTTATTGTTAAGTAGAGAACTAGAATTTCTAAACAAATCTATAATAGATTTTAAGGTCACCCTGTAGCAGACCTGAACCTAACCTTTATAACCTGGGTTTGGCAGACTTTTTTTCTATCTCTTCTCATACCTGATCATAAGAAATATTAGACAAACATTATTTTTAATTATATGATAATAATAACAAGTTTGATATTTATATATTCAAAGGTTATTTTTTGGGCCACGGGTTGCAATAAATCCGAAAATTATTTTTTTTCATAAATTTATCAACTTATCGTTTTCTTTCCTAAAATTCATTTGATTTCGTTAAAATTAAATTACGTGGATTTTGTGGTCGGCTGTACTTTGCATGTCATGTTCGTGTTATTTGAATCCAACTTTAACGAAATAAGAAAAACGTCTCATGGTTTTGTTATTGTTTTTTTTCCGGAAAAATACAATTTTTTAAGAACCTGTGCATCATCAACAATCCCGGAAAAATATTGAACTATCAGCAATCGAGTTTAGAGGTAGGTTTTAGATTATATTTTTCCTCATTTTTCGGTTTTTGCCGCTGTACAAAAAACTGAAATTTACGATGTTGCCATGATTTAGGGCTTAAATTTGAGGCGTCAAATTTTTTCAGATTGTTTCAAATTATTTCAAATTTTAAAGAATTGCCCCCGTAATATCAAATAAATACCTTTTTGTTACTATATAATACATCCAATGATTTAAATTGATTAAACTTTTAGAAAAAATCCTACTTCTATTCTAAAACTTTCAAATATTTAAAAAAGAAACTCCAACATATCGTCTGGTAGGAAAATTCAGCTCTCAGAGCAAACTCTTGATTTATCAAATCATTTGTTTTGAATGAATGAAATTATTAATTATATTTACTAACATTAATAAAAAATTTGTTTGCAAATAAGCAAGAAAAAAGCGAGAAAAACTCACGATTGCAATGTGTATTAAATGAAGCGCGCTGAGAAGAGGTCCACTAGTGACGTAAGCAAGGCGCCGCCTACCGCTGAAAGATTCGACCTAATAGACAATCCTGTGTGTTTATAATCGTTGGTCTATTCTATCCACCGTGGTCTATCATATAAATGCCATTAGATAATAGTACTTGTCTCTGAATTGCCGCGCCGTTGTTTGATGGAGCCAACAACGATATTGCGTACTACACGAATTTATTTCGGGGCCATCTGCCCCTCAATGTTGCAAAGCTCACCGTCTGCCACTCTATACTGCCATCCTTAGTAAGACCCACCTATCTACGTTTTCACTTATTTTGAGAAAAGCGAGTTTAAAGTTTAAATGCTTGCCAAGAGTTACATAATAATATTTTTTTTGTTGGTAAATGTTTATGGGTTCCTAATAGCAATATCTAAGTAATAAAACAAAAAAATGTTACAAATTATTACCTATTTAAAGCCATTTTCAGGTGACGTACTTTATTGCTGATTTAAACAACTGTAGTGTTTTCGGTCACAAATCGGAATATGGCATCCGTGTTATTTTTCGCCGAAAGATGGTGATAGTGTTTGAAATCGGATACTTATTTCTCCTTTTCTCTCCAGCAGTTCGGTTTTAAGTAATTTGTGCGTAAAGGTCCTGTCGTTGGTACTTGGTACCCACGGTGGATAGAATAGACCGGTGTTCGGATCTTAAATATATATATATATATATATATATATATATATATATATATATATGTCGAATTTTCCACGTTACTGGTGGTCCAGCTGATTTTCAGCAAAAGTTAGATCTGTTATGAACAACGGAACAACTAATATTTTTTGAAAACTAAGGCCATTTTTCTACTGTTTTCTCGTACATCCTTATAAAATGTAGTTTTCTAGAAGTATTGTCGTTATTTTTTTTTTAGCCCACTTTATTTTTTATTACACAAAACTTAAACTACAAGTCAAACTGAATGTGATCGTTTAATATCAAAGGTGAACCGAGGACTATTGGGTAGTAAACAAAGAGGTATGTCAGCGGATAATTTTTGAAGCTAAAACGAACACATTCATTTCTTCGAATTTTAGTTTTTGTGTAAAGACAAATGAAGCGGGCTAAAAAAAATAACGACTGGTCTGAAAAATATTATTTTATAAGAATATACTAAAAAATAGTACGAAAATTGCCTTATTTTTCAAAAAAATCAAAAAATATTAGTTGTTCATATCTTATCTAACTTTCGTTTCTAAAAATCAGCTGGACCGCCATATTTGTAAGATCCGAACATCGGTATATTCTATCCACCGTGGTTGGTACCGTCTTCGGGAGAACTGACGCAGCGTTGCCACTAGAGGTGGGTTGCGATTTGACAAACTGTGACTTTGTCATTGTGAGTTGTGACTCGTCTGTCGCAGTCACGGTCTGCTTCAGTCTAGGGATGGGCGGAACAGCGTATTTTTAGGAACAGGTACAAATTGTTCCGGTTCCAGAAAAAACCGGCTTCTGTTCCGAATTGGACTGGTCAAAATAGCATGGCGTGCCTTACGGCGCTGGGGGTCAAATGCTGCAAAGGGTGTCCAAAAAAAAAAAAGGTCATCAGGTCTTAACTTTTCTCTTTTTGTTCTACGAAAGCCGATTTACCGCCCCCTCGAAAAAACTGTTCCGACAAAACGGAACAACTTGACAAACCTGTTCCGAAAAGAACAGGTACTGCTCCGAGAGCCCATCCCTACTTCAGTCTGAACGATATAGCAGTGACATTTTGTCACAGTCTATCACGGACAGCGGACCGAACCCCCGCGTCACCGCATAAATTTGCGATCGCGAGTACCTTAAACACCTATAGCGACTGTTTGCCGGTCCGCTCGTTGCGTCGCATTGACGCGGCAGCACAATGCAGCGTAGGGAACAATTTTCTAGATTGCGATTTCGCTATAGGTGTAGCATTTACATGTATCGGTTAAACTGCTCCAAAAAATCACTGCTATTTGTCACCGAGACGCGACTGGAGCAGTCACGCCTTGTCACTGTTCCACTAAAATCGCAGGTTAGCCCATCTCTAGTTGCCACCTCTACCGATTTTTCGGTAGATCTACCGATTTAGCCTTTTACTTTACGATATACCGAATTACCATAGTTTTCTACCGACTTTTTTGATACGCCTCGTAATCGCGATTAAAAAAAAAGACCATAAATAAAATATGCTTTTTATGTAAGATCCTTTGTAGATAAAAATTTTATTTCAAGCCATTGTTTTTAAAAGTCGAAGGGTCACTGCATCCTGGAAGCCTGGCGTCTCCCAGGGGTAGCGACACGAGTGTCAAAACCGTACTCAAAATTCCATAGACGTTCGTGAAAAATACTCATTTTTATACATTTTTATTATGAGAAAAAAAAATGTTTTAATAAAACATAAAAAGAACTCGTTTTTATACAGCTTAAGAAATAATAGTACATTATATACCCAGGGACTAAAGTGATATTTTTTATCCCGAGGCGAAATGTTTCAATTCGCTGAGGGATAAAAAGACACTTTAGTCAAGTGGTATATATACTATTTTTTGCAATTCTGGGCATAGTTTCATTCAAATCTTTAATTAAATTTTTCGAAAAGAAAGTCATCTCCACTGCAGTATTGATTGGCCTATAAAATGTGACAACCAATAAAGTACCATTCATTCTCTGACGTTAAGTCAGTTGATATTTCTTAGATAGCCTTGGATAATACTTGGTTGTCAGGGTGTTGTCAAGGTACCATAAAATAACTGTTAAAATACAAACAACGCCGTGGAGATTTCTGCGATTTGCTAGTGCGTTCCCAAAAGTAAAAAAAATGGATATTGATATTGATACAGCTGCCGCAGAGGCAGTGAAGGCACTGCTGCCCGCTAAATCGGAGAAAATATATGAAAAACAATACAAACATTTCCTGGATTGGTGTCAAGCTAAGGATGTTGCTGATGTTACACAGGAGAAGGTACTTCTTGCATATTTCTTCCATCATGCGAAAAATTTGAAGGCTTCAACGGTTTGGTCACATTATTCAATGATTAAATCAAAGCTGATCGTTGAAAAAAGTTTGGACATTGGAAAATATTAAAAATTGAAGGCATTTTTGAAAAGAAATGGGGATGGCTACCGCCCAAAGAAGTCTCGAATACTGGACATGGATCATATCCAGCAGTTCCTCCAGGAAGCACCAAATCAAGAATATTTGATGATCAAGGTAAAGTGAACTGTTTTTACATTATTTTGAACCATGTTAACGTCACTGATTCGAAATATCATTTGTTGCTATCAGGTTACGTAGTTTGTACAAAAAATTGTATTGCTACTTAGTAACTGAAAAATCTTTTTTTTCCAGGTGGCGTTGATAATGGGAGTTGCCGGTGCATGCAGGGGTGTTGAACTGTGCCAGCTACAGAATGAAGATGTTCAAGTCCAAGATTTTCATCTTGTTGTCACAGTTCGAAACACGAAAAATCAAACTGACCGATGCTTCATAGTGAAGAACTCCAAAGAAAGCAACGCTACAGACGTAGTGAAAATCTGTAAATCCTACATGGCTCTGAGACCAACAAATTTGACAATATCGAGATATTTCATTGGCTATAAAGACGGCAAATGTTTATCACAACCTGTTGGAAAGAATACTTTTGGGCTTTTCCCGCGAAAAATAGCTGCCTTCCTGAACCTGATAGAGGCCGTTTCATACACAGGACACTGCTTCAGGCGTACCTCTGCTTCCCTTTTAGCAGATTCTGGAGCGAATATTGACCAGCTCAAAAGACACGGTGGTTGGAAAAGTGCTACCGTTGCTGAAGGGTATGTTGAGCAATCAATCGAAAACAAAAAAAATGTGGCGGATAAAATATTCAGTCAAAACTTGAGGACAGATGTCAAGAGTCATAAAAGCCAAGGCCAATCACGTACCGTAACAGTATGCAATTTTCCAGAACCCACAATCAACGAAGACAGTAGCACTGATCACACCGAGCCAGCAATTTTCGGATCTCCACTGCAAAACATCAACCTCAACCAACAGCGAATTATAATTAATATATATAATTTAGGAAAATACTAATTTCGACCTTCCAAAAGGAGGAAAGTAGACAAATTTTCAGACAGTTTACAATCACGGGAAAGAACTCAGGTTTTTTTTGAAAAAATATGTAAGAAAGACCTTGCCTTAGTCAAACTATATGAATTGTATTAGGTTTGGAAATCCAGGTCTAGAGCGTCTTTTTTTAAAAGCTTGCTTTCGAAGGAAATGTTTTTTATTCGACGAAAATGTTTTTGAACAACTATTGCTTACGAACAAATTTCCGTTCAAAGAAATGGTGTTCAAACAAACTTCCGTTTGCAAAAAATTTTTTTGAACAAATTTCCGTTAAAAAAAATGTTTTCGAACAAATTTCCGAAGGGAAATTTCCGAAGGGATTTTTTTTTTCGAACTATTTTCCGTTCGAAGAAATGGTTTTCAAACAAATTTCCGTTCAAAAAAAATGTTTTCGAACAAATTTCCATTAGAAGAAATTGTTTTCATAAAAATTTCCGTTCGAAGAAAATGTTCTGCGACCCGTCGTGTTGCTACCCAAAAAAATACCTAGAGATGGTAAATAAAAATTCTTAGACCTTGAGTTTTTATTGGATGTTGATTTTTAAAAAACTTTTCTATGAGTGTGTGTGTACCTGTGTGTCTCTTACTTCTACTTTGTTTTGCAATCATTACAGTGTAGCTACTTTCGATCTGTGTTTGGACCTTTTGTTTTTCAATCTTTTGTATTTTCGACCTTTTGTACTTTCGAACTTTTGTATTTTCGATTTTTTGTACTTTCGACTTTTTCTTCGCCGCCCGCTTTTTTTTGAATTCTAACAAAGAGAATAGTAGGTATATTATAAACCTGGTGAGTGTTTACTTTTAATCCCACGGCGGGAATTTTTATGCCCGACCGGAAGGAGGGCTATAATTTGCTCAGTGACTAAAAGGGACTTTAACGCCAAGGTTTATTTTTATATACTAAAAATAATAATAATCATAAATGAAATAAATAGGTATTAAACCACTTACCGTACTGTAGTTTTAGAATGTCAACCCCCCGTATATAATAAAACAGTGGGCAGTGATAGTTGTCATGGCATTACAATAAACAAAAGTCAGTCAGATGCTAACAAACAATGTGGAAAAAATAATATTTATTTCATAACAAACTAAATAATTTTAGTCGAGAAAAATTTCGAATTACATTTCTTGAAGATGGAAAAAACAAGGGACCCAAGAATAAAGCATATTCTTACTTTGAGATGGGCATGGAAAAGGCCACCGAAGAAAGCAGCTTTCAGTAGGTACCGAAAATGATGCAATAAACAGAATTTCGAAAATTTCACCGGAAATGTATTCCTGGTTTACATCCTGGAGAAGTCTAGAATATTAAATGCTTCGTTTATATGGAAGCACTATTCTATGCCGAAGGACACAATAACAATCGAAACGAACCAAGTCATCAGCAAAGTACAGTAAGCTTACGACAAGCTGGAAGCAACAAAATAATCGTTATCGTGTATATATCTTGATTCCTTTTTGTGTTTTGTATTATGATAAAATAAAATAATCCAAAAACCTATATTTTGCATTTATGGTTTTAAAGAAATTACTTTTAATCACTGGGGACAAGAAATACTACCTTAGCTCATGAAAAAGGGATTAAACGTACACTTTTTATGCTTTCTAGGGAATAAACCCTAGAAAGCATAAAAAATTTATTAAATGATACAAAACCCAACATAATAGTTTTCTATATTTTAGAATATATAAAACATGCAAACTATATTTTTGGTTTCTTGCGCTGTGTGGGTCCTAACACAGGGTCCTAATAAATATTGAAATCATAAAAAACTTTTTTTAGGTGTGTTTATTTGGACAGTCAAATTTATATACCGGGTGTGACGGACAATGATTTACGTAACATTTGTAAACCATTTAATTTTTTTGAACATAAAAAAAGCTACGCTCCTGACAGTGTCAGATTTGCGTTTTTCGTAAATGAGGTTATGTTTGGTGTCGCTACCCCTGGAGACGCCAGGCTTCCAGGATGCAGTGACCCTATTTAAAAGTGTATTTATGGCGCCATCTCTTGGATTTTGCGATATACTCAGCCGACAGCCGCAAGCGGCATTAAAGGTCACGCTATTATAAACGGATGATGCGAGAAGCGATTCGATTGGCCCCGACCTTGTGAATCCCCTGATGTTACTTGCCAGTAAATTGAATGATTCCCAGAAAACTACTGCTCACACGATTTTCACGTTGTTTAAGCAAGCGATGTTTATTCGTTTCTGGCACTGCTTGCAAAGATGATTAAAAAAATCAACCGAAATCTACCGATTTTTCTCGAAGCCTTCTACCAAAGACCTCAGGGTCGAGGGTGGCAACGCTGGTTTTGGTCTTGGTTTCAGTGTTGCCTAGGGTAGGGATGTCCCAAAAACACCTTTTCAGATGGAACCGAAGACCCAACAATGTATAAATACCTTTTACCAAGACTCCATTTAGATTTTTCTATTCACTGTTAGATGACGCTTTAAATAGAGATGAAATTAGGGTCACTGCATCCTGGAAGCCTGGCGTCTCCCAGGGGTAGCGACACGAGTGTCAAAACCGTACTCAAAATTCCATAGACGTTCGTGAAAAATACTCATTTTTATACAGTCTGAGAAAAAAAAATGTTAAATAAAACTTAAAAAGAACTCGTTTTTATACAGCTTAAGAAATAAAAAATATGTTCCTTGAGTTTTTGGGTTATGAATATTTATTGTAGGAATATTTATTGTTAAAAATCATTTTCTTTTAAATATTATTTGTGTTTTCTGTATAAAAATAATACGTAATAAATAAACAAACAGGACAGAAAAAACATTTGTATGTTAAATGTTTATTAATACTATATAATATATCACAGGACAAAATTAAACTTTAATAACAAGGTTTATACGCTATTTTTTGCATTGTTTAGTTTATTTTTCAAGTTTTTTTTTCTATTTTTTCTCTCTGTCTGTCTGTCTGTCTGTCTGTCTGTCTGTCTGTCTGTCTGTCTGTCTGTCTGTCTGTCTGTCTGTCTGTCTGTCTGTCTGTCTGTCTGTCTGTCTGTCTGTCTGTCTGTCTGTCTGTCTGTATGTCTGTCTGTCTGTCTGTCTGTCTGTCTGTATGTCTGTCTGTAACGACCAACCCGCATAACTCAAAAACCGCTTGTCCGATTTTAATGAAATTTGGTACCTAAGTTGGGTCTTGGGCCGTGATCGTCTCAAAATGAACAAAATCCACCGCACGCAAGCCAAATAAAATGGTGGGGGTAGATTCCAAAAATTAGAGTTTATGTGAAAATATGGCGTGTGTGGTATCAAACGAAAGGTAATTAAGTCTGGAGTTAAACAAAATGAATTTTAGTTTATTTAAAAAAAAAGGGTGGGGGTAGATGTCAAAAATTAGAGTTTAAGTGAAAATATGGCGTGTGTGATATCAAACGAAAGGTAATTGAGTCTGGAGTTGAATAAAATATATTTCAGTTTTTGATTATATTAGCTCACACTATAACTATAGTACCTAGTGTGAGCTTAGGTGCCCATAGATTGGCAGAGTATTTTTTAACATAAGCTGAAAAGCATGATATTTTGCCATAAAATAATGATAGCATGAGATTTGTTTGAAAAACATGAAATCACTGCTTGGTTTTAGGGTAGTCATTATTAGAGGCCCTCGATTCCTCGATACATTTGACAATTGTTTGGTGTAAAACAATTGTCAAATGTATCGAGAGTCCAGTGTTGCCAAAACTCACGATTAATCGTGAGATTACACGATTTTGGAAAGTATCTTACGATTTCACGATTTACGTAGCGTTTCTCACGATTTTTGTATTTTACGTCAAATTTTAATAAAAATCTTTCAAAAAAAATTTATTTTTTTATTCATAACCAACGTCACAAACAAATATATCAGGTTAAGCATTCAGACCCGCGCTGCTACTCTACTGGAATATTTTCATTGCATTCAAATTCGGGGAAGTCCCGAACTTCGAACATTGCTGGACCAGGGACCCAATTCTTGAACCACTCGGATTTTTTGTCGTATACGAGTAAAATTCGAATGGTAGTTTCGAGTGCTTGGAAAAATTGCTATCTTGAATGCGACTCGAAAGCCATCTCCGTGTACGACTTTTTTTTTCGACTACACTAGTTGGCAACGCTGCTTTCGTATAATTTTGGCCAAACTAACGCCGGTTTGTGCGCCTAAACTTGCCGCGATGAAGTAAGGTTGACAGTAGATTGACATTACATCTTTTGTTTTTGTGATTTATTTTCACGATATATTTTTGTTATGCCCGCAGTAAGAAAAACGATAAATGCAATCTTATGTTATGCCCGCAGTAAGAAAAACGATAAATGTAATGGACTGTATAATTTAATTAATGAAAGTGCGAGCAAACATAAATATATTGATATGAATTACGAAATAATTAATAAGGTCCCTAGGTTAATTGTTGGAACCACACAACGGTAATCAGATACAAATGCACTCACCAGTTTGCAGCCACTTTCTCCACTCCAAAGGGGCCCCTGATTGGATCTAATGATGTCACCACGTAGCTGAAGGGCTGAAGTTTCTAGTTCTATGCTTCAGTACACCAAAATCGAGCACTTTGAGGTGTAGAAATTTGAAATAGTTGGAGAACGAAATTAACACGCCATTTTCTCGAGGCGGTCGACAAGGATCTCACTGGTTGTTGGTGCGCATGTCCAAATACGCGAAATGCCCTCTGCCCTTCATACAATTGTGTGGTTTTAAAATATATAAACAACCGCGAAATTTAGCGGGAGCTAACATAACTGCCCTCCAAAACACAGAATTTTAGAATCTCAACCGGACAGATATAGATATAAGAAAAAGGATCGACCGATAAATATAAATGAATGAAAACAGATAAGTATCGTAAGTTTATTTAGAGATAACGAAATCCCGAAAAAGGCAAAACAAACAAAAAAAAAATCAAAAAAAAATAAAAATAAAGAAAACCTATTGTAATACCCGGTAAAGGGTAGAAAAATTAAAATTACTTTTAATTTGGCAAGAGGCACAGTTTTACAACTGGCCGCTTATAAACACCGGTAACCGTTTGTACCGTCGCAACACGCACCTGACCGTCCCCGCCGGGATGCAGTTCGATGACCCGACCGACCGGCCATTTCAAAGGTGATTGAATGTGATCACTCGTTATGATAACCAAATCATTTAATTTGATATTTGGGGACGAATCAGTCCACTTGTGTCGCTGTTGTAGCGTATGCAAATACTCTATAGAATACCGTTTCCAAAAATCATTATGTAGTTTTTGGATTAGTTGCCATCTCGAGAGCCGATTTAGGGGAACCTCGGACAAATCTGACTCCGGAATTTCTGAATTAAGGGGTTCAAGTGTCAAAAAATGCCCAGGGGTAAGAGGTTGAAAATCGTGTGGGTCTGAAGAGGCAGGAGATAAAGGGCGACTATTAAGTACGGCTTCTATGCGACAGGTAAGGGTGGACATCTCCATGATAGACAACTTCTGGTCGCCGACAACTCGTACAAAGTGAGTTTTAAAACTTTTGACGCCAGCTTCTGCCAGGCCATTGAAATGTGGACTGAGAGGAGGTCCCAGATGCCAACGAATAGAAAGTCTGGTGGCAGCACTTCTTGCGTAATCCAGTAATTGGTTACGAAACCCTATAAAATTACTGCCTTGATCTGACCAGCATTGCGTCACGCTTCCGCGTCTGGAAATGAATCGATGGAATGCACCTACGAACCCTTCGGTGGACAGTTCCATGGTTAATTCCAAATGCACGCAATGTGTGGCCGTACAGACAAACACACAGACATACGATTTGAAAGCTTTACAACCACGGTAACGATGAGGAATCACAAAGAAAGGTCCACAAAAGTCGATAGCTACACTCGAAAAAGGTTTAAGTTGATTGATTCGATGAGCGGGAAGTGAACTCATTATGGGCGGTCTATAGGGTTTAGGGTTGATTCTAAAACATTGCAAGCACTTGGATATGGTTCTTTGAATTGCCCGTCTGGCAGATAATATCCAAAATTGCTGTAAAAGCAAATTATGTAATGTTTTAAACCCAGGATGAAGATATTGTCGATGAGCGGACTCGATAAGAAGAGTAGTTAAACGATGGTCACTCGAAAGTAAGACGGGGTGTTTTGCAGAATAAGACAAAAGGTCAGATTTTTGTAATCTGCCACCGACTCTAATGATATTATTCTCATCAAGAAAAGGTGAAAGTTTTCGCAAAGGTTTCGGTATTGGTTTATCCTTAGATAACGCGGAAAAAGGCTCAGAAAAACAAGAACCTTGTAGGAAAACAATATTCTCAAAAATAACTTTTTGGTCACGCGGCTTAGTGGGTTTTTGATAGGAATGGTTTTGAAAAAGGTTAACTATTCGAAGGACATAACAAATGATACGTTGAATTTTTGATATAGATGAATATTTGATAAGAAGCTGATCTAAGAAGTTGACATCAATTATCGCATTGCAACAGACTTTTGGCTTTTCCTCCAGATTAATATCTCCGAAATCAATCGGCATTTTTGATTTATGAAAATCGGGCCATTCGTTTTCGGGAGACCACAAAAACGACGGTGCGTTCCACCACATGTCATGTGACATGAGCTGTGAAGGGGTGGCCCCTCGTGACGCAATATCAGCTGCATTCAAAGCAGAAGGAATGTAGCGCCACGAGTTTGAGGGAATGATTTCTTGGATTCTACTGACTCGATTTCCAACAAAGGTTTGCCAGCGATTAGGAGGGGATGAAAGCCAGTGCAATACGACTTGCGAATCGCAGAAAGTAACGATATTTGTAAAAGTTATTTTTCCTTCATAGCTAGATAAAACGAAGTCAATTAATTCGCTTAAAAGAAATGCGCCTAGGAGTTCTAGCCTAGCCAAAGTTTGTGACTTTATAGGCGCGACCCTAGATTTTGCAGATATGAGAGAAACAGATATATTGTTTTCCTCTTCTACACGAAAATATACGACGCCTGCGTAGCCTCGAATTGAAGCGTCACAGAAGCCGATGATTTGACAGGTATTGGTTTTTGGCAGTTTGATTTGTCGGAGTAATTGAAAACCGAATTCAGAACGAAGTTTGTTCCAAGAGTCGATGATAGAAGAATCTGGTTATTCGTCCCAGCCTATTTTCGATATCCACAACTGTTGCAAAATAAATTTTGCTTGTAGCAACAAGGGACAAAGAAAACCTAAGGGATCGAAGATTGTTCCTATGATAGATAAAATAGAACGTTTGGTTGGGGGTTTGTCCTTCATTCGGCATTGATAAGAAAAAATGTCGTTTTTTGGATGCCATTGAAGTCCTAAAACTTTAATAAAGTGGGGTTCCTCCTTGTCGAAAGAGAGAGGCATTTGACGATCGGACTCTGGCAATGTTGCCAATAACTCAGGACAATTGCTTGCCCATTTTTTAAGTTTAAATCCTTCAACCAACAAATCATTGAGTTCTGTTTGAAGGGAGAGAGCTTCAGAAAGCGAAGGGCTAGTTCCCAAGATATCGTCGATATAGATTGACGTTTTTAGAACAGTACTAGCCATAGGAAAACGTTCCTTTTCTCTCTCTGCCAGCTCATTTAAGGTACGCATGGCTAGAAAAGGTGAGCATGTCATGCCAAAAGTGACAGTAGAAAGTTTCCACACTGAAAGTGGGTCATGTGGAGAAAACCTCCACAATATCCTTTGATAACGACGGTGATAAGGATTGATAAGGACTTGACGGAACATCTGTTTGATGTCAGCAATGTAGGCAATAGGATTAAGATGTTTATGTATATTATGTTATGCCCGCAGTAAGAAAAGCGATAAATGCAATGGACTGTATAATTTAATTAATGAAAGCGCGAGCAAACACAAAATATTGATATGAATTACGAAATAATTAATAAGGTCCCTAGGTTAATTGTTGGAACCACACAACGGTAATCAGATACAAATGCACTCACCAGTTTGCAGCCACTTTCTCCACTCCAAAGGGGCCCCTGATTGGATCTAATGATGTCACCACGTAGCTGAAGGGCTGAAGTTTCTAGTTCTATGCTTCAGTACACCAAAATCGAGCACTTTCAGGTGTAGAAATTTGAAATAGTTGGAGAACGAAATTAACACGCCATTTTCTCGAGGCGGTCGACAAGGATCTCACTGGTTGTTGGTGCGCATGTCCAAATACGCGAAATGCACTCTGCCCTTCATACAATTGTGTGGTTTTAAAATATATAAACAACCGCGAAATTTAGCGGGAGCTAACAATTTTTTTAATTGAACAAGAAGCTGTGTTTTATTTTGGTAACAGCAATGATTATGTAATCATTGGTAACGGTAAGTACCAAATTATAGTAATGGAAATTTGGGGCCTAGGGGCATCTAACCTCTTTGAAGTGTGGAAATTTGGGGGTAAAATTCGCAGTTGAATTTTGGGACTGCTTAAGAAAACAAATAAACTTCATAAGTATTCTGAAGGAGTCTTGAACTTGAGGCTTTGTTTGTAATGAGGGGCCTGTGTTTGACAAACTTTCATAAATCATGCTTTGACAAAAATTGTACAAGCGTTAAGTAACATAGGGGTTTTTACTGAAACATTTGGAGTTTGCATTTTGTCTGTAGTATAGAAACAATTAAATTTGTTGCTCTCAGTGTTTTTTTCTCAGTTTCTTTTTGAGTAGAACAGTTTTGCCTTTTAGGCCGATAAGCATAATAAACATTTCAAGTAAAAATTGACAAAATCAGTAACTTTTGTTCAAAAAACCCATTTTTTTGTTTAAATTTGAAAGTCTTTACCTGTCAATTAACTCCAAAAAATTAAAAACTGTTGTAGACTAAAGCAGCCCTCATATGATCAGTATGTACATTATTTTTGTAGATGTCGTTGTTTTTCAAAAGTTATAAACAAGGACATATATAAAAATCCTGTCAGTAATACGGATCCAGTGAGGTCTGCTGTGGTACACTCAATGAAAAAACTTTTTGTTACAGGTTTCTCAGAGAAGACATGAAGATCATTTTTGAGGTCTGAAGCAGTTTTTGCCTAGCAGTCCTGTTGCAATGATGATCCTACTAGAAATACTTAGATGCAATTGTCGATCTATTAACTTTTAAAGAACTTTTTTAAATATATTATAAGTAAAACAAAAATAAGTTTATTGTAGTTTTTATTGTAAAAAAGATTATACAACTTCTTACGTAAAAGCTTATGCAGTGAGAACGAGCAAGTTGGAATACATTTTCTAGCAGGTAAAATTTAAATTTTTTAGAATAAACCAAAAACATGCCTACTGAGATTTTTAATGAGCAATATTTTTGATGAACTTTTTTTGGCCAGAACCCCAGAAAGAGGTCCAACAAGATAAAACTTATGGCACCTTGTTGGAAAGCCTATTGAAAAAGAAAAAAATATGGTTCACTTTTTTTTGGAAATCAGTCAAATAAAAAAAAAACATTTTTATAAGTTTTTGAACAAAGTGCTACAAGTTGAGTCTACCAGTTGCAATTTTTTTTTGTTATTACTGGACCTCTTGTCAGGATCCACCACCTATTTTTTAATAAAATTATAGGTTTTACTTTAAATAACACTTATATTCTCCAAGAATTATAAAAAAATAGAAATAATTTTCTTTTTGTTAATTTTTAAAAATTATTTGATACTCTTTCTAACAAGGTGCCTTAAGTGGGGTCATTCCATCTTAAAAAATAAGTTGTATGCTAGTGGACCCCTTTCTGGGGGTCTGTCTAAAAAATATTCTGTAAAAATATTGCTGGCTAAAATCTCAGTTAACATGTGTTTGGATTTTTTCAAAAAACTTAAATTTAACCGACTAGCAAGTTTATTCCAACTGGCTTGTTCTCACACTGTAGTCATATTGCATAGCGTTTTTTAATGTACTTGACAGTAAGTCCTTATTATGTACTTTGAAATGTAAATAAAGAAAAATAATGTTTTCATATTTTATATTTATTTTTGGCTAACATAGAAAAAGTCAGAAAAAATAGTGAAACTGGTTAAAGTATAAGATTAGGTTTATTATTTACATGCAGGAGATTTTCCTACATGAAGCAGTTGGGCCCTTATATTATCCAAAAATTAAGTAAAATAGGATAAGGAAAATAGTTGATAAAGTGTGTTAAAAGAGACACAAACAAGACAAAAAAATTGCACAATACTCAAATTTGTATTGAAACTTTTTAACCCCCCCCTCCCGAAAACGCTCCTTTTATATATATATTTTTGAAAATGTGTTACAAAGTTGTAACTTTTTAAAATTATTTTTCTTTTTGAGAGCTGTAAAAAACAGTAAAATCACCAAAAAATTAATAAATTATTAAAGCAAAAATTCCGGATTTTTCACTCCCGTCGTCGTAAGGCATTTCCAAGAAAAAAACAAATAAAAAAAAACTGAGTGTCACAAGAGGCTAAATCCCCCTTCCACCTCTTTGCATCCTCAAGCCCTTTTATAGCCATGATGCTTGCCAAATCGCGTCTTTTTTCAGAAGACCTCCCAATTTTTTTTTTAAAAAAAGAAAAATTATCAAACACCGAAATATATATTAAAGTAAACAAAAATGTTAGGTTAGATCACTCAGATTCGTATACGGAAATTGAGATTCTTTTTTTTTTTTTATTTGTCAAACACACTGTGTTTTTTTTTATTACAATCTAGTCAGTAAGACTAATTAGCAATTTTGTTTTAACTTAATTTACTAGAAAAGTCAGATTTAAACTTAGGGTTCACTCAACAGTTCTCCCCGCTTTGTTTAGTCTGTAACTCACAATTGTGTTGTGTTTATAGCATTATTTTGTTTTATGTGTAATTCACTTAGTTTACTAGCTCAAACGGCTTCACTCTTTTTATTCGTCGAACTAGCATAGTATTGTCTAGAAGCTGAATTGCTTCCACATTCACATGCCGATGGAGTGTATCATTATGGCTTTTTGCGTACTTTTTTATAGTCTCTGCTACAGTTTCGATTTTTAGATCTCGATGAAGGTCACTATTTCGAACGTACCAAGGTGCATTCACAATGTTTCTTAATACTTTATTTTGAAATCTCTGTACAACTAGAAGGTTACTCTCTTTAGCACAACCCCAAAGTTGAATACCATATGTCCATACTGGTTTCAGTATTTGTCTATAAAGCAGTAACTTATTATGAATTGTTAAATTGGACTTCCTTCCAATTAGCCAGTTCATTTTTCTATACCTTATTTCAAGTTCTTCTTTTTTTTTTCTTAACATGTGCTTTCCAGCGCAATTTGGCATCAAGTGTCATGCCTAGATATTTTGCCTGATTCGAATATGGTACTGGAATGTTGTTAATTGTTATTTGTATGTGATTTATATTTTTGTTTGTAAAATCAACATGAATTGATTTGGTTTCATTTAATTTTATTCGCCACTTTGTGGTCCAACTGTGAATTTGGGTGACTGCATCCTGAAGTTTTTCTATGCATTTTTCAATAGATTTTTCTACCGTCAATAAACCAGTATCATCGGCAAATGTTGCTAAGTGACAATTTTCTGGCTTTGGGATATCACAAGTGAATAATAAGTATAGATAAGGGCCTAGTACGCTACCCTGGGGCACGCCTGTTTGAATTTCTCTTAAATTTGAGTATGAGTCTTCCTGTTTTACTCGAAAATGTCTATCAGATATGTATGATTCCAAAATATCCGAATATTGTTTTGGCAGAAACCTTTTTAGTTTAAAATTAAGGCCTTCATGCAACACTTTGTCAAATGCTTGTGCTACATCTAGAAAAACTGCAGAACAAACTTTTCCCTCTTCTAGTGCTTTTTCTATTATATTAGTAATTCTGTGTACTTGATCTATCGTGGAATGCTTGTCTCGAAAACCAAATTGATGAGATGGAATAATTTCTTGTCTTTCTATGATGGGTTTTATTATTTTAAGCAATAATTTTTCTTAGAGCTTGGATATAATTGGCAGCAAAGATATTGGCCTGTAAGATGACACGTCATGGAGTGGTTTTCCCGGTTTTGGAATCATGATAACTTCTGCAACTTTCCACAGTTTAGGTACATACCTAAGCCTAAAAGACGCATTAATTAGGTTGCATAGTTTTACGATAGCTTTTCTGGGGAGTTGTTTTATGACTACCCCGTTAATAAGATCATACCCTGGGGCTTTTTTCGAATTAATATTTTTGATTTCTGTTAATATTTCGTTTGGTGATGTAAGCTTAATATGAAAGTGTTCATCTGGTGCTTCGTGGGGCTGAAATGTTTTTTCTAAATGACTTGCAAAAATATCTGCTTTTTCTTCGTTACTCCTTGCCCACTGGTTGTTAGATTTTCGTATGGGTGGAATTTGGATAATTGGTCTTTTAAAATCTTTGGTTGCTTTCCAAAGGGAATAGTCGGTATTTTTATAATCTGTAAGTTCATTAAGAAAATGGTTAATAGATTCATTTTTTATTACTAGAATTTCTCGCCTAATGCGCTGCGTCATGTTGTTGAGATTTGTTTTGTCCCGAGGATCACGGCTTTGTTGCCACTTTCTTCTTAGTTTCCTTTTTTCCAATATAAGGTCTCTAATTTCCTTTGGATAGTTTTTTCCCTTAAAAATTCTCTTTGGTTTTGGACTGTTTTCCCAAGCTGCTTGTTGAATATTTGTAACAAAATAATCAACTTCTTTATCGATTTGTTCTGGCGTTTGCAATGGTACTGATAGGTTTATTTTTTCTGACAGACTTTGTTTAAAACTAATCCAGTCAGTCAGTTTATTAACTAGTGAGATATTTGCTTTGCTTTGAAATTGAGATTCGAGTGGACTTTACCACTCGACTCTAATTCCGAACGAAAAACTCGTATACGAGCATTCAAGAATTCGAATGGTGAATATCCGTATACGTTTTGCCAAATCCGTATACGGATTTATTTCAAGAATTGGGTCCCAGTTCCGCGGAATAGCGATCGCGCCGGCAGTAGTTATTTGTTTCAAAATAGTTTCACCGATTAGGCAAGTGCTTTTGTTTGCAGTTAGTTCGTATTGCGGTGTTTGTCTGAATATGTGTGTAAACATAAAAACATTTTAACAACGTCAAAATAATGTTTAATTTAAAAACATAACGTTAGGTTGGACGTTAGTTCTAACATCATATTCATAGTGAAAAAGAAGCTTAATAACCCGTTTTCTGACGTTAGAAAAATAATCTTATGTTTTCATAACATTAAAAATAATTCTATTTCCAACATCAAAAAAACGAACGTTTTTTTAAAGTGTTTTTCGAACGTTAAAAAAATATTGATTTTTAACAGTGAAAAAGAAATGTTTTTTTACCATTGAAAAATAAATGTTTTTTTTAACAATGAAAAAATATATTATTTTCAAGTATCTCTAAAGATAAGGTAACTTAAATAATGTTAATCAAATTCTTCGTTTTTGGAAATGCAGAGCAGCAAGAGTCCGTTAAGGTTTTCGTGAACTCGACGCTCAGTAAAGGAAATTCGGATCCATAGCTTCTGAAAATAAAATTTAAAATTCTATGTAAATAATAATTTTGTAGTAAGTGCCTCGCTACGAGGCCAAACGAATGCCTCATTCTCATTCATGCTCAGGTGAATACAAGGCAAACAATATTCAATTGAATGCTCGTTTGAAATTCGCACTCTGATCGGATCGTGTCCCGTGCCACGGGTTCATGCGTGTGGCTGTTAGCCACGCCTTTAAAGCACGTGCATATACGTATGCGCGTTCGGCTTCGCAGCGCAGCATGAGGCATCCGCCTCAAATGAATTACCGAACCGATCAAAGTGGGAACTTCAGAGAAGCAATCAGTTGAATATTTTATCATCTCAAGGCGCGTATTCACTTTAGCATGAATGCAAACGAGGCATTCGTTTGGTCCCGCTGCAAGACTTGCGAATTCTACCTCAAATGAATACGCGGCTTAAGGTAGGGCGGCTAATCGTCCGCGGCGAATTGTCGCATTCCCTGTCTGATTACCTATATCGTAGATATGCGATATTCCATACAAAATCATTTTTTAAATCTTGTTTACTTTCTTACCTTATTTGGTGGTGCTTCATTTAAATCACTGCATACATATTTGTTGTTCTTTAACTAGACCATCTTTCCCACACAACTGGAGTAATATTCCGATCCAAATATGTATTCACTCTCAATATTAATAAT
The DNA here is from genome assembly GCA_963576565.1 of Aspidapion aeneum. Lineage (NCBI taxonomy): Eukaryota > Metazoa > Arthropoda > Insecta > Coleoptera > Brentidae > Aspidapion > Aspidapion aeneum. The sequence goes on along the minus strand of OY755044.1, from coordinate 53,539,326 downwards.
TGTGCTTTTAATTTGCCATGTGTCTTTCTAGAAAAGGCAAATATTTTACCCAAAATTACACAAAGCGTATCTGCTACCGACTCGTATCAACTCGCAGCGAAACGCAACTGAAAATGGCGATAGCCCGTTCTGGTAGTGGGACTATGACAGCGCCCTCTATAGTATTATTTTTTTTAATGTTTAAAAAACAAAACATTTATTAGCTTCATATATCTTAAATTCAACGTCAGAAATGAGATCTAGGATAGATCTAGAATAACCATATATTGATGCAATTATTTTTAATGTTAGAAAAATTATGGTTTTTTAAATGCTGGTTTCTTAACGTTATTAAAAAATATATTTTTGGTAATGCTTCTACATAAAATTTTTGTTAGGATTTTTTACATGTTTTTTTAATGTCAAAAGTTGACTTATTTTTAACACAAATTTGTGCTAGAAAAAAAACCTTTTTTTAATATTTATTTAACGTGTTTTACGATTTTGTGCTTAGTGGGTGATAGTAGAGTAAAGTCGGCATGTATCGAATACCAATTATGTTTACAGTGATAACACCAAAGCCTGAGTGTTTAGAGCTGCAAGATTTCATTAAAAAATATTTCTAAGTATCTCCAAAGATTGACAGGTGTTAAATTAAAGAGTTAATCATTTTCGAAAATTTTAGAAAAATATTTTTAAAAAATGTCTTTATGTTCAAAATAAAACATGGCGGGTAATATGGAATAGTCATATCGGGTAATATTGAATAGACTTATTACACACAAAAAAACTTTATTAAATGATTTAACATTAGAAAATTGGCCGACAAAAAATACGTCTACGAATTGCAAAAATCGCAAACAAAAACACCTTTTTCGGCACTGCATATAGGGATAGCAACAAGGCGGATAATATGAAATATTCCATATTACACGCTCCACAAAATGTAAACAAAACAAGTACTCTGTTAGTTATTGTAGAAAATAGCATAGTAAATCCTTAAAATTTCTACCATCATATGCTTAAATAAACTTACCATATGTTTACACAACTTTATTTCAACAAAGTTTATTCACAAAACGATTTTAACTGAGACTGTGCACAAACTTTAAACACGTGGAAATCATAACCTCACGTTTTTTGACGTTGGTGTAGTATAGCGGCAGTTTTATTCTATTCCAGAAGTCTACAATTTTAACAAGCATTCTAATATAATCATCACCTTAGAGATGGAGCCACCCGTTTTAAAATTATAAAAAATTCCATATTACCCGACTATTCAATAAATGCTGACTTTACTCTAGTGATAGTAAAGAATCTGTTCATGAATCCGAATACCTCCCTCATAAAAAGGAAAAAGTCCCTTTATCAACAAAAATATAAAACTGACTGGGAAAAGGAATGGAAATGAATACATGCTATGATTTTGACATAGGCATTAATATGATTAGAAAACTAGGAAAATGATGATCGAGCGATTCCGACTCTGACTAAGTATTGTTACGGGTTCACAACGACAAATTAAAACTCGCAATTGTTGAAAACGATACGTCAATTTATTTCCATAAATTATGTACAAAAACACGCACTTAAACTTACTAATAACTTGCTAATAATTCGCTACTTTAATACGCCTATTAACTTCGCGTTAACATCTAGCGATCACTACCATTGGTTATCTCTGACTGCCCGATGCACGACGTCCGGCCCTATATATGAGGGTCTGCCTACAATTCGAGAATTTTCCATCTTTGTTCGATTCCGAATCATTCCGCCCTTTTCTGGAGCCGGACCGTTCACATACCAGTTCGTCACAGATAACGCAACTAAAACCTAGATTAAGAATACAACCATGAAATACGTCAACCTAATACTACACTAATCCTAAATAAATTCAAACTATAAAATTTAAATAACTTAAATTTGTAACACTATCCTCCTCTTCAGGTTTGATCGTCTCGATCAACATTTCCCAGGTAAGGTTTTAGTCTGTCTAGATGAACAACTTTCATCTTGGACTTCGGGCTTTTCTGGATTCGGTAGACTACATCATTAATTCTCTTAACAACTTTATAAGGCCCTTCCCATGGTGGTGTTTCTTTTTGCGTTGACGATTGTATAGCCAGACTTGATCATTCTCTTTGAACCCTGAAGAGTTTGCTTTCAGGTTATACCTCGCTTTCATGCTGTCACTGGCTATTTCTATTCGCTCTCTAACCACTTCATGGATATCGTGCAGCTTTTGCCTTAAACGTTCGACATAGTCATTAACCTCTAAGTGTTCTTCTTCAGGTGAACCAAACATGATATCACATGGTAAACGCAGTTCTCTACCAAACAGGATACTAGATTGAGTAGCTCCTGTCGTATTGTGAATGGCGGTTCTATAGGCCATCAAAAACAATGGAATATATTGGTCCCAATCTGTTTGGTGCTCATCAACAACTTTGCAAAGATGTTCTTCTATTGTTTTATTAAATCTTTCAACCATGCCATCTGACTGCGGATTTAAAGCAGTAGTCCGTGTTTTATGTATTCCTAAAAGGTCACAGAGATTTTGGAAGAGCTTTGATTCAAAGTTTCTTCCTTGATCTGAATGTAGTTCCAAAGGAATGCCAAATCGGCTGAAAACATCATTTGCCAGAACTTCTGCAACTGTAGCGGCCTCTTGGTTAGGCAAAGCAAAAACTTCTGGCCATTTGCTAAAGTAATCCATGACAACAAGGATGTATTTGTTGCCCCTTTTAGTTTCTGGAAATGGTCCGGCCACATCAATAGCAATGCGTTCGAATGGCAGACCTACGTTATATTGTTTCATTTGACCTCTGGACCTTGTTTTGGGACCTTGGCTGGCTGCACAAGTCGAACATCGGCGGCACCAGTTTTTCACATCTTGAAAGTAATTGACCCAATAAAATCGGTTTCGAATTTTGTCCATGGTGTTATTTATGCCTAGGTGCGCGCCTGATTTTCCACCATGGCATTCGGCCATTATATTGTCTACCATACTCCTAGGAACCGCTACTTGATTAATCACAGTAAGGCCATCGGCACTTTCCCAGGCACGTTTAAGGATGTTTTCTTCTACTATCAGTGAATCCCATTGTGCCCACAGTGATTTGAATATCACCCCTTAGTTTGCGATATCTTGCCATGATGGTCGTGGCTTGTTCTCTTCTTTCAATCGCAAGATAGGTCCTACATCTTTGTCGTCAAGTTGTGTGGTTCTAATTGAAGCCGACATCCATTCTTCATCTGGTTCTAATTTTATCTGACGCACGTAGTTAATTCCCTCTTTATGGTCAATTTTCCTGCAATGTTTACAATCCTCAGGGCAAGCTCTTCTGGACAATGCATCCGCATTATTATGCACCCTTCCCGCTTGGTGCTTAATTTGATAATGGTATTGTTGTAGCTTTTCTATCCATCTCGCGACTTGCCCCTCAGGTTGTTTCATTTTCATGAGCCACTGTAACGCAGCATGATCCGTTCTAATCAGAAACTCTTGTCCATAGAGATATTTGTGAAAGTGATCTACAGATTTAATTATGGCTAGGAGCTCCTTTCTGGTAACACAATAACTTCTCTCTGGTTTGGATAGCTTTTTGCTGAAAAATTCGATGACCCGTTCTTCTCCATCTTGTACTTGGGAGAGTACTGCTCCTATGCCATCGTTGCTCGCATCAGTATCCAATATGAATTTACCTTTTGGAATAGGGTATGCGAGAATCGGACTAGAACATAATGCTGCCTTCAGTCTTCTAAATGCTTGGTCACATTCAGTATTCCATCTGTAAGAAGCTTTATCTTCTGTAAATCTATGTAATGGTAATGGAGACGCTATTTTGGCGAATCCTTCTACAAATCGTCTGTAGTATGTACACAGACCCAAAAAGCTTCTCAATTCATGTTTGTCACGAGGTTGAGGCCATTCTTTTATTGCTTGTAACTTTTTTTCGTCGGTATGGATGCCTTCTCGGGAAACGACGTGACCCAAGAACTCAACTTTTTCTTGGAATAGAAAACACTTTTTTGAGTTTAGTTTAAGATTTGCGTTCCTGATTCTTGAAAATACTTCTCGTAAATTGTCTAGATGATCTTCAAATGATTTTCCCATTACTATGACATCATCCAAATAGACTAAGCAGGTTTTCCAAGTAAGGCCTCGTAGAACGACTTCCATTAGTCTTTCAAATGTAGCTGGGGCATGCACAGGCCAAATGGCATCACATTAAACTGATAAAGTCCACTTCCAGCAGAGAATGAAGTCTTCTCTTTATCTCTTTCAAAGATTCCTACTTGCCAATACCCACTTTTCAGGTCAAGAGTAGAAAACCAATATGATCCTGCCAACGTTGTTAATGTGTCGTCTATTCTTGGCAGTGGGTAACTATCTTTCTTGGTCACATCGTTAAGTTTCCTGTAGTCGACACAAAATCTAGTACTTCCATCCTTTTTAGTGACCAACACCACAGGAGATGACCAAGGACTTGATGACTCTTCAATAACACCGTCGCTGAGCATTTTATTAATGAGATTGTAAACTTCTTCTTGCTTGGCCATTGGTAGTCTTCTTGGGGGCTGTCTTATTGGTTGGGCATCGCCAGTATTGATAGCATGTTGAATGAGGTTTGTGCGTCCCGAACTACTCCTAGTTTCGAAGATATTACTTTGTTCTTCTATAAACTCTCTCGCTTTACTAAATTTTTCTGGAGTGAGATGTTGCCAAGTTGACTCAAATTGCTGAAGTACCTCCATTGGTAACTTGATTGTATCCTCGGAAGTTGGCTCTTCACATCTTGTTACTTTCTGTACTGGTTTAAATAATGCTACCACCTCCCCCTTATTAATTTTGACACTATTTGGGAAAATATTGGCGACTCTAATCGGGATGTCTTTATCGGTTTTAACTAGTGATTTTGCAACGAGGTAGGTGTTGGGTGTGTTTTGTTGGCTTATGAGTCCGACGCAGCTTGATGTTTTACTTTCTAGCCTTCCAAAAATTATGGTCTCACTGTTACCGACTAGTCTTGTTGTGCATACTGCCACCACCTTTATGGGTTCTTTATTGATGTGACTATTTGACAAAATGAACTCTTCGTTCCCAAATCTTAGGGTATTAAGTTTATTATCAAACGCAAATCCATGTTTACTTATCAGGTCCATTCCCAAAATAAATTCGTCTTCTATGTCTGCAACTAATACCGAGTGGCGAATCTTCAACCTCCCCAGCTGTAGGTCTATGTCTGTCTGCCCCAACACGTCGGCGGATTCTCCAGTCACAGTCTTAATTGTTATTTTCTTTTCTGTTGGTCGAATTTTATATCTCGTTGCAATTTTGAACTTAAGCAATGATATGGCAGCACCAGTGTCTACTGTTATATTAACTTTTCTTCCATTAATAAGTCCGTCGAAATTTCTCATTAGCCAACACCCGCCCCTCTGCGTTGACTAGTTTTAGTTTTTCCTGATCTCTTCTTCGGTACTCTGTCCCACTAGATGGTGAGCGAGACCTCATTTGGACACGACAATCGCGTTGAATATGCCCTGTACGTCCGCATCTGAAACACTTTACATTTGGAGGGGATCGTCTGCTTTCTTTCAAAGAGTCAATCTTCTCTATCAGTGATTGAAACATTTGGTTTAGCGTTTTTAAGTTGACCTCATGTCCATTGCTCATTTCTTCTCCCTCCTGAATTGAAACTGCTCTTACTTTTGGCCTGGACATATTATTTGATGATTCGATTTCAAGGGCTCGAATCAACACTTCACTGCTATTATGGAAGCGTTCTCGACGAAGTAACTTTGCTAAGTCCGAGTCTCGTAATCCGTTAATAAAGCGATCTACCGTGAAGGGATCTCTGTAATTTTCTGGCATTTCTGGGTAAGCTAAATACATCAGCCTCCTAATATCTGCTTCATACTCTTGCAATGATTCTCCTGGTCTTTGCTGACGAATATTTAATTCTGACCAATGTAAACTTCGCAAGTGTTCGTCTCCATACCTTCTTTCTAACGCTGCCACTAAAGCGTTATAATTCTGTTTTTGTTCGACTGGAATGGACCGTAAAAGTCCCAGAGCAGGTTCTCATAGAGCTACTAACAATGCTCTAGCTTTTTCCTCATCATCCCAACCATTTGCAGCAGCGGTAGCTTCAAACTGTTGTTTGTAAGTAGACCAGGAAGACGTACCATCGAAATTTGGAGGCTTAATGTTTTGGTTGGAATTCACAACACATCCCTGAGCTTTCATTTTGTTGTGTTCTTTTTGGAGCTGTATAAGCTGTTTTGACACGTCCTGGAATTTTTCTTCCATGGTTTAAAAAACTTCTTCCCTAACATTCTGTACCTTTTCTTCAACATTATGTACCGTTTCTTCTACATTCTGCAATTTATTTTGTACCTTTTGTTCCACACTATGCATTCTTTGAGTTATTTCTTCCTTACGATCTTCGGTTGCAGTCTTAAACACTTTTCCCAGCTGTTCGGAGTTGCTCTTTATTTGATCAAAGTTTTCCTGCATGTCGTTCTGGTTTTGTTCCATGGTCTGTCTTTGTAACGTGTCATTTTTATGTTTAAGGCAACGTTACATATTTGTTTATTCAGGTAAATAATCAAGGCTCTTCAACTCGTCTTTCTGTACACAAATTAAGGGTATTTTATAGAGCTAGGTTTGGAGGTTATATAGTGTCCAAAAAGTTACCTTATAAAGGAGACATTCCATCGAATTACTGTGGACACTACGCACACCGTATTATCTGGACATCGTAATTGGAATTTAGGATCACAGGTTTCGGGAAAATCACATTAAAACTTTTGATTGTTTTGTTTATCTGGGGAATTTCGTGAGTATCTTTGACGTTCATGAAAATAAACAGCTGTTCTGCTGGGGAATGGCGGCGTTGCCGCATCACAAATGGTTTTAGTAACAGGAAGGAAACATTTAGGTGAACATCCCATTCGCTTATGTTTATTTTGGAGGATATTGGCTCACTTTGATATCTTTATTAATTTGATAAGGAGAAGATAAAATAAATACGAGTTATGTACTTTTGTAAATGGGAGATAAACGAGGAATAAAAACCAGGACTAAAAGAATAAACAAAATCGTATTTTTATATTATATAAATTTATATAAAATCATAGTTAAATAAAGTTAATAACTAACTCAGTCGGATTGAAGGGTTGTGTAGGGCTAGCTAGTGGGGAGCAAACTTAACATCTGAACACTCTTAGGCCGGGTTTGAGCAGTAGTTCAATGTGTATTTTAGGTTCAAGTTTAGAAACAACTTTATTAATGTAGAAATGTTTTACAAAAATGGCGTCAAACCATATGAATCTTAGAGAAAACATATATAAAGAGCAAAGGAAACTTTTGACTAAAACTGTAACTAAAATACAACGAAATTCTACACTTAGTATAGCTTTACTCATATGGGAATTGGTTGAGTGTTCGAATATTCCTGGGTTTGATGCAAGCTCTGATCTCCAGTAATTGATTTTACAGTTGATGTTTCAATGCTGGGCTTCTTATAGTCCGTCTGGATATTTTCCTCCTACTTGCTATGTCGGCAGGGGTCCGGTAGGCAAATGTTCGGTCCATGTATGGAGGGTGTCTCGACGTCCTTGTTATAAAAATTTCAACCGTGGAAATAGATCCGACAACACCTCAATACGCGTTTTACATATTTTCAATATCCCCTTGGTCGATGCTGCCCCTATATACCGGTATGGAAGTATTGGTGTATTTCCTAATTGGTTAGTTTGAAAACCGCGGGTTTTTCCTCCAGTTTCGCAAACCGCATTTAGTGATTTTTTGGTGAGAGCGTTTTTTTTATAAATAGGTTTGCAACCTTATTTGAATTTAACCGGGAAAATTGGGTTGGTACTGTCCCCACCAGATCTACGAACGGTTTCCGGCCACTTCATTTTTTGTGTTCTCGACAAAGTGCTTTGTCTCTTTCCTAACGAATCTTGGCTGGGCTGGTGGCCGTCTGTTGGTGCCGCCATTGTTCTTGGTGGTTATTGGCACTGCAGTAGTTGCGGATTATACCACAGACGGTTTACTGTGAGCCGTTGTTGTTTTAGGCGAATCTAAAGTGACGCTCACACCCTTTTGAAGGGGATTTAAGGCGGCCTACGCCATTTCTACGGGAAATAAGAGTGGTAAGTTCGATTTTATTTCTTTTCATTTTTTTTGGATTATTTGAGGACTCTTCAAGATAATATTTGCCTCCCAAATTGTAATTGTTTTTCGTGTGAAATGTACTTTTCGACAAGAGACATGGGGAATTTTTGGAGTTTTTTTTATTTTTTTTTAAAACCACGTTTTGGATAAAAACTATATATTGTTTTTCTCCTTTGTCTACAGCCCTGTATATTCCATCGACAGTTGTGCTGGACGCTGGTGTGAAGCCGGGTGTAGCCTTGCAACCCTGGGAAAGGTACGTTAGGATTATTTTAGTTCATCTGTTTAAATCTTCTTTATTTTATTGAGTCGACATGGGGTTCGTGATTTAATATTCTCGGTGTAGGGGAACTTCGTGCAAAATAGACGAATTTCAGGAAACTGAAACCTTTCATTTTCCACAGGGTTTTACACTCGGGCAAGGATCCCACAACCTTTCCACAACCATGTGCTGCCCTAGTACCATGTGCTAAGGGATCTTTAGGGGAGGCGTGAGCAAACCAGAGCAGCAGTAGCAGCGAGAATGCCTGGAGAAACACCACTTTTCCAGGTTTACAGAAAATAACATAGTAATTAGAAAATAAAACCAGGACCAAGGTAGGAGCAAGCTTTAGATATAATTTTTTACATAAAACTTTCCATATATTTTTTCATTAAGTACGACTTTTGCATTCTTGTAAACGCAAGATAAGGTATGACGTCATGACCAAAATTTTGCGGCATAACTTCCATTTAAATTGTACTGTACCTTTGAAAGAGTTTGTTTCAACTTGGTTTCATCTTTATTTTTTTTTTGATAATTTTCCTTTTTTACCCCATATTTGAAATACACAAGATGAACTAAATTTTTGTGTTATTTGTACAACCCAATGACCAACTTTGCAGAGACAAAAGACAGATGAGATTATATTTTTTTTTAGCGGTTTCCTTACATTGTTTTGCCTCATGGGGTGGATCTCGGACTGGGTTGTTGTCTGTCTCATTCTACCCAATGTAGAATGATGACAGCAGATATTTGGTCCAGATCGCCCCTATGACGGAATGATTTTGTAAGGGTATATTCTTTTTTTTCATTCATTCATTCATATAATTGAGTCCTACGCTACTGACTCAAAGGTAGGTACACGGTGACCTGCTGGAAATGTGCATCTACCTATAAAGAACTTTCTATTTGTGTCATTTTGATTCAGTTAAAAAAATTTTAGAATTTTATCTTGTTTATTAGTCAATTTTTTTGGTTTTTTTAATTACACAAATACTCTGGAAGCCTCGGAAGTAGGTAGAATTTCATTGTTTGGCTACAGCGTTTGGGTTGAACTGTATTTTATTTAAGATCTTCTTTGTAAAACATTGGTATTAAACACTGTGGCGCACTTAAAATTTTCTTATTTCTGAACCCCCCCCCTTCTCCACTGTATAAAAGTTACCGAGCATATCAATGTTTTACCTAGCTGGAAAATACAGTTCTGCTTCCAGATATTTGTTTAATTATTCAGTGGTTTTGTTGTGTCACAAGTTGGCAAATTGTTATTATTCTAATTACAGTGTCACAAAATGGCGGCAACGTCTTTAAGCTGCCACAAATGTCACCCAACGCATTTTAATAGGCCACAAACTTGGCGCCCTACGTGAGTTTTGGCTAGTTTTTTAACATCTGATGTAATTTTTTTTTTGGTTTTTTTTTTAATTTGAAAAAAAAAGAAAAAATTATTTTTAATTTTTTTTTAAAATTTTTTTTAGAGAAAATTTTTTTTGTGGTACAGCCAAAGCCAGGTTAAAGGCTTTCAGTGACTGTCGGTGGTTTTGACACTCAATCATTTTTTTTAATAGAAAAATAAGATTTTCCATCATTGTTGGTTTTGATAACACTTTTTAAATATTTTTTTGGTAAAATTTGAGCATTGATTTGGAATTCGTTTTATTATTTTAGTAGTACTCATAGTTTTTCATTAACTTATCTTCACAAGTTTTTTCTTGGAAAATAAAAGATTCATTTTTATTTATTAAGGAAGAATAAGTGGATAAAAAGCATGGGAGTTTTTATTGAACGTCCAATTCATGTCTTAATTCTTTTTAAAGTTTTTTTGTGGGAATGACATGTTTTAAATTTTTTTGAAGGGAAAATAGACACGTTAATGTAAATTTACTTCAATTTTTTTTATTGATTAATAGGTGGATGGACCTCCAGACATGTTTTTTTTATGTTTTAAATATATGACAGAAGTAGTGTGTTTTTTATTCTAACAATTTTTTTTGCAGGTTGCCTACTACTAATATGTTATTATTTCCTGCTCGTGATAAGATAGAAATTGTTTCACCGATTATTTTTTAGTGCAGTCAATTTATTTAGGTCAACAAGTTATTTTTTTGGTGATTTTAATTTTTGTGGTATATCACCACTGGGAAATTGGAATATTTTTACAGGGTTTCACACAAATTTTTCTTGGCTGAGTTGCTTTAAAGTAAATATAGCTTAACAGCTAGTAGATTTGTTTAGTTGAAAGTATTAATTAGTAATGAAAGAAAAGGAAAATGAGTTTCTTTTGCTTTGTAATTTTTTTTTCTTGTTTTTTTTGGTGGTAACTGTTGATGACAATTAAGATCTTACGTCACTCAGTTACATCGGGTCAGAGGAGGGTACTACTACTACTACTACTAGTAGTGTCGGCTCGGGAGGTTAGGAAACACAAGGCTAAAATCCCTAGAGCAGCACATTGACTGAAGATCAACGCCAAGAGGTCGAGTTAACATTTTTTTTAGGTATTTTTTTGTAGGACAGTTTTTTAGGTCTTTGGTTGCCATGTCTAGTTGTGTTTTCGTGACTGGTCAAATTTTTTTTTGGTAGAAAATACAGCGTTGGGCTTTGGAGTGCATTTTTTTTAAAAATGACCTACGGGTATTTCTATCAATTAAAGTTTTTCTGGTTCACAATTATTTTTTTTCTGTATTTTTTTTCTGCGTTCAGGTCATAGCTTGGTCATGGCCAATGGAGAGCAAACATTTATGTTTGAGCCTTGAGAAGTTTTGCCTGCTCCGGATTGAATACAGAGAAAATGAATTTGAAGCCCAACTAGATATAATACCACAAAAGAAATGTTTAACTGAGACAGATATAGATATAAGTTTTTTTTGATTTTTTTTAATTCATTTGTAAAGTTCAGTAATTTTTTAAGTAATGTCATTGTGAGGCCGTGAAATTGGTCAGTGAATTTAAAGAGACTTTCAACTAAATATAAATGCTAGGCGGTGGTAATTGGTAAAAATATTTCAAAATCTTACTTTTTTTCAAATAATTTAATTTTTCTTAGAAAGATTATTTCTTTCTGTAAACATAACTTCTCGAATTCTTGTTTTGGTCAAAACGGTTTGTATAGTGGTCGTAGTTTTAAAAGGGTGACCAGACAGGTTATATTTTTTTTTGGGGGACCAAACAGGAATTTCTTGAGTCACAACAAAAGGTGAACTTTTTTTTGTCTTAGTTGATCAGGCAGGAATAAATAAATCTTTTACATACTTCCAAATCATAGTTTTAAATAACAAGATTTATTGGTTAGGTGTTTGGGTCTTATATAATGAAAAACGTTTTGTTTTTGAGGATACTGGTATGATATGGAATTATTTTTATTTCATGCCAAATGTTGTTTGACGGTAGATATGCTAGTCTCCAATTTTTTTTTTTGATAGTCTACATTTCAGGACAGTGGCGTGTGCTTAAGGGGGCCTTACATCTGCGCCCATTGTAAAGCAACTTCTAACTTACTTGCTTAGCTTTTTCACTTAATCTTCGTTTTGTTGCTTCTGAAATTAAAGCGTTATGTTGGATAACGATGGATGGTGTTAGACTGAGAAAGTACCTAGGTATTCATGGATGAAAACTTGGAAGTTGTGTACAATTGGGAAATAATTTTTTTTTATTTCATTTTTTTTTAATTTTAAAATAATTTCATACTGGTTACCTCAAATAATGAAGCAAATTTTTTAATTACAATACACTTTTGTGGAATAAATGGGAAAGTGTTCAGGTTAAACAATAAATTTAAGATCATTGATTTCTAAAAAAAGATTTCAACCTAAGAATAAATTTAAAACCATTAGTTTTTTTTTGATGCGACAAAACAATGATGAGGGCATATACTTTTTTTTGTTATGCATAATATGATAGTAGTACCTTTTGTATTGCAATAATTAGGGGTTTTCCTCCCGCGAGCTGGGTGGAAATGGAAGAAATATTTGGTTCGGAGTGTAGAAATCGAGGAACGAGGACTTCCTGCTAATCTTTTTGAGATTTCGCAACTTCGGTTTTCGCTAAATTAAAATACATCCAAATTTGGCCTACAGGCTGAATCTCACATCTTCCAGGACCTTGCAGATTTGCGGAGAAAGACAATTTTTGTGATCTGTTTAGTTATGATAGGAATTAAAATAGTAACATGCACATGAGGGAACTAGATATATTTAGGTTAAAAATTAGTAAGAACACTGATCTGAACAATTTTCCATAATAGTGTCCTATTTTTACAGGGTACTTCGAGACCTTTTCACCCTTTCTTTGAAATAAAATATTGTTTCGCCTGTGGGCGTTTAACCGTTTGAAAAATATATAGGGTCCAGATGGGATTGGAATGGAAATCACAAGTTTTTGGGTTTATTGACATTATACTTAGGAAATAGGGGAAATGTCTAATAAAAAGGTTTTTGGGTTTAGGCCGAGTTTTGTTGAGATAACAAAAGTTTAATTGGGGCCGGGAGTTTTATTATGCTCTTTTAAAATTAATGTAATAGTTTTTGGTTCTTGATTTTTGTTTTCTAGTTTTTACACAGGATTATTCCCAACTGTTTCATTTCAAAATATCATTTGTAGGTGATAGGGTCTCATTAGCCCTTGGACATTTGGTAATTTTGCTTTGACTAATAGTTGTGGAAAGGGCCCAACTTAATTTTATATCTCGTGAACACCGGGAATAAGGATCTGAGAATGCATTAAGCAGTAAAAATTTTTTGATTAGGTGTTGTGTGTAAAGACACTTGAGTAGGCAGATTTAGTTTTACAACGTTCTTATAGGTGAACCTTGGAATTGTTTTCATAGTTGTTTTTCTGAAAGTGTACACAAGATAATTCTTTACGGGGTTGAGTGCAAAGTTTAAAACTTAGGTTCTTCACATTATAGTGGTACAGTAAATAAGTACTAACGTTGCTTATTTCCTTCAGTAATAATTTTCAACAAATATACTAACATCGTTTGTTTTTTTTGGAACATAAATATTTTTTAACTTTTCCTAAACTGATTGGTTTTTTTTTGCAATGACGATTTTTTGTATTTTATGATTCTTAAGTAAATTTAATTTTCATTATATTTTTTTTTGTATAGTAAATCAATTTTTCTAGCTCATTCACTTTTCACATTCACACAGTTTTGGGAGGGGAAAGGAAATCTACAACTGTTTTTTTAAAGGAAAAGAACAAAAACTGTTGTATGACATAACTCTATTAAGATTTTTCTAGTGCTAATTTTATTTTAATTCTTTTAAAATCGTTAATAGGAGCTGCCACCTCACTTAAACATTTTTAATTTTTTTTGAATATATTTTTTTTAAATATTTTTTTTTAAGAAAGGAAACTTGATTTTTTTGGTGCATAGTAGTACCTCGCCCTACAATTCTTTTACCAGTGTATTTAAATATTTTTTTTCTGCATTAAAATAATTTCATTTCGAACCCTCGCGTTTTAACAACCTATCATCATTTGTTTTAATTTTTTTTCTCCCTACTCCAAAGTACCATCAGGATAGAGTAATATTTTGGAAATTTTAGTGAGCCAATTCATTTTTCTTATTATTGGGCTACTGTGGTCAACACCAAAATTTTATTTATTATTTTTTTTTAAAAATTTTTTTTGGACACCTTCCGGTACGATCCTAGGGTCTTTTTGACCATGGGTTGATGCATCAATTTAGTTAAAATTTTGGGAATTTCATTTTAACGATTATTAGAGAGTTGCAGTCCTACCAAGACGTTATTTGTGTAAACTTTTTATTACCATCGGTAATTTTTGTGAAAATTTTCTTAAAATTTTTTTTTCATTACACACAACATCCTTACTAGTCTAATTCGACGCAATTTCAGCGAGCGGTTTTTTTTAATTGAGCATATTTTACGATTTCTATAACATGAACATCTGTTCCGATGTTTATTGCGTTCTCTTATATATTAAGGGATGATTTTGCTTTAAGCAATGCAAGTTTCGTGTAGACTCAGAATAGGTAAGCAGGTTAAAGTGGGTTTTGATTTATTCGTTTTAGAAAAATCATTGTATACGGCGATTTGGGTTTTTTTGAGGAGTTTATTAGTGGAGCCGTTCTGCAATAGCAGGAGTATACCCTAGCGTTAACTGTGTACAACAGCTTTGGGATTTTTGTTATAGGTAGTCTGTTGTACGTTCCATTTAGGGATTAATTTACCAATTCGGTTGCTGAGGTAAACAAACATCACTTAACTTTAATTTTAATCCAGTTCAGCTAGGATAAGCGCAATTATTTTTTTTTGGTTTTACTCACGCAGGAGTGGAACATAAGACCTGAACACTGCCAAAACTCTTGTCTCTCTTTTATTTTTTTTTAAATTTTTTATGGCTACGTGTTAATTCTAATTTAGGATTTAAGTAGTTATTTCTCTCTGCAAGGTTGGACGTCATAGTTGGTTGTACAAATACTTAATATAAACTAAATGCAAATAAATTTTATTTTCTTACTGCTCCGGTGTTTTTCGGTTTTGTTCGCGTCTGCCCGTATTTAAGTTTTATATTTTCTACAGTTGTGAGAAAATTTATAGTGATTTTCACTAGTGAATTGAAAGTGAACTTTGTGTTTGTTATTGCGTGGTTTAGTTTTTATAATTGAGAGGTATAATTAACAGTTTTAATTAAAGTTTAAAGTTTGAATATAAAAGGCACCATGGCTAGTCGATGGTCTGACATAAGGTACTTAGTCAAGGACGAGTTAATCTATGAGTTAACATGGAGAGGCATAGCCATTGGATCGGTGGAAGAGATGAAGCAACAGCTCATACTGATTAGACAGAGAGAAAGGACTGATGGAAGTATGAGATACCCTCCGTATCCCTTTAAATTTGGCCAGGATGCTTTTAGCTGCATGAAGAAGCTTGATAGTCTGGTAGCGCTGGTAGAGAAGTTCTCTGGTACGAGCAAAGGGGTTCGGTTCGGTTCGGTTTGATTGGGAGATTGCAGAGCCAAGCAACAGATTTACTAAGAGTTGGCGTTACCTCAGATGATGATGAAGCATCTGAAACCCAATCAACGAGTCGAAGCTCAGACCACTCGACAAATGTTGGCAACTTTCCCAGCCAACTCTCAACTACAACTACCGCAACCACAGCACTCGAGCACACAAAGAACAGCTCCACAGCCTACGAACCAACCATCGGTCATTGCTCCAGTGCAAATGCAAGTGCTAGCGAACCTAACTCAAGCACCAATACAGGCTCCACCCCCAATGCTAATTCAGAATGACCGTGCATCAGCTTTTCATTATCAACAACCGTCTACCGTTCCTTTTAGTTTAGCTGCTCTCCAAAGTAGCATAGCACCAATTGCTCAGTCACGACCATTTTCATGTTCGTCGCCAGTACCAATGTCAAGTGATCCTGGTACCTCATATCACGTTGCACCTGTACCTCCGCATAAATGGAACCTTAAGTTTACAGGCGAGAGGGGTACGATCTCTGTCACCGCATTTTTTGAGAGAGTGGACGAGTTGAGTCAGGCTAGAGGAGTTCGCAAAAAGGTGTTACTGAACTCAGGCATTGATCTTTTTGAAAAGTCAGCCTATACTTTTTATAAAGATGTTCGAAGAGAAGTCCATACATGGGAACAGCTGGAACAGAGGTTCATGGCAGAATATCTTCCTTCTTCATATGGCGAGAAGCTATTGAAGGAGATCCAAAAACGTAAACAAGGCCCTGGAGAGTCTATAGGGACCTATATTGCTGTCATGAACACATATTTCCAAAGACTTGGCTGTCCTGTTTCTGAAGAGGCGAAATTAGCTATCGTCTTCAGAAATATCGCGGACATTTATAAGAAAGGGTTGATTGCTACTGAGGTCAATAGCCTATCATATTTAAAAGATTTGTGTCGCAGAATAGACCAGAGATATGGGTTAGAGGAGGAGAATTTTACTCCTAGAAGAAACCAATCTATTGAACCTGACTTGGCCTACGTTGACGTAGAGAGCGACATTGACGATTTCCCAACAGGGGTTGATGCAATTCAAATATCAGGTGCCGGGACATCGAACCAACAGAATTTAAATCATCCTGCAAATAGATTCGACAGAAATAGGCAGCAGCCAGCAGGCAGTTTCTCTGCTAGGGCTGATAGAGAGAGACAACAACCACCTAGTGGTCAGTCTAGCGTAAGTGACAGGGATGTACAACCACCACAGGGTGTTGGATCTGGTAGGGCGAACAGGGACGTTGTTTGTTACAGATGCAACCAAACAGGGCACATGGCAATCGGGTGCGCATTACCTAGAGGTAAGCAGTGTTATTCGTGTGGACAAGCAGGGGTAACAGTCAGAGAATGTCGTAATTGTAATCGTCAGGGAAACGGACCCAGGCGCTCGCAGGCGGTCGACCTTCGAGTCAGCCTGAACAAGCATCGACCGATAGGCTAACGTACGTCTTAGATTATGTGATAAGTCATGCTCGTAAAGATGAGAGGCCTTATTTAGAAGTGGATGTGCTCGGAAATAAGTTATTAGGTTTGTTGGATTCCGGGGCTTCACGTACCTTTTTAGGGAATCATGGTTGGTCAATCATCGAGAGGTTTGGTTTTTCACTTGACACCACGAAGAAGACGAGTTGTATTGTGGCAAATGGGCAAAGTACGAGTAGTATTGGGACAGTGCAGCTTCCTATGCGAGTTCAGGATAAATTTAGGTTAATAGAGGTCGTCGTCGTTCCTGAGTTGCCACACACTTTGATTTTGGGATTAGATGTTTGGATTTCGATGGGTATAGTACCGAACTTAAGTACTAATGAGTGGCACTTTGCCGATAATAAAGATATGATTTGTTCTTTAGAAACATCAGACCAACAAACAACTCTTACGCCTTATGAATCAGAACGACTTGAGGAATTGGTCGATAAATATAAGACTATTATGGGTGACTCACTAGGATGTACAGACAGGGTAGAACACAAGATTACAACAGATGCAGCGCCGATAAGACAACGTTCTTATAAGGTCTCACCGGTCATTCAAAAACTTATTGATGACGAGATCGACGAAATGCTGAAAATGGATGTAATAGAACGTAGTAGTAGTTCATGGGCTTCACCAGTGGTAATGGTACAAAAGAAAAACACAAAGAAATATCGGTTCTGCGTAGACTACCGCAAATTGAACTCAGTGACGGCGCGTGATAGTTATCCTTTACCACTCGTATCCGAGACTCTTGACAAATTGAAAAATGCTAAGTACTTGTCAACTTTAGATATTAAGAGTGCTTACTGGCAAGTACCAATGGAAGAATCATCAAAGCCATTAACAGCATTCATCTGTCGACGAGGTCTCTTCCAATTTAAGCGTTTACCGTTTGGTTTTCATAATGCACCTGCAACTTGGCAGAGACTCATAGATAGCATCATAGGAAACGATTTAGACCCCTACGTGTACGTATATCTCAATGACCTCGTAATTGTCACACAGAGCTTTTCTGAACATCTTAGAATTATTGAGGAAGTCCTACGAAGATTGCAGAATGCAAAGATAACGGTAAGTTGGGAGAAATGCCAACTGTGTAGGCCAGAAATGACTTATTTAGGATTCGTAGTGGACCGTCGAGGCATCCGAGTTGACCCTAATAAAATTAGAGCCATGTTAGAGCTCCAGAGGCCAAGAACTGTCAGAGAAGTTCGTAGAGTTGTAGGTACAATTTCCTGGTATAGACGTTTCATAGAGAATTTTTCAGCGATAATAGCTCCAATTACAACTCTAACTAAGAAAAATCAAAAGTTCGATTGGACTCCAGACTGCGAAAAAGCATTTATTAAGATTAAGGAACTTTTAGTGACTGCACCGATTCTTACATGTCCAGATTATAGCAAGGAATTTGTCATTGAAACAACCTTATCCTGAAGGAGACAAAGTCATATGCTATTTGAGTCGATCTTTGACTAAGCAAGAACGTGTTTACACGACCACCGAGCGAGAATGTTTGGCATTGGTTTGGGCGATAGAGAAGCTCCGGCCTTATATTGAAGGGATCTCATTTAAGGTCATAACAGATCAATTTAGTTTAAAATGGCTTCATAGCTTGAAAGAGTCCAGTGGAAGACTTGCTCGTTGGTCTGTAAAACTGCAGCAATATGACTTTGAAGTAATCCATCAGAAAGGGAAAGATTTAGTTGTCCCGGACATGTTATCTCGCGCAGTACCTATGATTGATACAATTTCGCAGCCCAGAGACGTTTCAACAACAATTAAAGATCGATGGTATCAAAAGATGGTAAAGAGGGTCGTAGAATCACCGTTAAAATTTATGAATTGGAGATACACTGATAATAAGTTGTATAAATATGTCATTCACCATCTAACGAATATTGGAAAGAGGTAGTCCCCAAAGATCATAGGCATAGAATTATTGGAGAAGCTCACGATCCTCCTACCGCAGGACATATGGGTGTGTATAAAACCTTCCACAGACTGGCAGAAAAATATTATTGGCCAAAAATGCGCCAGGACGTGGCAACTTTTGTAAAGAAATGCTTTGTCTGTGCAGTTCATAAAGGTGATACACAAGGTGTATCTGATCAGATGATATCTCACCCAAAACCAACTCGTCCTTGGGAAATTATTTCAACAGATTTATGTGGACCCCTATCACGTTCGACAAAGGGTATTTGCTGGATTCTCGTCGTTAGTCTCTATTTGAGTAAGTTTTTCTTAGTTTTTCCAATGCGAACAGCCCCTACTCAAGCTGTTGTCAAGCATCTTGAGGAGCAAGTATTTATGGTCTTCGGAGTGCCCCGTTTGATACCTTGTGATAATGGCCCTCAGTACAAAAGTAATGAGTTTAAGCGTTTTGCTGAGGGTTATCAGGTTAAAATTCAGTATAATCCGTATTATCACCTCAAAGCGAATCCAACAGAAAGGACGAATCGTACGTTAAAAACCATGTTATGCTGTTATGTGAGAGACAACCACAGGAAGTGGGACGAACATAAACTAACATAAACTTGCCTGCGCGATTCGTACTGCAACCCATGGAACAACCAGGATGTCTCCTTTCTTTGTTAATTTTGGTAGGAATATGTGTTTATCAGGAAAAGATTACTCCAACCCAGTTTTGTTATCTGAAGAGAATGGTGTACAATCCGCAGCTGAAAGTAAGAACGAAGGTTTCCGGAAGCTCTATGCGGATGTTAAGAGAAGGTTAGAGGTGGCGGGAGAGAAAAACGTAGTTCAGTATAATTTGCGTACAAGGGTACCCAACTTTGCTGTGGGTCAGGTGTTTGGAAGAAAAATTATGTGTTGTCAGATGCTGCGAAGTTTTTCTCGAAGAAGTTAGCACCGAAATTCGTTGGTCCTTATATGATTAGGAATAAAATTTCTCCATGGATATTTGAGCTTCAGGAACCATCGGGTAAAGTACTGCCAGGGAGTTGGCATGCCAAAGATCTTAAGTCGGCAGCGGACCTCTCCGATTAACCTTTTTAGGTTAATCGTCTTGAAGTTGGGGGGGGGATTATGTAACGTGTCATTTTTACGCTTAAGGCAACGTTACATATTTGTTTATTCAGGTAAATATAATACAAATTAAGGGTATTTTATAGAGCTAGGTTTGGAGGTTATATAGTGTCCAAAAAGTTACCTTATAAAGGAGACATTCCATCGAATTACTGTGGATACTACGCACACCGTATTATCTGGACATCGTAATTGGATTTAGGATCATAGGTTTCGGGAAAATCACATTAAAACTTTTGATTGTTTTGTTTATCTGGGGAATTTCGTGAGTTTCTTTGACGTTCATGAAAATAAACAGCTGTTCTGCTGGGGAATGGCGGCGTTGCCGCATCACAAATGGTTTCAGTAACAGGAAGGAAACATTTAGGTGAACATTCCATTCGCTTATGTTTATTTTGGAGGATATTGGCCCACTTTGATATCTTTATTAATTTGATAAGGAGAAGATAAAATAAATACGAGTTATGTGCTTTTGTAAATGGGAGATAAACGAGGAATAAAAACCAGGACTAAAAGAATAAACAAAATCGTATTTTTATATTATATAAATTTATATATAATCATAGTTAAATAAAGTTAATAACTAACTCAGTCGGATTGAAGGGTTGTGTAGGGCTAGCTAGTGGGGAGCAAACTTAACATCTGAACACTCTTAGGCCGGGTTTGAGCAGTAGTTCAATGTGTATTTTAGGTTCAAGTTTAGAAACAACTTTATTAATGTAGAAATGTTTTACAAAAATGGCGTCAGACCATATGAATCTTAGAGAAAACATATATAAAGAGCAAAGGAAACTTTTGACTAGAACTGTAACTAAAATACAACGAAATTCTACACTTAGTATAGCTTTACTCATATGGGAATTGGTTGAGTGTTCGAATATTCCTGGGTTTGATGCAAGCTCTGATCTCCAGTAATTGATTTTACAGTTGATAGTTTCAATGCTGGGCTTCTTATAGTCCGTCTGGATATTTTCCTCCTACTTGCAATGTCGGCAGGGGTCCGGTAGGCAAATGTTCGGTCTATGTATGGAGGGTGTCTCGACGTCCTTGTTATAAAAATTTCAACCGTGGAAATAGATCCGACAACACCTCAATGCGCGTTTTACATATTTTCAATATCCCCTTGGTCGATGCTGCCCCCTATATACCGGTATGGAAGTATTGGTGTATTTCCTCATTGGTTAGTTTGAAAACCGCGGGTTTTTCCTCCAGTTTCGCAAACCGCATTTAGTGATTTTTTGGTGAGAGCGTTTTTTTTATAAATAGGTTTGCATCCTTATTTGAATTTAACCGGGAAAATTGGGTTGGTACTGTCCCCACCAGATCTACGAACGGTTTCCGGCCACTTCATTTTTTGTGTTTTCGACAAAGTGCTTTGTCTCTTTCCCAACGAATCTTGGCTGGGCCATTGTTCTTGGTGGTTATTGGCACTGCAGTAGTTGCGGATTGTACCACAGACGGTTTACTGTGAGCCGTCGTTGTTTTAGGCGAATCTAAAGTGACGCTCACACCCTTTTGAAGGGGATTTAAGGCGGCCTACGCCATTTCTACGGGAAATAAGAGTGGTAAGTTCGATTTTATTTTTTTTCATTTTTTTTGGATTATTTGAGGACTCTTCAAGATAATATTTGCCTCCCAAATTGTAATTGTTTTTCGTGTGAAATGTACTTTTCGACAAGAGACATGGGGAATTTTTGGAGTTTTTTTTATTTTTTTTTAAGACCACGTTTTGGATAAAAACTATATATTGTTTTTCTCCTTTGTCTACAGCCCTGTATATTCCATCGATAGTTGTGCTGGACGCTGGTGTGAAGCCGGGTGTAGCCTTGTAACCCTGGGAAAGGTACGTTAGGATTATTTTAGTTCATCTGTTTAAATCTTCTTTATTTTATTGAGTCGACATGGGGTTCATGATTTAATATTCTCGGTGTAGGGGAACTTCGTGCAAAATAGACAAATTCCAGGAAACTGAAACATTTCATTTTCCACAGGGTTTTACGCTCGGGCAAGGATCCCACAACCTTTTCACAACCATGTGCTGCCCTAGTACCATGTGCTAAGGGATCTTTAGGGGAGGCGCGAGCAAACCAGAGCAGCAGTAGCAGCGAGAATGCCTGGAGAAACACCACTTTTCCAGGTTTACAGAAAATAACATAGTAATTAGAAAATAAAACCAGGACCAAGGTAGGAGCAAGCTTTAGATATAATTTTTTACATATAACTTTCCATATAATTTTTCATTAAGTACGACTTTTGCATTCTTGTAAACGCAAGATAAGGTATGACGTCATGACCAAAATTTTGCGGCATAACTTCCATTTAAATTGTACTGTACCTTTGAAAGAGTTTGTTTCAACTTGGTTTCATCTTTATTTTTTTTTTGATAATTTTCCTTTTTTACCCCATATTTGAAATACACAAGATGAACTAAATTTTTGTGTTATTTGTACAACCCAATGACCAACTTTGCAGAGACAAAAGAGAGATGAGATTATATTTTTTTTAGCGGTTTCCTTACATTGTCTTGCCTCATGGGGTGGATCTCGGACTGGGTTGCTGTCTGTCTCATTCTACCCAATGTAGAATGATGACAGCAGATATTTGGTCCAGATCGCCCCTATGACGGAATGATTTTTTAAGGGTATATTCTTTTTTTTCAATCATTCATATAATTGAGTCCTACGCTACTGACTCAAAGGTAGGTACACGGTGACCTGCTGGAAATGTGCATCTACCTATAAAGAACTTTCTATTTGCGTCATTTTGATTCAATTAAAAAAATTTTAGAATTTTATCTTGTTTATTAGTCAATTTTTTTGGTTTTTTTAATTACACAAATACTCTGGAAGCCTCGGAAGTAGGTAGAATTTCATTGTTTGGCTACAACGTTTGGGTTGAACTGTATTTTATTTAAGATCTTCTTTGTAAAACATTGGTATTAAACACTGTGGCGCACTTAAAATTTTCTTATTTCTGAACCCTGTATAAAAGTTACCGGGCATATCAATGTTTTACCTAGCTGGAAAATACAGTTCTGCTTCCAGATATTTGTTTAATTATTCAGTGGTTTTGTTGTGTCACAAGTTGGCAAATTGTTATTATTCTAATTACAGTGTCACAAAATGGCGGCAACGTCTTTAAGCTGCCACAAATGTCACCCAACGCATTTTAATAGGCCACATCTTATATCGTTCTTGTTTTGAGCCATTTGAGCTGCGAGAGCCTGCATCATTTTAGTTAGATCTTCCATCTTTGCTGATCCTTGTCTAGTAAGCATCAACTTCCTGATAAATCACTTAAAACGTTTATTTTAGGGCTATAAAGCGAATGTCGAAGTCGGTTTGTCAATATCTCTTCCAATTCTTAAATAGAACCTAATGAAATGTTCTGGAATATACTGGTAAATGCTACTCTTTATGCTACTAGGCAAATGTAGAAGTCACTTTTTGATTATGTCTTTTGGTTCTCGAATAGACTGTCGTAGAATGTTATGGAATATTCTAGAAATAATTTCTAATTCTTACTTTTAAAATAACTAAGCTACTGTCGAAATCGGTATTTGTATATCTCTTCTTGTTTTTGAATAGAACGTCGTAGAATGTTATGGAATCTTCTAGAAATTCTTTTTAGTTCTTACTTTTGAAATTACTAAGCTAATGTCAAAGTCTCTTTTTGGATATTTCTTCTGGTTTTCGAATAGAGCGTCGTAGAAAGTGATGGAATATTCTAGAAATTCTTTCTAATTCTTACTTTTTAACTAACTAAGCTAACATCGAAGTCGATTCTTAAATATCTCTTTTGGTTTTTGAATAAATCAATATCGAACTTCTTCGAATATTCTGGAAAAATCACTTACTGTTTTTCTGTCCAATTGTCCTAGCCGGTGGTACTATGTAAGGGTAGTCTTTGCACTATTCAGTTCTGAATATTCTGGCAAAATCACTTACTGTTCTTCTTTTCAATTGTCCTAGCCGGTGGTACTATGTAAGGATAGTCTTTGCACTATTTATTTCTTTTAATCCCACTTCTGACACCAATTGTTACGGGTTCACAACGACAAATTAAAACTAGCAATTGTTGAAAACGATACGTCAATTTATTTCCATAAATTATGTACAAAAACACGCACTTAAACTTACTAATAGCTTGCTAATAATTCACTACTTTAATACGCCTATTAACTTCGCGTTAACATCTAGCGATCACTACCATTGGTTATCTCTGACTGCCCGATGCACGACGTCCGGCCCTATATATGAGGGTCTGCCTACAATTCGAGAATTTTCCATCTTTGTTCGATTCCGAATCATTCCGCCCTTTTCTGGAGCCGGACCGTTCACATACCAGTTCGTCACAGATAACGCAACTAAAACCTAGATTAAGAATACAACCATGAAATACGTCAACCTAATACTACACTAAACCTAAATAAATTCTAACTATAAAATTTAAATAACTTAAATTTGTAACACTATGTTAGGTATGAAACATTATTATACAGTTTTTCAGCTTTTTGAAATGTGTTTGGTTTTAGGTAATACATATAAATATAAATTTATTTTTGCTTTTTATAAACTATTATTTATTCTGTCTGTATTTTGATCTCTTTTTGGGACTTTTTAAAATCTCACGATTTCTCACGAATTTTAATATAAAATTTTCACGAATTTTCTGATAACATTTTGGCAACACTGGGTGCCAGATCTCACGATAAATCATGAGATCTCACGGTTCCATGTTGAATCTTACGATCTCACGAAACATCCACAGGATCTCACGAATTTTCAAGTTTTGTTGAAATTTTAGTTTGTTTGATTAAACGTATGTAGAATTCCTAGTAAAAATATATTATTTATACATTGCAATAGGTCGAGTTGATTTTAGACGATTAGAAAATATAAGCGCTCCGACGGCACTGCGGGCGGCACTGTCATGTCATGTTTTTGGTAATTTACAGCTTCCACGAGGGGGTATCACCAGAAGAAAATTTGTATTTTATTTGTTATTGTTATTTTTTTTTTTAGTTTTAAGATAACAGAGTGTACTTTTAGTTATTTTCATTAAAAAAATTATACTTTTGAAGAAAAATAAATAAGAAATTTCCGAGACTGTATTGCAAAGCTTTTTGGATACCTCTAAATGGTCAGAAAATATACCAGTTAAAAAATTCCGATTTTTTCGAGGGGACACTAGAAGGCGGTCGTCATATAGAAGAGGCCAAAACTAACACAAAAACAAATGTAAAAAACTATTGGAAAGCAATTCATGTCAATGTGCAAAGTTTGCCAAACAAAATCGCGCAATTAGAAATCTTAACTCATACTAGCCGAGCACAATATCTGAAATCACTGCAAAGAGATTCAATTATAAATCACAGCTATCCCAGGTTTCCAACTTGCAGCAGCCTTTTGCCGAAGAAACCCGTGATGGTGGTGGAGTTACTATTTTTACCGCCGACTTAGTTTCAAATTCTGACAGCAATAAGAAATTAGACTTGACAAGATTTGAATGTGAATTTTCATTTGAAGTCAGTGGTATAACTTTGAAACTAGCCAGTAGGAAAACTGCATTGATAGGAGTTTATAGATCAAATAATTCTATTTTATCAAATATTGACATTTTCTTTAATAAGGTTTTACTTTCTGTTAAACTCTATCTTAAAAACTCAGAAAACCATAGTTATAATGGGGGATCTTAATATTGATAACTTAAAAAACTGCATGATCTCATCACTGGTTTTGGCCTTTCATCTATTCTTTCTCTCGAACCCACTAGAATAATGCCAAACAATGAGCCAAGTGCTTTAGATTATGTTATCACTAATGAAGTTTTTTTCTCAGCAACAAACTCTTTACATCAAATAGCAGATCACAGATCGCAATTAGCAGAAATAAGAAATCTTGTTGATGCTAAAACAACTCAGATAAAAAGCTCTTATATTGAGAAAATGATTTTCACAGAGGAAGACTGAAAAAACTTTAAACTTTTGATGAACTCAAATTTCTATAATGAGAACTGCTTTTCGCAAGATCCGAACGAAGCTTTTAATGCCTTTTGGTCGCACATATTTTATTTTTTAGACATAACCTGTCCTGTTGTAAAAAAAAAAATATTTCCTTCAACATCAAAAGCTTGGGTCACTAATGATATAGTAAATGAGAGTCAAGAACTGAAAAATCTTTTCTGGTTAATGAAAAATAGCCGATCGTCAGACACTGAACAGCAATACAGGCAAGCCAAAATAGTCTTTGCAGAGAAGGTCAAGATGACACAAAAAGAATTTTATTAAAATAAGATTGTTAATGCTAAAATATGCAATAAAGCCATTTGGCAGGCAGTCAATACTTACTTGGGTAGAATAAAAAAAATACTAAAACTCCTTTAACAATCAACCATGAAAACACAATTATTTCAGATCCACAAGAGATAGCCAACTGCTTTGGCCAATATTTTGCTAACAGTGTAGATGACCTTCTGGCCAAAGAGGGTTTTTCATCTGATGACAATTGCACACTGCCATCATCCAATATAAACTTATTTTTTTTAGTCCTATAGAGGAATTAGAACTATACACAGCACTAAAACAACTAAAAAACAGGAACTCTTTTTGTACTAGAAACAGTCTGGGATGCAATAAAAGATCCTTTATGCCACATTTTAAACATGTCTCTTTAAAAAAGTATCTTCCCTACAAAGCTAAAGCTGGGTTTTGTTGTTCATTTACCTAAAAAAGGAGATCCAGAGCTTATTTCTAATTACAGATCAATTACAGGCTTATCTTCTCTGTCTAAAATATTTGAAAAAACTGTACTCAATCGTTTAGATTCCTTTATACAGCGCTTTGGGCTATTGTCTTCTCATCAGCACGGTTTTCGCAGCAATTTTTCTACAACAACTGCAGCATTTGACCTAATGCAATTCATTTATGATTCACTTGACTCAAACAAATTCACTCTGGCTGTATTTCTGGATATGACTCGAACTTTTGATTGTGTCTCTATCAATTTGTTTCTAAAAAACTTAACGCTATGGGATTTCGAGGAAACATAAATGAATGGTTTCTCAGCATTCTCTCTGAAAGAAAAATTGTAGTTAAATTTGGGAATAGTATTTCACAGGAAGCCACTCTTAATCATGGTGTCCCCTAAGGCAGCGTTTTATCACCACTTATATTTATCCTTTTCATTAATGACATGATTGAATATATCCTAAAGCATTGCCAAAATATCAAAATAGTGTTGTATGCTCATGATTCTACAATAGTAGTAACAGCCAAAACGTTGAAAGAGCTTGAGGCAAATACAAACTTCATTTTAAAAAATTTTTAGTCAATCGTGCGACAGAAACAAGCTACTAATAAATTCAACAAAAACTCAGTACCTTATTTTTCACAAGAGAAAACAAATCACAGACATAAATCTTATACTAAAAAACAATCAAATAAATCGATTGCAGACATGTATATTTTTGTGTTTTCACATAGATGAAATGCTTACATGGAATAAGCACTGTGATTATGTAGCAGGAAAGTTGAGTTCGAGTTTTTTTGCAATTTTAAAACTTAAAAATCTTTTAACAACAAAACAATTAGTAAATGTTTATTACTCTTTAGCATTTAGCCACATAAGGTAGGGGCCAAGGCAGAAACTTTGAACGCATTCTGATACTACAAGAGCGCATATTGAGAGCAATTTTTAAAGTAAATCCTCTTGAATCATGCAAGCCTATATTTAAAGAACACAATTTTTTGACCGCACCTTGTATTCTTATTCTTGAGGCAGCAATTTATGTACGCAGGTACCAAGATCAGTTCCCAGCTGTAAATAGCTTCCATCACCACAATGCAAAGTCTGCACCCAACATAAGAATTCCTAATTATAATTTAACACTTAAAAAAAAAAGCCCTTATTGTTTTTCCGCAACAATATTTAACTCTATCCCTGACAGGATTAGAAGTCAGCCCAGCCTAAAAAAGTTTAAATTTGAACTAAAAAAATTTTGATTATTCAGTCAGTGAGTTCTTGAGATCGAGAGAAGGCTAAAAAAATAATTTTTTTAAATTAACTATTAACATTTATATTCGTGTAAGTAGCTTAGAGAGTATTTTTTTTAATGTGTGCTAAAACCATACATTTATTAGGTTAAAACTATCACTATTTTTATTTATTTTTGTGTAACTTACTGTAAACATTTTCTTTTTTATCTTACCTACTTTTTGTGACGTTGTCTAAATTTACTATTGTAAATCTTTTTGGCAATAAAATGATTTGATTTGATTGATACCTTATTTTGTTATGCAATGCTTGTCATTTATTTATTATTTATTTACGATGAAAAAAAAGCAAACATCTAGTGTTCCATCCATAAAATTAGGGCTTTTTTGATGACGATGATTTTTGTCGACGAATCTTACGAATTTCTCTCCAAGCAATCTGGCACCCCTGGGTGTGTGGTCGACACCAAACCAAAAAAACTCTATACAGTGAAGACTCGATAATCCGAACTAATAAAAACCAAGGCGATTCGGATTAGCGAATTTATTAAAATTTTTATTATGAAACGCAAAAAAAACAGTGATTACGAATAAGTAGCACTAGAAAATATATGTATAAAATTTATTAAAAATTTTATTATGAAGCGCAAAAAAAACAGTGATTACGAATAAGTAGCACTAGAAAATATATGTATAAAAAAGTAAGAATATTGTCTTAATTTTTAAGTAATTTGTAATTTTTGTTTGCCTTAAACATCTTTGATTATTCTAAAGGCCATTTCTTTTAACCTTTGAAGTACAAGAATATCATTTTCTTCAGCCCATTTTAAACACAGGTTAAAACTTTTAGCTGCTTCAGCGTTCTTAACAGTTTTGTTTTGGTTATCTAATTCCGAGCCTTCATGCTCGCTAACTTCGGGTTCATATCCATCTGCTTCTTCCAGCGGTAACAGATCTTCATCATTTTCAACCCAATTACGTACTTCCACGTTTGTTAGATTTGGTTCTGCCAAAACATTAAGCATTCCAGCAACATCTAAAAAATATAGTTAAATAAAAAAAATAATAAACAACAACAAACATTTTTATTTACCTTCCATATCTACATCCAAAGAAAGCAGATTACGGCGTAATTCACTTAGATGAATTAGATCTTCAGCATCATATTCAATGTCTTCATCGTTATTGTTAAATATCAATAACTTTTTATTGTTGGTTATCATTGATTTGCAATACTTTTATTTATATCATTGTACCACATTCACCCGTTATAATGACAAAGTCACAATTTGATTAGAGATCGAAAATATATAACATTGTCAAAAACAAATAATTTTTTATTCATAATCAAAAATCAAGATTTAAAATATTCAGAAACAAAAAACAGAATTCAAAATATCCACACCAGCGTCCTATGCGTCCACTGCATACCACTTCACAAAACATATTTTTGGTCTTCTAGCGGATCTTCGCAAACATATTTTTGGTCTTTGAGCGGATCTTCGCAGACATATTTTTGCTCTTCGAGCGGATCTTCGCAGAAAATCATTTCGAAAAACAGCATAGCGTAACAAGACATCAGCGGATCAATTATCAGGTGGGCTCGCTCCATAAGTGGGGCTGTGTTAGTTTTCTTGCAGCTCAGGTTTCACATAACTTATTTTTATTATAAATTGTTGTTATAATGACAGAAAAGCAAGCAAAGATTCTTCAGTTGGTAGAAAGACGGGGAAGTTTTAAAAACATTATATCTAAATTTGAAAAATTCATTCAAAGCACAAGCAGCGATAGTCTATCAATTTCGGAAGTAAAAATTAGGTTGGAAAAATTAAACACGGCATTTGGTCAATTTGAAAAAATACAGGAAGAGCTCATTCAGCTTGATCCCACGTAACAGTCCGAGGGTGATTCTTAGGAAGATGCTTATTTTGCAATTAGTGGAATAGCGCTTGACATTATTGATCAAAATGCATTCGAAAAACAAAAAATTCTGCAATCGTTGCCAAATACATCTGCACCGGCAACAATACAATCATTACCGCAAAATCCACCCACATCAGCCACAGCCTTCATTTTATGGAGAGCATGAAAATTAGGAAACTTTTTTTCAGGTATTTAAATCCATTGTAGATGATGATCCAAACATTTCGATAATTCAGAAATTTTTTCAGTTAAAACAGTGCATAAAAGGTGATGCAGCAGAGGTTCTCAAATCACTCAATGTGACGGAGAGTAACTACAGTATTGCATTAACACTTCTTCGAGAAAGGTATGAGAATAAAAGAATATTAACACATAAGCATTTAAAAAATCTTTTTGATTATCCTGCTCTGCTAAAAGAGTCATGTCAATCATTGCGCAAGTTCATTGATCATTGCACTCAGAATATTCGCGCGCTCGAAAATCTCAATGAACCGGTAGAATATTGGGACACTATATTGTTGTATTTGTTAACAAGTAAGTTAGATATTACTACAAGACGCGAATGGGAGATCACAAATAAAAGTGAAAGACCCAAGAAAACAGATTTTATGAATTTTCTTAAAAATAGAGTTCAGATTCTAGAAACCATTGATACAAAAATTTACAACAAAAACATTAATACAACTACAACACCATTTAAACCAAAACCAATAAATCAAACATTTTCAAAAAACTCTATTCAGCAAACACAAAAATCATTCTCACATGTAGGCATAGATAACGAACAAATAAAACAGATAGACCATGCAGACTTCTCTTGCTCATTTTGTCGCTTAAACACACATTCTACCTACAAGTGTTTTCGATTGTTGGCTTTGCCGATAAAGGTTCGCAAAAGTTAGCTAGAAAAGCGAGGTATTTGCACAAACTGTCTTCATACAGGCCATGAATTAAACTTATGTCCATCAAAAAACTGTAAATTCTGTTCTCAGCGTCATAATTCAATACTGCATGAGTCTAAATTTAAACCCGCACAAACAGATGCTAATTTTACAGATACCTGTGCATTTGTACATGAAAATGAAGAAGTTTCACCAGAAGTACATTGTGAAAATGAAAAACAAACACTGCGGGATAATTCTGACATATATCCTGAAAACAGCCAGACAGCATACTGCGAGATTCATGGCAAACAAGCGTTTTGTCAACCTCTTCTTGCAACAGCGATCATAGAATTATTAGACAAGGATAGGAAACCTATCAAATGTCGTGCCATGTTAGATTCCGGTAGTATGAATAATCTTTGTACGACTAAACTATACAATAGACTGAACATTAAATCTCAACCAGTTCATATGACAGTTAATGGTATTAACCAAGCACCAATCAAAATCAATAAATCATTTTCGACTGAGCTTCAGTCAACTGATCATTCTTTTAAGACGAACATTCATTTGCTAGTTATCGATAAAATCACTTCCAAGTTACCGCAAATTTCTTTTGATCCCAGCTTACTTAAAATTCCATCAAACCTGCAACTAGCAGATCCACAATTCCACGAATGTCAAGAAATTGATATTTTGCTTGGAACCAATTTATTTTTTAATTTGCTTGAAAGTCAACAAATCAAACTAGGAGCAAATCAACCTATCATACAGAATTCCAAGCTAGGATGGTTTTTAGCCGGTCCTTTACACACTACACTCAAGCAATCTAGTTCTCAGTTGAATTCTCTATGTCATCTTTCCATCAATTCGTTGCATGATACCGTACGCGATTTCTGGTCTATAGAAAACGTACAGCGTGATCAAAATAAGCTTACTACTGAGGAGCTAGAATGCGAAATACACTTTAGACAAAATCTTAAACAAGACGGTACCGGACGTTACGTAGTAAAATTACCATTAAATTCTACTTATCAAAACTTAGGAGATTCTTTTCAAAATGCAAAAAAATGCCTTTTTTCTACAGAAAAACGACTTTCAAAAAACTCAGAACTTCGCAAACAATATTCTAATTTTTTAAAAGAATATGAAGAGATGGGGCATATGTCACAAATTAATCCAAATCTTGATCATCATGACAAGATCTCATTTTATCTTCCTCATCACCCAGTCTTTAAGGACACTAGTGAAACTACTAAGACCAGAGTAGTATTCAATGGAAGTTGTTCTTCAAGTTCTGGTGTTAGTTTGAATCAGGTTCTAAAAGCAGGTCCCAAAGTACAAAGTGATTTGTTTGACATAGTTTTGCGCATGCGAACTTATCCGATTGTTTTAACAGCTGATGTTTCGCATGGTATTAGTTGATAAATCAGATAGATCTTTTCAACGCATACTTTGGCGTGATAATCCATCTCAAGAAATAAAGCACTATGAATTAAACACTATTGTTTATGGTTTAACCAGCAGTTCCTTTCTTGCTACACGTGTTTTAAATGAGATTGGTTTTAAATGTCAGGAAAATAATCCTAAAATTTCACAAATTATCAAAGAAGATTTCTATATGGACGATCTTATAACCAGTTGTAACGACCTTCAATCAGCTATTCAGCTAAAAAATGATATTTCACGAATCTTACATAATTCTGGTTTTAATCTGCGAAAATGGATGTCAAATGATGCAGACTTTTTATCAGCTATCAACGATTCTTCAGAACCTTTTTTAATTAAAGGTGACAGAGAGATCAAAACTTTAGGTATTTGTTGGAATCCTAAAGATGATACGCTAAGTTATATTTTTCAGATGAACACTGAACCATCTATCATCACAAAAAGAACTGTGTTGGCAGGTGTAGCCCAGTTATTTGACCCTTTAGGATTGGTCAATCCAATCATTGTCCGAGCTAAACTTATTCTACAGGACATCTGGAATAATAAGCTAGATTGGGATGATAATGTACCAGATTCTATTTCCTTAACTTGGCTAGAATTTTTAAAGCAGATAAAGTGTATCAGTGCTATCAAGATTTCAAGATGCGTACTACATTCTACTCTAGCAGATAAGATACAACTTCATGGCTTCTGCGATAGCTCTCAGTTAGCTTACGGAGCAGCTATTTACCTGGTTTTTTGTGACGATAAGGGTAGTATGCATTCAAATCTTATCTGTGCTAAGAGTCGGTTAGCCCCTCTTAATTCTAACTTAACCATTCCGAAGCTCGAATTGTCTGGTGCATATTTATTAGCACAACTAATGGACAGAATAAAACGTACATTACGTGTTAAGATTTCTAACATCACTTATTGGACAGATTGTACAATTGTCTTAGCGTGGTTAGAAAAAGAGCCTAGCCATTGGAAAGTTTTTGTTAGTAATCGCGTAGCTGAGATTCAGCGATTAACCGAAAATAGTCAATGGAGACACGTGACAACTGATCAAAATCCAAGCGACATTTTAAGTCGTGGTTGTAACCCCCAATTTTTAGAAAATTCTTTGCTTTGGTGGCACGGTCCTTCTTTTATTGGTCAACCAAAGGAAAATTGGCCTAAAGCAATAACAACTAAAATTGATACTGTTCCTGAAGTTCGAACAGTAAAAATTATTTTAACTTATACTGCCATACAAAAACCAAACAGTCACAGCTTTATCTTTGATCTTTATTCCTCTTACAGTAAATTAGTTAAAGTTACAGCATTTATTTTAAGATTTTGGAATAACCTAAAAGCCAAAAAATCTAATCAAAGATTGGAGTTATCTAAAAATTTGACTATTCAAGAGCTAGATAAGGCTGAGCGTACCCTTTGTTCTTTAGTTCAACAGGAAAGTTTTAATAAAGATATTAAATGTCTTCAGGAAGGGAATAAGATTGAAAGGAGCAGTAAACTTATAAGACTAAATCCTACGTTGGATAATGATGGTTTACTCAGGCTTGATGGCAGACTAAGACATTCTCATCTTAGCTTTGATCAAAAATTTCCTATTATATTACCTCCAAAACATCCATTTACTACTCTATTGATTAGACATTACCACTTAAAATATTTACATGGTGGAACTCAAATTATTTTATCTCAGATTAGAAATAAATTTTGGGTGGTCAATGGTAGAAATGAAATTCGATATTTACTTAGAAAATGTATTACTTGCTTTCGAGTGAGACCTCGTGATATTACTCAGCTTATGGGTTCTTTGCCAGCTTCAAGGGTTACCCCTTCCAGTCCCTTTAGTGTATGTGGAGTGGATTTTGCAGGTCCTTACGCTATCAAAGATGGAAAAACGCGCAGTCGGGTAACACTTAAATGCTATATAAGCCTATTCGTATGTTTTTCAACTCGTGCTGTGCATATTGAACTTGTAACTGATTTAACAACTGAAGCATTTTTAAACGCATTTAAAAGATTTGTGTCAAGGCGTGGCTTATGTAGTCACATTTATAGTGATAACGCCACAAATTTTAAAGGTTCAAGCAACGAACTTGATAGATTATGCGCGGTAGTTACTGATTGCGTCAATCAATATCAAACTTTTTTCTCTGACAACAAAATTAATTGGCATTTTATTCCCCCTCGTTCTCCCCATTGTGGTGGTCTTTGGGAAGCCGCGATAAAATCTTTCAAGTATCATTTAAAACGAGTCCTGGGAAGTGTGAAGCTTGACTTCGAGAATTTCTACACTGTCCTCACACAGATAGAGGCAATCCTCAACAGTCGACCTTTGACCCCTCTATCCGATGATCCTATGGATTTTCAAGTACTTACGGCTGGTCATTTCCTTATTGGAAGAAGCTTACTTGCCTGTCCACAAGACAATGTGACAGACTTTAAGCCAAATCGGCTGAACTACTTTAAGCAGCTGCAACAAATCGTACAACAGTTTTGGCATGTTTGGAGTACAGACTATATTCACTCCTTGCAGCAGCGCACAAAATGGTGTTCCCACAGCAAAATATCAAGATGGGAACAATGGTCCTTCTTAAGACAGAAAATGAACCACCTATGAATTGGCCATTAGGACGGGTCGTTGAACTACATCCCGGTCATGACAACCTGGTCAGAGTTGTATCCGTTCAAACGCAATATGGTATTTACAAACGTGCTATTACCAAGTTAGCGCCATTACCTATGGAAAAAACTTCAAGTCAAGATTAAATATTTCCTGGTCTAATGTGATAAGGGATGATCCCGAATATGACATCGAAATCCAGAAATTGCCTCTTTGTTTAAAAACAAGGACTGTAAAAGTACAAACTCTTCTAGAGTTAACAAAATATTAGATAAGTTAGGTTTAGAGAGTTTAAAATTACCTCAATTTTATTTGTAAAACTTTTATTGTTAGGTAATTTTATTTATTATTTTTGAAATTTGGACATTTCAACGGGGGCGGCATGTTAAATATCAATAACTTTTTATTGTTGGTTATCATTGATTTGCAATACTTTTATTTATATCATTGTACCACATTCACCCGTTATAATGACAAAGTCACAATTTGATTAGAGATCGAAAATATATAACATTGTCAAAAACAAATAATTTTTTATTCATAATCAATCAAAAATCAAGATTTAAAATATTCAGAAACAAAAAACAGAATTCAAAATATCCACACCAGCGTCCTATGCGTCCACTGCATACATCTTCACACTACAGTTATTGAACATAATTTTGTCCCAGCCAGTGGCGGATCCAGGGGGGGGAGGCACTAGGGGCACTTGCCCCCCCCCCCCCTTCCCCCGAGAATTCTTTGAATACACAAAAAATGTTTTTGCTAATAAAAATTCAAAATTTTTGCTTGCGGCGCATGAAAGTGTCCATTGTTATTATCATCGAAATTAGAACCACTGACGAATTCAATAAAATGTTGCTTAAAAAAATAATACCGTTTTTTACCAATAGAGAATGTCTTCTAAAGTGCCCCCCCCCCCTCCCCGAGAAGCACCTCTGGATCCGCCCTTGGTCCCAGCACTTCTGCAAGACTTTAGAAGAGACCTTTTCCCAAGCATGCATCTTTTAGGTTAATAGTTTTTAACAACGTAACAACACTGTCTTCGTTACTTGATAAAATGTGGGCTAAAAGGCTCTTTCGGTAAAATAATTTTATGCACAATTTGGTGGAAGGAATATTGTTGTAAATCTTCCATTCCATCTTCACTAGTCAGCTCTTCTACAGTTCCATGACTTGAGGCATTATCTATGATTGACAGCGCTTTTTCAGACAAATTATGACTTCTTAAATGCCTCATAACTTGAGCAGAGCATTTGTATTCAACAGGAATGTCTGCGTTTTTAAGAGTATTTTTTTGCTTACCTATCACTAGCATCCTTAGTTAAAAATGTTACCTGTTCTTTGCTTATTTTTCGACCTGGTGCGGCCTTCTCTTGGGAACGAACCAGCGTTTTTTCCGGCAACATTTTCCAGTAGAGAGCCGATTCGTCTGCGTTGTATATTTGAGTAGCCACAAGATTTAATTGCCTTACCTTCTCTTTAAATGTAGTCAAGAAAGGATTGACGACAATTTGATCATTGGATAGGTTTTCGCCGCACACATTTAAAGCACGAAGACTATGCCTTTATCGAAAGTTACAAATCCACCCCCTGCTAGCTCTAAAATTATCATTTCCATATGTTTCGGTATAAAATTGTCTTGCTTTCGCAGATAAAATTTCATAGGAAATTGGGACATGCTTCGATCTTTTGTCTACAAAATCATGCATATAAACGAGTTTCCATTTCAGGATATTCAGCTTCTCGTAAAGTTTTTCTGCGCCCTGGGCCAGAATCACATTGGCCAATAAATCTAAAAAAAAATACACAATTGTACAAAGAAAACCACTAAAATTGATTTAAAATTAATCCTACCTGTCGATTTTAGGCTTTTTCTCTTTTATGCAGGGTTCGAAAATATTATGATATTTAAGTAATGTACTTCTATACATCCACCTTATTCTGTGTTAAAAAATAATAATACTAGTATTTAAAAGAACATTAAGAAAATCAATAACAATTATGAAATTGTTATTGATAAGTAAATTGCTTTTAAACTTTGGAATGCAAACATCATTAGTTTAATATCTTAATAAGTTGTTTTTAACATTATAATTAAGAACCAAATATCATTATGTACATCATTAGTTTAATATCTTAATAAGTTGTTTTTAACATTATATCATTATGTTATCATTTAAGTGAAAGGTCAGCATATAAAAGCACATTTCATAATCAGATAATTCATTCAAGTTCTAGCTATAGCAGTAGTAGCATAGTAGTAGTAATAAGTTTTACTAAATAAAGAAAATTAGTTTTTAAAAAGCCGTCTGTGAATTATTGGAACTTAACTGGCGCTGCGAACAGGATAGCTGTTTGGCATTATCCTGACGGTCTTATATTGCATAAGAAACGACATATTGCCTCCAGCTACCAAAAAGAACACGTTCCGGGAGAACCTTCGTATTGTATCCATAGTCAACTTGGTTCAACTACAGAAAAACAACCACGACTTGGGACCGAAGACTACCTCTCCATTTCGCACAAACGGCCTTTGGACAAGTCTATTACGGCAACTGAAGATTACCTACCATAGAGATGTTTTTTCTATAAGTAAATTTTTAAATGTTTGCTAAAGACAAAACCACTGACAACATAAAATCTAAATTTCTGCCAAAACTAAAAGAAGGCAGCACGTCCAATAAAGACCTTACTTCCTTCAAAACTTTAGAAAACCAAGAAAATCCAACTTCCGAAGAAGACATTCAATTATATTCCAAAATTTCCTTAGAAACTGAAAATTTAGATTTAGATAGGTTAGAACATAGTTTAAGTAATTTAGCGATATCTAACTCTCAAGGAAACTCTACTAATCCTCCTATTCAACCGCAAATACCACATATTAACACATACACGCAAAGAAACATGCCTGACGAAACATTCAAACTAGCCTGCGACTTTTTACCAACTTTTGACGGACAAATCGAATATTTAGAAAATTTTATTCTCGCTTGTGATGAATTTCTTACAACATATGGAACAACTCCAACAAAATTAAATTTTGCGCTAAATGCTGTAAAATCTAAATTAAGAAAGGAAGCGCAACTATATATTTTCCGTAACCCGCAATTTAAAACTTGGGATGAAGTAAAAGCATCCTTACAGAAAGAGTTTGGAAACCCCATTGATTTAAGATCATTACTACAATCTTTGCAAAATTTGAAAACTGATAAAAATGAAAATATACAACAATTTTTTGATCGAATTAAAAAATTCCTAAATGAAATCAACACTAAAATTAACTGTGAAATTTCTGACGTAAACTTAAAAATTTTTCATTTAGACCAAGCAGAGTCAACAGCGATTTTAACGGTAGTTTCCAATTCACCAGATGACCTACGACCTGTCTTTATTCAAGAACTACCAAAAACCATGACAGACTTACAAAACAAAATATCTAATTATAACATTATAACAAATCAAATGTTTAACAGATATCTACCTAAAAATTTTTCACTACCTCAAATAAAAAATCAAAACACACAAAGACAACCTTTTTTTCCTCCTCCAAACTTTAGACAACAATCATTTCCACAAGGTCCAATTAATATTCAATCAAAACCAATAAATCAAAAATTCCCCTCAAATATTCCTGCATTCAGAAAACCGCCAATGTTTAAACATCCCACACCTAATTCGAAACCAACACCTATGTCAGGAGTATCCACCGCAGTATTTAAACCATTACCATCAACATCTCAACAAACACCTTTTCAACAAGCATATCAGCAACGTAATCCCAATTTCTTTAGACAAACTGCACCATTTAAACAACATTTCGAAGAACTAACTAATTTAGAAACACATCAAGAAAATTCCGAGGTTTCCGAAAACTCTGAGTCGGAATCTTTAGATTTTGCACCAATTCCATGCTATTTTGATACAGAATCAAACCAATATTTGCCTATCCAACCAGAACTCACCTGGGAAGATGAAACTGAAAATAATTCAAATTTTCAGGAAGTCTCGAGACATCTAGAATCGACTTAAATCACATTGGTCGTCTTTCATCCCTCCCTTACTTATATCTTCAAGAATTAAACATTAAAATTCTCATAGACACTGGTGCCTCACATTCAATCATTTCACCTCGTTTTGCTAACTTACTTCCAAATTGCATATATGAACAGCCCTTTTCAGTAATTTGTTGCAACAGAGAAATTATAGAAAAATATAATTTTAGATACCCCCTCTTAAGTGAATTAGGTATTACAAATATTATAGACTTTCACGTCATTAACTGGCACGAACATTACGATGCTCTTATAGGCAGTGACATATTTCAACAAATGCAAGGTTCTATTGATTATTCTACAAATAAACTACGCCTGAAAAATAAGTTAATTCCATTTCATATTGCTATGACCAAACCACCACCTAAAATAACCCATTCATCTGATAAATTAAAAATTCCTGTCAATCAGAATTTTGGAACTGGACTTCTACCTTCATTTGAATTACATAATTACACATTTCCAGATTGTTTAGTCCACATAGAAAATGGATATTGCGAGATACCTAATCCCTTTGACGAACCGATTGTCACAGAATTCAAAGCAAGGTATAATGTAATCCCTTCAGAATGTTTTAATATTCAAACAAATTTTACAAATATTAAGAATCCCCATGTAATTGTATCTCTTAGATTAAGCCACCTGAATTCTGAAGAAAAAGAGGCAGTCATCAAAATTTGTAAAGAATTTTCACCAATCATGTACACTGATAAATCTGACTTGTCTTTCACTAGCCATGTCAAGCATCATATCCGTACCAAAGATGACAAACCAATCTATGTAAAATCATTTCGACACCCTCCATCTATGTTACCAGAGATAAATAAACAAATTCAAAAACTTCTTGATAATAAAATTATAAGACCTTCTATCTCTCCTTTTTCCGCACCAGTCTGGATAGTTCCGAAAAAACTAGATGCCTCCGGAGAAAAAAAATTTAGAATGGAAATCGATTACAGAAAATTAAATGAAAATACAATTGAGGATAAATTTCCATTACCTAAAATAGAAGAAATTCTGGATAACCTGGGAAAATGTCAATATTTCACTGTCTTAGATTTAGCCCAAGGTTTTCATCAAATTGAAATGGACCCCAAATCTATTGAGAAAACAGCTTTCACTGTTAACAACGGTCATTATGAATATCTAAGAATGCCGTTTGGTCTCAAAAATGCCCCCGCCACATTCCAAAGGATGATGGATGAAATTTTAAGAAAATATCTTTTTAAATTCTGCTTTGTTTACATGGACGATGTTATTATTTTTTCTAAATCACTTCACGATCATAGCCTTCATATTAGAACCATCTTTCAAAAATTAAAGGAAGTCAATCTAAAAGTCCAATTAGATAAAACCGAATTTTTGTGTAAAGAAGTTCCATTTTTGGGCCATGTAATAACCCCAGAAGGTATAAAACCAAATCCATCTAAAATAGAGTGCATTAAAAAATATCCTATTCCAAAAACTCAAAAAGAAATAAAAGCATTCCTTGGTCTCGTTGGATATTATAGAAAATTCATTAAAAATTTTGCGAAAACTGTTCAACCCTTAACCAAATGCCTACGTAAAAACACTAAATTAAATCCCACAGATCCAGATTATGTTAACGCTTTCGAGAAATGTAAAGAACTAATGACAAACTCGCCAGTTCTAGCTTACCCGGATTTTTCAAAACCATTTAACCTTACCACAGATGCTTCTAATGTAGCCATACGATCCGTCTTATCTCAAAATGATCACCCTATAGCTTTTTATTCTCGAACTCTTAATTCAGCCGAACGAAATTACTCTACCATTGAAAAAGAATTTCTTTCTATCGTAGAAGCAACTAAGCACTTTAGACCCTACCTATACGGACAAAAATTTCTAATCGAAACTGATCACAATCCTCTTGTATGGTACACATCTCTTAAAGAACCCAATTCAAGATTAACCAGATGGAAACTCAAACTTGAAGAATTTAATTTCGATATTAGGTATAAGAAAGGCAAATAAAATAAAGTTGCCGATGCACTATCACGAATTCAAATTAACGCATTAGAAACTGAATCAAATATTGCTAATAATGACACAAATGACACAGCAAACATCGAAGACTTTGAAAATGATACCGTACATAGTGACAGTGGTGCATTAAATGTCAATCTGTCTATTTCGGAATTGCCTATTAATTACAGTAACCACCGTATAGTCATTAAAATTGGTCAAAATTATCACGTTTTCTCTAGCCACCCTTTCGAAAAGAATCATAAAGTAATAACAGTTAACAAAGATTCTTTAAATGCACACTTTATGAGAATCCTAACGGAACATTTAACTGACAATAAAACCTTTTGTTTATTTATCCGTGATGAAACTCTAAAAACTGAGTTTATTAAATTTTTACAGGAAAATGGCAATAGCAAAATACGCATAAAATTTTCAACAATATTATTACCTGACATTGTTCTCAAAACGCAACAAAAAGAAATTATTTCACAGTATCATTCACAAAATCATAACGGTATAATCGAAACCTATAATCATCTTAAAACAAAATATTATTGGCCCCAATTAAGAGAGTCCATCCAAGATTACATAAATAAATGCGAATTATGTTTAAGAAATAAATACGACCGAAATCCTTACAAATTAAATTTTCAAGGACCTTTAATAGCCCCTAAACCATTTAAACGCTGTATATCGATCTTTATAAATTTAGTAATCAACTATTTATCACTATCATAGACTCATTTTCTAAATTTGCACAAGCTTATGCCATATCAGATAAAAATGCCATAACAATCTTAAATAAACTTCGTCATTTCTTTTCTGAGCATGGTTACCCAAGAAAAGTAGTCTTTGACAATGGAAAAGAATTTAACAATAATATAATGAAAGAATTCTGTTCTCTTTTTAACATAGACACTCATTTTACTACCCCTTGTAACTCTACTTCAAATAGTATCGTAGAAAGGCTACACTCCACATTAACAGAAAAATTAA
Source organism: Aspidapion aeneum (assembly GCA_963576565.1). Lineage (NCBI taxonomy): Eukaryota > Metazoa > Arthropoda > Insecta > Coleoptera > Brentidae > Aspidapion > Aspidapion aeneum. Next base: position 53,497,492 of record OY755044.1, on the reverse strand, counting down.
GGATTCAAAATCAAAATACCCCTAATGAATCCTTAGCTCAACTTATGATTACTGTAATCTTAAATTATAATTATAGCATCCACTCCACAACTGGTTATCCACCATTTGCTCTCATAAACTCACCTTGTTTCTTTGAACCAGAAATTAGTGAAATGACAGTTTACGAAGAATATAATCAAAAACGCAAAAATGAGATTTTACCTTTTTATGAACAAATTTATCAAAAACATTACAAAATCAACAAAAAAAGGACACAAAACCAAAATCCTGTATCACCCGATTCAATGCCATCCACTTCAAATAACCAGATAGTTTTTATACGCGACAAACAAATTAATACTAAGAACAAACCACTTTACAAAAAGCAAACCATAAAAGGACAAAAAGGACCAATATTAACAGTAGGAACCAAACAAAATAGAAATACTAATACGCATATAAGACATATAAAGAGATTAAGAAAGAATCTTTCTTTTCAGATTCCTACTTCTTCAGACTGTTCAAACTCTGGAAATAACACCAATTAACGCAACTACATACTTAGAAACGCTATCTAACCAAACCTACATACAAGACCACCTTCATTCTACCTATGTAAATTTTAACTTATCCCAAACTTTTGAAACATTGCAAATTTTAAATCAATCATTTAGTATTATAAATAGATCAAAAAACTTTTATGTAAAACAACAGATTTTTGCAACAAACGAATTAATATCAAATAGTTTTGCTATATATCATAAATTAATTCCTAATCGTGAAAAACGCGGCTTAGCAAATTTCTTGGGTACAGGAATAAAATTCGTAACAGGAAATCTTGACGAGCAAGATCTACAAGAAATAAATAAACACTTCGACATATTGACACGAACTCAAAATAAATTAACATCTCGATTAAATGATTATAGTTCATTAGCCGAACACATTTCAAACAAATACAATGATCTTATAAATAATATCAATTTTCATTCAGGCGAACTACAAAGAGTTCTTACCGAAAGATATAATGAAACTGATAAAACATGGAATATTTTGAGTATTAATTTACAAGTACAAAGAATTAAAAACTACCTAGAAATGTTAGAAAGAACAATATCATTTTCCCAGACCGAAACACTAAATTTAGAAATTTTGGATCCGACTGAAATTAAATTACTTTGGGAATACTTACGAACACACTAGCCTTTAGAGTTAGTACAATTATGTAAAACCGCAATTCTTATCAAAGATAATTTTTAGGGATTACACTTGTAAAATGTCAATTGTTTATCCGATTCCTTATGATAATTTATTAATGACAATACCTTCAAGTTATGTCTGTAATTCAGATTGGTTTAAAACGTGTAAAAATAATAATCATAAATGGTATTGCTATAATCAAATTAATAACTTTAATATTACTCAACATGAAATTTCTAATTCCTATAATTATGTCATACAAACGGAGAATAAACAAATTATTTATTGCACTTCAAAAACTAACCCTATCTTAGAATTGTGTCAAAAGATAGTACGTAAAGACGTGAAAAACTGTAACATTGTTAAATCAAATTGTACAGTAGTTCTTAATCAAAACAGATATGAAACAAAAATTAATACTATTGAACATTATCATCTTGAACTAAAACCTTTTAGAAGCACTTCAAAAATAAATTTGAATTTAAATGATGTATTGCAGCCAGAAAAAATTAATGAAAATCTTTTTCAACCATTAGAATTAGAAACCTACAGTTTTCAGAAAAATGGGCATAATTATTTATTGTTTTTTATTCTCCTTTTGATTATCGTTACTATAGTTTATATTTTTCAAAAATATTTTAAAAATAAGGTAATATCTAGAAATACTATTAAAAGATGGTTAGAAGAAGATAAACAATTAGATGAAGATATAGAATTACAAGAGAAATAGTGAGGACACGATTCTTTTTAAGGAAGGAGGAGTAATGTACTTCTATACATCCACCTTATTCTGTGTTAAAAAATAATAATAATTAGTATTTAAAAGAACATTAAGAAAATCAATAACAATTATAAAATTGTTATTGATGAGTAAATTTCTTTTAAACTTTGGAATGCAAACATCATTAGTTTAATATCTTAATAAGTTGTTTTTAACATTATAATTAAGAACCAAATATCATTATGTACATCATTAGTTTAATATCTTAATAAGTTGTTTTTAACATGTTATCATTTAAGTGAAAGGTCAGCATATAAAAGCACATTTCATAATCAGATAATTCATTCAAGTTCTAGCTATAGCAGTAGTAGCATAGTAGTAGTAATAAGTTTTACTAAATAAAGAAAATTAGTTTTTAAAAAGCCGTCTGTGAATTATTGGAACTTAACTTTTATATAAATATCATATCACATGATGTATATCGGATATATATCAGATATATATCTGATATATATCATTATCAAACTGAATGCTTTGGTTTTGGCATATTAAATAAAAATCACTATTTCCTAATAAATCAAAAGTACATACAGATGGAAAACACGGTAACTGCTCTATACAGTGGGGCACCCAGGAATGTGTCTTGGGGGGGGGCCCGAGGCCTCTTAAGGGGGGGCCCGAAGCCTCATGATGTCAAATTTTAAGCTATTTTTTGTGTTTTATCATGAAATATGTAGAAGATATGTAAAAAAATCTAAGGCTTGGGAGGGTTCATTTACAAAAGCAGCGAAAATGCTGTACACCTGTTTAATGTGAACCCCAGAAATAAACAAAAGGGTAAAGCTACCTGTCCATTAAGTGTATTTTCCGTGCGGATTTTTTTTTAAAGCGCGGAAAACCGTTTCCCACGTCCATTAAGCTTATCCTTCCGCGCGGATTTATTTTCAACGAACCAGTATGTATACTGTGCATTAAATCCCAAAGAGGCCAGTTGGCAACTACCTATAACTGCCTTACAATAATAGAAAAAAAGAATGGCGAGTGAAATTATACAAAAAATTAATTTTTCAAGTTGTTTTTTCGGATATTTTTAGTATTTTTGTTAAAGTTAAAATCATTTATATATATATATATTTTGAACTAAATAGTGCATCAATAACCTATATACATAGTCGAAGGTCTGGTGGTTTTGCAGAAGAACTTACGAAGAATGTCCATATACAAAAAAGTGAAATGATCATAATACGAGTTCCAGTACCTGACAAGTCCAGTTTATGCATTAGTTCTGCCTCAACATGATATCATAATAAAATATCGAGTACCTCAATGACATCAACACTCTCTGGAGCATAGTTTAGGCATTTATAAAGTTTTTCAACAATCTACCAACCAATTTAGAAACAGAAATAAACAACAAAAAAATTAAATACTTAATTTTCTGTATCTCTGTAGCAAGGAATCATATACAATCTTGCTTGTCTGGTTACACGTTTAATTAAGACTTAAAAAAAATTAAATTATGTTTACAGTGCTGTTGTAAATGTGATTGTGTGTTGGAAAATTGTAAAATTTGTTAAGTAATTTTGTTTATTTTTTGTACTAAGAAAAGTTAGGATTAGTGTTTTTTTGATATAAAATAAAAAGAGCATATTTTTTAAATTGACTCGAAATATTGTATTTTTCTAAGTTTAAGACTCTATGTATTAAAGTGGCAATTTTATTGTAAAGTTTTTATTTTTTATCTATTTAGTTTATTTATTTGCAATATATTTTTACAAATTACCTACGACTAAAGTTCTATTGTACAAATAAATAAAAGGATAACCACAAAGACCGAAGTCGCGCGTGGTGTTCTTCTTGATATTTGCGCTGATAAAAACCTGCTTAAAAAATTCTATAACTATTGCCTAATGTTATTATAAACTAAAAAAATAAATTATTTTTAAATTAATAGTAAATAGATGGATATACCTTAACATAGATTTGATTTAACATTTGCTTCCGATTATTAGGCTATTTATTAGTAATGGCCATAGTTAGTTAAAAAAGAAAAGATGTGTTAGATTAAATTTCTTATTAAAATTCGGTTGCCGCTTAATAAAAAGTTTTATATTTTCTTTTTAAATATTGTTATTTTGTTGATTTCAATTAAGTAATTTTTTTCTTTTAACGGCAAATAGTTAAATAGTTTTTGTGAGAGATAAACAAAACTTTTTTGCGATTTTTGTGTCTTTGTCTTATTTACGACTACGTTTAAGTTCTGTTGCCACCTTGTTCCATAGCTATGGTTAATCAACTGTAGATTGTTTTTATTTTTAAAAGTGTATAACATTATTTGAAGAAAATATAACTGTTTTACATCGAAAATTTGTGATTCTTGGTATAGTAAGTTGGTTGAATAAAGTCTATTTTTTTTCAGCATAACCTTGAGAAAGAATTTTCGTAATATTTCTAGTTTTTGTATATGAATAGCTAGGATGTCTCCCCATGCCAATACGCCATATTGTAGTCTGGACTGCACCAAGGCAAAATATATTGTTTTTAACTGTTCTTTAGAAAGAATTTTTGATAAATATTTGAATTTATATAGTCCTCTTAGATTTCTTATTACGGTGTTGGCATGGTGGTCCCATTTAAGATGTTTGTCTATCCACACCCGTTAGCACAAAAAAATGCTTCGGTTCGGTCTGCCGGGATGATCGTTAGTTTGTCGTTGTGCGTGCAAGGGCTGAAAAATAACGGAATTTCCTTCGATAGGTCGCCGGTATTGGCTTCACAAGCACATTTAAAAATAAATGTCGGTATTGACGATTGAAAATGGAAAGTTACGATACATATGGAATTTTATATGAAAAGGCACCTACCTCGGACTCTCTTGCAGCTCCAGTCGACGTTTAAACGTCCAGTTTTTTCACCTCAAATTCACTTTTTTCGGGAACGTGATTTTGCTAGTGTCTTGTTGTGACGGTGGTTCTTTGCGCACTCATTGCGGCGCTGCTTCTCTTCCACGTGTCCGGTGCCGTGAAACCCCATATGCATATTTTAGAGCGCGAAAATTTAAATTATTTTAAACGCGCAGAAAAGGAAAAGAAAATGAAAATTAGGAAATTTCTTGCTTGCACCAACATTTTCCGGCCGCCAAAACACGTGTGTTTTTACTTAGTTAAGAAAAGGAAAGGAAAGAAAAATTAAATAGTATTCGCCTATTAGCAATTAAACGATACAATTTAACATTAACCCAAATATGCATTAGATAATGCATGTAAATTAAAATAGAAAGAAAAGAAAAAATACTTAGAAAAAATTAAGAAAGAAAAGAAAATTTTGCCTTATGCGTCGGGCATAGGCAAAGGACATAGTTTCACTACTGGTCGACGATATGTTCCTGTAGCTGTTTTAACGGTCACAACACGAATATGACCGTCTGAGCCAGGGTGTACGTCGACAATTCGCCCAACAGCCCATTGCAATGGCGGTTTTTGTTCATTCTTTACCACGACTAAAGTATTTAGTTTAATATTGTTAGAAGCCTCTGTCCATTTAGAACGATGTTGCAAGGTGTTTAGGTACTCCAAGTTCCAGCGTTTCCAAAAATCGGACTGGAGCCTTTGCACCAGCTGCCAGCGGGACAGGGTGTTCAACTTGGAATCAGAAAAATCGGGCTCTGGTACGGAATTCAACGGTTCCAGGGTAAGAAAATGACCAGGGGTCAGTGGAAGAAAGTCATTCGGATCCATACTTTGGGCATACAGAGGCCGGCTGTTTAGTATGGATTCGACCTGACACAAAAAAGTAAAAAACTCTTCATAGGTTAACCGTTGCTCACCTATTACACGTTTCAAATTTGCCTTGGTGGATTTAACTCCTGCCTCGGCTAGTCCGTTTAGGTGCGGACTACCAGGACTTGAAAAATGCCAGGTAATTTTTAGACTGTGACATGCTTCCTGGAAGTACTGTTTGAGTAAACGATCAGCTCCCAAGAACGCGCTACCACAATCTGAGTAAATGTCAGAGATTCTTCCTCTTCTTGCCACAAATCTCTTAAAAGCCGCAAGAAAGGTAGGGGTGGAAATATCGGAGGTAAGTTCTAGGTGAACTGCCTTTGTTGCGGAGCAGACTAAGACAAGAATATAACCTTTGGATACCTTTGCACCTCGGTACTTTCCCATTGTAATTGGAAAGGGACCACAATAATCTATGGCAACATGTGAAAATGCCTTTACTTGAGAGATGCGTTGAGCAGGCAAGTTGCCCATGATTTGTACGGAAGGTTTAGGATTTAATCGATAGCATAAAATGCAATGAGAAGTTACGCTCTCGATTGCATAGCGAGGGGAAAGGATCCAAAATTGTTGTCTCAAGAGGTAATGCAACGTTTTTTGACCGGGATGACAGTACCTTTTGTGAGTGTACTCAATGACAAGTTGAGTAAGACGGTGAGAACGTGGTAAAAGTAAAGGGTGTTTTGCTGAATAAGAGAGTTCGGAAGAATGTGGTAATCGACCCCCCACTCTTAAGCAGCCTTGTGTATCTAGAAAAAGTGAAAGTTTACGAAATTGTTTAGGAAGTAGCTTTGTGTCATTCAAACGTGAAATGAGATCAGCAAAGATGGAACGTTGAACATGCCGAACGAGAACAATAAGAGAATGTTGAAGTTCTACTTCGGTAATATTTTCGTTAGGATATTTAGATTTCTTTTCGGTAAGGCGAAAAATATAGGAAATTATGCGTTGAATTTTCTCTAGGGAAGAGTAACGAGAAAGAAAAGTATCAAGCATGTGTGGTTCAACTGTGCATGTTTGAAATACTGATTTTCGTTCTTCCAGAATAACCTCGTTTTCCGGAGGGTCTGGACAGCGAAAATCATCAGGCCAGCTCTCTTTTGGTAGCCTAAGAAAACAAGGACCTTCCCAATGCAAGTCATGTTTGACAAGTTGATTAGGCATAAGACCGCGCGAAGCACAGTCGGCTGGATTTAGCGCTGATGGAATATATTTCCAGGCCGTAGGAGAAATGGTTTCTTGAATGTGACAGATACGGTTTGCCACAAACGTTTTAAACCTGTGAGGTGAAGCCGCCAACCAGCATAGAACCACTTGGGAATCACACCATGCACAGATTTGGTTGAAGTTAAGAATATCTGAATAAGTGTTTCGAATAAAGGAAATTAGGTCGCAAAGTAAAGTGGCACCAAGAAGCTCCAGTCGCGGAAGACTGACTGTTTTCACTGGTGCGACCTTAGATTTGGCCATTACAAGAAAGGTATGGATTTCTCCGGGTACTGACTCCATTCTGAAATAGACCGTAGCCGCGTAACCTATCATAGAGGCGTCTGAAAAGCCGTGAAGTTCAATGCTACGTGGTTGATCAATGGAAAGGCGTCTAGGTAAATGAATATTTGAAAGATTTGGAAGTTCGGTTCGAAATTGATTCCAAACATTTACGATATGCGGAGGAGGCTGAGAATCCCAGTCCAGCTTCTCCTTCCACAGATCTTGCATGAGATGCTTAGCAAGTAAAGAAACGGGAGAACAGAAACCTAAGGGATCAAAAATTTTCATGATTTGAGATAAGATACCTCGCTTGGTGCATGGTTTATCTTCTGGTACGACCAAGTAGGTAAACGAATCTGAGATAGGATTCCATTGGAGACCTAATATTTTTACAAAATTAGGTTCGGATTTGTCGAAACGAATGGACATTTGTGTTTCTGATTCTGAGAATGAGGAGAGAAGTTCCGGACTGTTGCTCGCCCATTTTTTAAGTTCAAACCCTCCTAGGCGCAACAGGGAGATTAACTCCGACTGAAGTTCTTTGGCAGAGGCCACAGAATCCTGCCCAGTGAGCACGTCGTCGACGTAAATGTCTTTAAGAAGCACCTTGGAAGCATTAGGATACCTTTCAGACTCAAGTTTAGCTAGTTCTTGTATAGTACGAATAGCTAAGTAAGGTGATGACTTAAGTCCATAAACAACTGTTCTTAAGGAGTAGGTTTGGACAGGATCATCCTCAGAAAATCTCCATAGAATATTTTGATAACGCGTGTGCTCAGGAATAATTAAAATCTGTCGGAACATTTTTACTATGTCAGTAACAAAGGCTACAGCATGAATTCGAAAATTAAGTAGAATTTCACGGACATCATTTTGCAGTTTAGGACCTGCGCACAACGTCTCGTTGAGTGAGGTTTGATAAGACATTTCGTCTTACCTTTGGTATTGGAAGATGTCATTTGATTTAAGCCTTGAATAGAAGTAGAAAAGAATAGAGAAGAAAGAAAGTAGAAAGACCTAAACGATTTAGACATTTTTCTGAAATAAAGTTTGCCTCTGAGGCAGAATCGAGTAAGATACGAACTGGTTGGTAATGTCCCCTTGAGTCTAACATGTCAGCTACAACGGTAGAAAGTAGAAAAGTGGAATTTTTGGAAATCATTGTCGCATGACAGTTTGTGGAATGGCTTCCTGACATAGGGGTGCTATTGGAATTGGAAAGTGGAATATTAACGTTCTCTGGAGGATAAGAATCAACACTCACAGAGGGCGCTACTGGTTGTGGAACGTGAAGAAGACTGTGGTGTCTAGCTCCACACGTAAAGCAGTTGTAGGAAGAGGGGCAATTCACGGTCTGGTGAGCAAAATGTAAGCATTTTTGACATAGATTCACCTGCCGAACATAACCCATCCTTTCCTGTGGACTTTTGTTTTGAAATTCGATACATTTCGATAATGCGTGATTCGAAGAACATAGGTAGCATTTTATTTTTGGATTAAAAGTTCTGTTCTGATTATTTTGTATTTGAGGGTTGCTGCGTTGATTGCTATTTTGTAAAGTATTTTGTTGATTTCTTGAATTTGAACTTTGATTTGAAATAGTTGTATTGAAAGCAGAAGGTGAATTAAAATTATTAAAACTGTTTCTCTGAAAACTGTTCTGTTGAGAATTACGCGTAGTTTGAGGTTGTCTAGGGGTTTGATTTTGCCTACTAAAACTGGGCATTTGCACTACAGATTCGAGCGCAACACAATGATTTTCTATAAACGTGTAAAGATCAGTGTAGGACGGAATTTCTGAATTGTTTTTCTCTCTACTATAGTAAAGTTCGAAATCAGTCCTCATCTTGACTTCAAGTTTTGAGAGCATCATGTTAAAAGTAAGAAAATCCCATTCTTTTGTAGGAAAACCAAGCTCATTTAAGATGGCTAGATTCTCAGAAAATGTATCCAACATGGAACGTAATTCTTTCCCAGAACTGGATTTAGTTGAAAGAAAGTTAATAGCATTCAAAGCGGTAGTAGCAATAATTCGTTTATTTTGATACCTCTTTACTAAGGTTTCATACGCAATGTGATAATTGCTATCTGCGAGGGGAATGGTTTTTACTAGAGAAAGGGCTTCATTCAGAACAGAACTCCGCAATTGTTGAAATTTCTCTATATCACTTAAATCAGAATTTTGATGTACCATGACTTTAAATAAGTCAAACCAGTGTTGCCAGTCTTTATAATTACCATTGAAAATTGGCAACCGTGGTTGTGGAAATGATCTTGTATTTGACCTCTGAACAATATTTTGTTGGTTAGGGTTGCCTACGTAATTGACAGGGTTGGCCCTAAAAAGGTCGTAGTAAATACCCTTACATTCATAATAAAGGTTGTCAAAGTCTTTTCTAGTTTTATCCTGCTCGTCAAATGAAAGTTTAAACTCTTCGAGAGAGCCAATAATTTGGTTATGAAAATTATAGAATTGAGCATGACATTCTTCGACGTCTTCATATCTGGATTTAAACAAAAAGTGAAACGCTGTATCCGACTTCGCTTTCAAAGCTACCTCGTGAGCTTCCGCCATTTGGTTGAAGCTCAAAAGCCTTTTGTCGCAAAGTTTTTTCTGTTTTTGCGTAGACATTTTTATTTTTGAAAGTTAATTTGGTTTTAAAATTACCCAAAAAAATGCTTAAAATATAGCTTAAAATATAACCCGAATTTTAGCAAAAATTAAACAATTTTATTATTTTAATTTTATTAACTTTTTTCGAAAATTTTGAAATGAAATGTTTGTAAGTTTGTCTGTATGTTATTATTTGAACATATCCTTTAAAAAAACTTTTATGTCTCACCAAGGATTGAACCCCGTACCTCTCGATTCCAAATCGCACACTCTGTGCATACGACTAGCGGTCCTGTTTGAAAATTTTTAAGAAAATCGGTATTCGAAGAAACAACGAGCGCACAACGTGAGACCCACGTCACTATTCAAGCGGTGGTGACGGCGACACTTGCACCTGCGCGTTAACGCGACACCTGTACAATCGACAATTAAAGGAATTTAGATGGAAGAACCGCCTTAAATTTTCACTTTCGGCGTATTGACGCCACTTTTACTGAAAATGTAATGAACAAAGCGATCAACTTTCTTTGATGAACTAGTAAACTATACGAAATATGTGCATTGGCTCTAGCTATTTTTGAACGGTAATAAACACTTCGATCAACTTTGAAGGAACATATCACCAACGGGCACCGTCAAACAATATGGTCTGTTTCAAATTGAAATTGAAATAAATTTTGAAATTTGAAATAGAAAATAGAAATTTGGAATTTTTGTAGGAAATTGCTGAACCACAGGAGTCTAGGTAGTTTGGAAAACTATTAATTTGGGTCGAAGGGCCATTAAATGTGCGTGCAAGGGCTGAAAAATAACGGAATTTCCTTCGATAGGTCGCCGGTATTGGCTTCACAAGCACATTTAAAAATAAATGTCGGTATTGACGATTGAAAATGGAAAGTTACGATACATATGGAATTTTATATGAAAAGGCACCTACCTCGGACTCTCTTGCAGCTCCAGTCGACGTTTAAACGTCCAGTTTTTTCACCTCAAATTCACTTTTTTCGGGAACGTGATTTTGCTAGTGTCTTGTTGTGACGGTGGTTCTTTGCGCACTCATTGCGGCGCTGCTTCTCTTCCACGTGTCCGGTGCCGTGAAACCCCATATGCATATTTTAGAGCGCGAAAATTTAAATTATTTTAAACGCGCAGAAAAGGAAAAGAAAATGAAAATTAGGAAATTTCTTGCTTGCACCAACAGTCGTATTGCGGTAATGTCTTTGTGGTGCAGCTAAAATTAATAAATTTAGTTTTATCGTAATTAACTGTGAGTAGCTTGTGATTGAATATTTCAATAAGTTCTTTAAGTGTTTTTTCTGCAATATTTTTTATGGTTTGCCAGTCGTCTGCTTGAAGATAGATTATTGTATCATCTGTAAAACTTATCATGTAACCAGGGAGCTCCTGGAGAAGTATATTATTTAAATAAATGACAAACAACAAAGGACCTAAGACTGTTCCCTGTGGAACGCCGAATTTCACTGTTTCTGTATTGCTTAGTTGGTCTCCAATTTGAGTAACCTGTTCCCAATCTGTGATGTAACTCTTGAGTAGTTTTCTAGACACCTTGCGTACTCCAACATCATCCAAGGCCTCCAACAGTTGTGAGTGACTCACTGTGTTAAAAGCCTTGGCCAGATCCAGGAAAATACATAATGATGGTTTGTTATTGTCTAAATTATTATAAATTTTTGATGTTAGAAAAGTGATGGCGTCTTGAGTACTTCTATTTTCCCGAAATCTATACTGTCTATCTGAGATTATTTAAAATTTTTCTAAATATTTCGAAAGTTTCTTTTTTAGTATTTTTTCGAAGACTTTTGCCTATAGTGAATCGTCCTATAATTTGAAACTTCTTGTTTGTTTCCTTTTTTAAAGATTGGCTTTATAACGGACAATTTAAAATGAGTGGGACATATACCTCATTAAATATATGGTTAGTTAAATTAGTTAGGGGTGAAACAATCTGCTGTGATACGTCCTTTAAGGTTTCAGACCTGATTCCGTCAATGCCAGGAGCTTTTCCCGATTTAAGTTCTTTTATTACTTTCTGAACTTCATATTCATTCGTTTGGTAAAGTTGAAAATTTCGGTTTAGCCTTTCCCTTTTTGGTAAAGGAGGTATCGTCAAACGTCAAACGGACTTTTGGTTCATTTCATATATCCAATCAATCGTGTGACTTTGTTCAAAATCCATTAATGCTAATTGTTTAAAAATTTAAAATATGCTAACGGAGCACCGCATTAATAAGTATGCGGTTTTTGGAATGTAGTAGGACACGTTTTTATCAGTAATTTATGTTCTCCCTAAAAACTTCGTCGAAGCTTCCGTTTCTGAGATATTTACTAAAACTGTTTTCAAGGCTGATATAGCGTGGAGTTCACTTGAAGGGGTGGAGAAAAATTGGCCGCGGCCGATTCGCTGCTGCCAATTCGCCACGGCGGATTCGCTGCGGGGACAATTCGCGCGAGAATTTTTATTTAATTTTTATTTTAATTCGCTCGAGAATTTTTATTTAGTTTTTATTTTAACCTTAACTTATTTTTTCTAAAATCATAACTTCCCTTTCCTCTTGTTGGGAGATCAAAACCTGTGTTAAACCTAACCGTGGTCAATTGATCGCAAACATATCCTAACCGGTGTCTGGACCACCACTGGTTTTTCGAAAAAAAAAATGCTTTTTCAATAAATAGTTTTTTTTAAAACTAATTTATAAATGTGTGTGTGTTGGTGTGTGTGTATGTCTGTCCGTAACACGATAGCTCATAAACCGCTGAACCAATTTTTATAAAATGTTCAGGTAATAGTAGTGTTCGACACTGTAACGAGCTGATTAGATTTTGATCAAAATCCATTAATGCTAATGACAGTTTTTTGAATATTAAAAAAATGCTAACTTCTTAACGAAGCCTGAATATGCAGTTTTCGGAATATAATAGATCAAATTTTTTTCAATAATTTATGTATTTGCCAAAAACTTCGTAAGAGCTTTCGTTTCTGAGATATTTACAAAAAACTGTTTTCAAGGCGGATATATCATGGAGTTCACTTAAAGTGTGTTAATAGGCTAGCTAGGAAGGTACAGATCCGTCATGGATTAATTTATTTTTTATAATTTTTTTTAAATTGCAGTTTAACGCATGCTTATTAAATAACTGAAAAATCTCAGAAACGGCTTAAACTGGAAACATAAGTTATGTCATGGAAAGGCCTTTTAAAGACAGCTCAAAATATATACATATGACATGACTTACTTTTTGTGCCTATTTTTAATTTTTGATTTTTTAAAAAAATTTTAAAAATACTTTTTATTTTTTTGAAAAAAATATCATTTTTTTCCTTGAATTATTTTCAAGTTTCTCACAAAATTTTATACACTGAAGTCACCAGTAGGGGATCCAAGGGGGGGGGGCACTTGCCCCCCCCCCCCCCCGAGATTTTTTTGAATATACAAAAAATGAGTAAAAAGTAATGTTTTTGCTAATAAAAATTCAAAATAAATATTGTACTTTTTAGTTCTGACTAATTTAATAAAATGCTGCTTAAAAAAATATATACCGTTTTTTACTAACAGAGAATTCCACCTAAAACGCTCGAACAGGTTGATTTTTTGCAAGGGGAACATATTTGGGCGTTTGTTGCCCATCCTTTTATTTAGATGGGGAACTTAGGTCAAGTGGCACCGTGCTTTAAAGGTCTTCACCTTGCAATGGGTTATTTCAAAAATCGTTTTATTAGTTTTTGAAAACTCTGAACGTTAAGTGTCGAAACCGGTTCGTTCAACCTAACATCTCTACTGTGCGTAGTGGCCACAAGTATTTTTTTAAAATGCCCCGAATAGTAAGATTTGAAATAATAGTCTATGGACAAATCAAGTTTCGTGTGCAAGTCGTGCCAACTTTCTGCCGATAAGATAACTTTGTTAAGGGCATCCCATATATCCGGTTTTGACTTGTTGTCATTCTGGTAAATGCTTTCTTTGAAAGATATGGCGGATTCAAAATGGCGGAAAGGCGTATCTTTAAAAAAATTGTAACTTTTTTATTTCTTATCTGCTTTTCATGGAACAAAGTTTAAAATACTTGCTTTGTAATTTATGAAAAAATATATTGGTCAGAAAGTATGTATTTTTTTGTATTTGTCAAAAAAATAAAAATTTGTAAAATTTTTTAATTTTTTTTTTATTTATAAAACTATTGGAGCTAGAAAAAAAAGTTTATATAAAAAATGTGGCTATTTTGATTATTTATTCAAATCTGCTTCAAGTGTTCCAATGCGTTAATTAGTTTTTAAGTTATTTCCAAGTTCTTTGGGGTATTTAAAAATTATGCTTTTAGTGAAAACTATAAGAACTTTTTGAAAGTAACTTAAATTTGTTTAACATACCCAGTAAGTCAGGGTTTGACTTATTGTCATTTAAAAAATTTATTTTTTTTAAATTAAAAAAAAAATCGGGTGAAACGTAAGAAAAATGATTTTATTTATTTTATTTTAAACAGCTGGTCATCTAGCTATAGAAGAGCTGACAATTAGAGAAATCCCCCTCACGTCAATGACGGTCAGCAGAGCACACGCACCTTGGAGGCTCGAGAAGAGGTACAAAATCCACATCCCAGACAGGGAAGCGTGGCAGAGAGACGAAATGATGTTTGAGGAGAGCGCTTTACTTTGCTACACTGATGGATCCAAACTATCAGAGAGGCAAACCACAGGAGCGGGAGTATACGTGGAAAAACTAGAAGTTCACAAGAGCTACTCGCTCGGTGAGCAGGCTACAGTTTTTTAAGCAGAAGTTTACGCCATAATAAAGGCGGCAACCCTAGAAGAGGTTCGGAAAAGCGAAGAGGAGCTTATATATATATGCTTTGACAGTCAAGCCACCCTGAAGGCGCTAAACGCACCCAAGGTTGCTGACGGCTTGGTGGAAGAATGCGCAGAGGCGCTGGAGACCCTAAGCGATGGCAAACGGGTGACACTGGTTTGGGTTCCGGGACATACGGGGGTACCAGGCAACGAGAAGGCGGACCGTCCAAAAGCGACCTGAATTAGATGGATGCTGGGACGGACACGAAAAGACCTCGGACTGCTGATAGGAACTCTAACCGGACATAACCGGTTGAGGAGGCACATGACACGTATAGGAGTCGAGAATGACCCTACCTGCCCAGCCTGTGGACAGGAAGAAGAAACATCAAGACACCTCGTGGCAGAATGCGAGGCCTACGCAAGGATGAGAAAACAGGCACTCGGAGCGCCAACTCTGAGCGAGGAAGAACTGCACATGCTCAAATGGGCAGACTTACTGGACTTTGTAAAGAGAACAGGAAGGCCCAATGAGTTACCCGACCATCAAAAGGAAGTGCAGAGAGTGGGTTAAGGGACAGACTTAAGGCATGGCAAAAAGGGCCTACTCTGGCCTACTTGTCAGACCTGCGGGTCAACCCCCCCCCCCCCCACCACTACTACACTACTACTGCACAGGCCTGTGAAGTTTTAATCTGAAGATAAATCTTACAATATTATACATGTTTAAAAGAAAATTTTATTGTCTACAATCGACTATAGGTCACAATTTTTGATAGGTTGGTTTTTAAGATAATTGGATAAAACCTATGTGGTTTATTTAATTTTTTTATATTTTCTTAATAAACGGACGCCGCTGGAGAGTTTGTCATTAGCCTGACCCCACTGACTAATGCATTGGTAAAAAGGAAATTTTATTTTCTACAATAAACGGCTAAATAATTTTTTTTCCAAAAAGCTTAATTTTTGAGAAAATTGGATAAAACTTGTAAAAAATTGATAAATTTAGTGATTTTTCAAAATTGATTTTATTTACGGACGCCCCTAAATTGTTATAGATAAAACTACCATTGCCTTATTATACATCATTTAAAAGGCAATTTTATTGTCTATAACAAAGTGTGTAATATATTTTTTGATATAGAGCTCGGTTTTTAGGAAAATCGGGTAAAACCTGTAATAAACATGTTTCTTTTTTAAATTTATTTACACTACCTCAATAAACGGACGCCGCTGGAGAGTTTGTCATTAGTCGTACCCCACTCACTTATACATTGTTGAAAAGAACATTTTATGGTCTGCAATAAAGAATAGTACATATTTTTCCGTAAGCTTAGTTTTTAAGAAAATTTGAAAAAAATCTAAAAATTTGAGTATTTGGGGAGTTTGGGGGGTTTTGGGGGATTTTGCAGCTAAAATTTAAAATATAATTTTATTTTTAAATTAGATTTTACACATTTTTGATCCATTTCTACGTCATTTAGGGCGTCAACTTAGTTACATTTTTAGAAATTCGAACACGACTATATAAGGAGGGGGGATAAAAAAATTGGACCAAAAACTTGCCCGGCAACATCCAAATCGTTAGTCTGTGACCTATTCTCAGCTAGGATCCATTGTCAAACTGCGGTCCTCATATTTTGCATACTCAACTACCTCTAGCACCTGCACTATATTGTAAAAACTTTCGTTGATTGATATTCACTTTCAAAAATAACAATAACAACGTTGTTTGATAATGTCCATCAAACAACGATAACAATAATAATAGAAATCACCTGTTTTATTAGACGCCTCAGCCAATCAGCTGCGTAAAGCCGCGCGCCGCCTTATAGGCGTCCGCGTACGGTAATATAGTTTAAATTATACCCATTTGTAATGACGTCATTTTTGTTTATCTTTGTTTATATATTATAAGTATATTATAAACAGCGGTGACAATAAACTTAAAAAAAAAGTAATGTTTATGATTTAAATAGGTAAGTAATTGGTTATGTGAAGTATCCGTCACTGTCAATCAAAATACATTGATTGGCAAAAATATCTACGCCATACGTTTTTTTCTAACCTGGTGACGTCATTACAAATGCGTATAATTTAGACTATACACCTTCGGTAGCCGTTTTGGTGACAACAAATTGTTTTTTTATTGAAACAAGTATCTATATAAGACTTATACCAAATTAAAGAAAAATGTTCATTCTATAACTTTTATCTAAACTTTTTTTAAAAATTTTGCTTTGGTGTTATTAAAAATGTAGGTTAAACCCATGTTAAACCTTACTAGCTATACAAAAAAAAAGTCAAAATTCAGTTATTTTATTTTTTCTTAAAAAATGAAGCAAAATTTTGAAAAAGCTAATAGAAAGTTATTTTATTGCGGGAGTTTACTGATTCATTTACCATCTTTTGCAACCCTCTACGACTATTTTTAAGAAAGATACATCGTTTTAAAAAGTATCGTGCAAAAAAAAAGTGGTGGGGGCATATCTTTAAAAAAACGCATTTACCAGAATGACAACAAGTCAAAACCTGTTCTATGTAGTGCCCTTAACAAACTTGGCTTATCGGCAAAAAGTTGGCACGACTTGCACACGAAACTCCCTTTTAGGCCGATTTGTCCATAGACTATAAGCCGTTTTTGGCTCCAAGATGGTTATTTGTGATACAATATTGTGTGACACGTCAAAATTTTCAGAAACATTGTAGAATACGAATTTTTATGGTGGAGATCTGGCATATGTTGCATAACCACTCCGCACCCCCTTTAAAAAGGGGGATAACGTTTTTCAAAAAATTAAAAATTGTGTTAGTTTTACTTCGGTTTTTTTAATCCACTAGTTTTCAGTATTTTGGAACATAATTTAAGTAGAGTCCCTGTATGTTGACATATTTAAATATGTCAACATACAGGGACTCTAAATTTAATCATAGGACGGTCAGCAACCCCCAAACTAGATCTAAAAACATGATTTATTTCATATTTTTTAATTTCTGCAAAAAATACCCTTCAGAAATGGATGCTGATAAAATCTAGTAGGTGCATTCAAAAGTACAGGATTAGAACTTTAGTTTGGTGTATCGCTTATCTATAGCGTCCTAAAAATAACACACCTACAGGCAGAGCTGTCACAAGTACATTATAAAAGTACTTCAAGTACAAGTACCAAGTACATTAAGATTTGTAAAAGTATCTACTTGAAGTAGTAAGTACATTTTCTTTTCAAATGTACTTCAAGTACCAAGTACATTATAAAAGTACTTGATTTTCCCCCCAAGTTAAAGACTTTTACGATAAAAGTACTTCAAGTATTTTAAATACAGTGAAGTCCGCTTATAACGAACCCGTTTATAGCGAACTTCCGGTTAATGCGAACCTTTTTTCTTTATACGAAAAGTCATCCATAAATACTCATGTATTGTCTTACTGGTTCTAACGATCCCGCTTATAGCGAACTTCCGGATATAGCGAGACTAATTTTACTAATTTAGAATATGTATTTTTCTTTTAAAACGAACTATATATAAGCAGACAATGGGCATTTTCTGTAGACCTATTAGACGCTATTCACTTTCTTCATATGGGTTGGGAAAAAGTTAGCCAAGAAACAATTGCCAACTGCTTTAAGCATGGTGGATTTCTAAGAAAGGAAGGTGAATATGACTCAGGTGGTGATCTTCCACTTAACCAATGACTGCCAAGACATGCACAAGACCCAGAATATGATCACGAGTATGAATTCAAAAATGATATTCTTGATTTAGTAGAAGAACAAGCTAAGAGAAAAATGTGTGACTTCGATTTTAACGATTATGGGACTATTGATAAAGACATTGTAGCAAGAGAAACGTTGACTGATGAGCAAATTATAGACTCCGTAACCTCAAACATGGTTTCAAGTGATAATGACGAAGATAATGATGATCTTGTTCAAGATAATTATGTTGAAGACACTAAGGTTTATGTTCCAACCATTCGTGAAATGGAAAACAAAATTTCAAAAACTCGTAATTTTTGGAATCAGGCCAAGTTCCTGATAAAATATGGGCATCATTCTGTAATGTACAAAAATTACAGATTTCATAAAATAGATTTAGGCTTTGTATTCGTTAGATTTATATAAGATATGTATGTATTACATACCACCATATTATGTACTTTACATATTTCTATGTATAAGAATAATAATAAACGTCTTTATTCGTATGTATTCTGCTTTTTTCTAAAAATTAAAAAATTTACAGTATTTTTTGTAGTATTTTTAGTTTTCTTAATCTTGGACCCTATTACAAAAAGAAACACAAAAAATTAAACAAAATTTATTCATTACTGTTTATAACGAACCTCGGATATAACGAACCGTATTTAGTTCATTTTTGAGGTTCGTTATATCCGGACTTCACTGTATGTCAAAATGAGGAAAATGACAAAAATTAAAAAAAAAAAATCAAAAATGTTAAAAAATTTCAAAAAAGTTAAAAATTTCACGTTCTACGAAATAATGAAGGTGCGTGCAAATAATTAAACCTATATAGGCATTATTCTTTAGATAAGTGTGTACCTAATTTTACGATTTTTTGGGCGATTATTTACGACGTACTTACCTATCAAGAATGCTAAAATACCGGACTTCCCTGCCAAGTTGATAAAAAAACCGGACAGGTGGCAACCCTGAGGTTACCACTTGTCTTCGGCGCATTAAGGTTATATCTCACCCGAGGGGTGGGACACTCATAAAAATTTGTAAACCTATTTAAGTATTTAAGTTAAATACTGTATTTATTTGGGATTTAAAGGTATTTAATTGTATTTTAAAGTATTTAAAGGTAGTTAAGTGTATTTAATAGTATTTAAATGTATTTAAAAGTATTTAAAAGTATTTAAATGTATTCAAATGTATTTAAAAGTATTTAAATGTATTTCAAAGTATTTAAATCTATTGAAAAATGTCCATCAAAGTAGTATTTTTTGTGAAACCAACAAAAACAACTAATCCGAGGGAAAATACCCCTACCGGCATTGAATTATACTGATGGCTTGATGCTTTCGTTGGGAACTTGTTAAAAATGTTTGGTTTTCACTATCTCCAACGTCTATCACAAGGATACGAATGATCCCCGTTTCGAACATGTCCTGACAATCAGGAACAAGTGATCCATGCCAATACATGACCGGACTGGTTTCGACCTTTTGGGCCATCTTCAGGTGAATGTAGGCGATAGCTCCGTGTAGAGCATAAGTTTTGTGAAACCAACAGAAACAACTACTCCGAGGGAAAATACTCCTACCGGCATTGAATTATACTGATGGCTTGATGCTTCCTTATCTGCGAAATACCTAGGTACTACCGTTGCAAAGATACGTACCTTGAATTTTATTCAAAAGCAATACAGAATTTTTTTTAAATTTAACCAATTTTCTTAGAAACCAAGCTTTATGCGAAAAAAAGGATGATATATTTTTTTGTAGGCAATGAAATTTCCATTTTAAGTATGTATCACTCAGTGCAGTCCAGATTGTAAATAGCAGTGGCGTCCGTAAACTGGGAACATTTTTAAAAATCACAACAAATATTATAAGTTTTTTGCAATTTTTGTAGAAACTAAGCGTTTTAAAAAATAATGTATAAAAACTTTATTAAGAGGATACAATTTTCTTTTTAACAATGTATAATTTAGTAGGAATAATTTTATTCCTAGCGGCCCAGTGGCATCCGTAGATGTGTGTGATTTACAGAAATCGTCAAAAATCTACTGAATTTTTAGGTTTTTATCCAATTTGTTTAAAAACAAAACTCTTCAGGAATAAAGTTTTAGACGCCTTAATTAGATAATAAAATTTTCTTTCCGATGATGTATAACACAATTTGCTAAAGATAATGGCTAACATTTAAATGCTGTCTCTTAACAGGGATCAGTTTCAAAAATCACAAAAAAAAACTTGTTTTTTATTTGTTTTTTGCAAAAACTATTCTTTCTAGGAAATTACTTTATTAAAACGACTAAATTTCCTTTTCAACGATGTATGACTTAGTAGGATTAAATTTTTTACTAACGGCACAGTGACGTCCTTAAATTAGGTTAGAAATCAACAAAAGTCTATTTTAATGAAAAGTTTTAATACATTTAAAAAAAAAATAAAGCTTCTTGAGAAAAAAACAATTTTAGCTATGTCATAGACAATAAAATTTTCTTTTAAATGATGTATAATAAATGTCATCATTACATTTAATATTTCAGAAGCTTTTGTAAACAAAAGTGCCTTTTAATACTTACAAAGAAATATTTTTTATTATAGGTTTTTTTAAAATTTTCTGAAAACCCAAGGTTTATATGCAAAACTTACACAACAGTTTTTTAAGAGAATAAAATTTATTTTCCAACGATGTATAACTTGGTAAAATTTAGTTTACTTCTAACGCGACAGTGCCGTCCATAAATAGGGGTTATTTACAGAAATCGTTAATAATCTGTTTTATTCAAGTTCCTAATCAATTTTCTGTCACATAAAGTACTTTGAGCAAAACCGGTTTATGCTGGGTAATAGGCAATTAAATTGTCTTTTTAACGCTCTACAATATAATTGAATTAAATTAATTTGTTAAATAAAAACTTATAATTTAACTAGATTTTTGAAGATTTCTGTAAATAACCTCAATTTAAGGAAGTCACTGTATCGTTTGCTGTAAGTTTAAGCCTACTATATTATACATCGTTTAAAAAAAAATATCTTCTTAACAATATTTCTAATAATTTTTTCTAATAAAATGCTTAGTTTTTACGAAAATTGCAACAAACATTTAATAAAAATGATTTTTAAACAGATTCCCAGTTTGCGGACGCCATTGGAGCTTGACTCATAATACTGCGCTGAATATTATATGGTTTAAATGGAAATTTTATTTTCTACAGAAAATTAAACCATAGTTTTTTTGAAAAAAGCTTTTTTTAAAGAAAATTGGTTGAACTTATAAATTTATTTTAAATTAGGCGTGCTAGAAATCAGCATATTGTGGATGATTAAGGGTGCGTATTTTTGCAAGGGTATTACTTATAGTACTACGTATCTCGGATATATCTCGTTTGATAGGTCTTTTAATGGGGTTTAGTATTCCTTACCACCATTTTGACACTGTTCCTTAATGGAGAGGGATCGGGAATTTTACTATGTGTAATGGGAACCCAATAGCTATTAGTAGAGCGGCGTAGGGCATAAAAAAGGGGTTCGCCTGCACCAAGGTGATGATGGTTGCCAAGGTATATTTTTTAAAACTTTAATGTCTCCTAACTACAAAAATATATCTTGCCCCCCCTCTCGGTCCCGCCCTATCCACCCCCTTTCAACCCCTTAAAATTGATTCTTTAATATCTCAGTAACCAGTAGTGACAGAACAAAAATTTTTTCACTGTTGTTTATGTAGTTATGTCTCGAATATATGATGTGCTAACACTCTAGTGCATATCTCGAAAACTAAACAAGATATTTAACAAAATATGTATTTTCAAAGAACCAAATTTTTTATTTTTCTCCATATTTTCTAAACCAAACCAGATACGAAAAAATTTTTTCCACCGTTTTCGCTCTTTTCCAAACGGTATATATCTATGGGGTCTTGTGAACCCCACTCGCAATAACCCTGTTTGATTGAAGCCATTACGCCAAAAATGGGCATGTTTCCGATATGATATATGGCAAAATCGAACCTAGTCTATATTTGAAGTATTTTGTCGCAATTCAGGGTGCATCCTAATAATAAAAATTTATCTTGGCCGCCTACCCCTCTAGTTATTCCCCCCCTTACCCCCTTAAATATTTGAATTTAAATCTACCATATCTCGGCAAAGGCAAGAGATAGAACAATTTTTTTTTCACTGATGTCTATTGACAAGTAGATTGTACAGTATAATTGCATTATTTGCATATCTCAGAAACTAAACAAGATATAAAATAAAACAACTGGTTTTTCAATTTTTTATAGATAATAAATAGATGTGAAAAAAATCTTTAAAAAAATGTTTTTCTGCTGTTTTGCTCTTTCCAAAAAGATAGGTAGGTATAAGTTTTGCCAAGCAACCACTAACATCGCCGTTTGTTTGGTGCTAAGTCGCAAAAGCATATACGTATATATGATTAGGTAGGTAAGTAAAATTCAACTTCGACAGGGTCATTTCCGTGACCATAAAATATCTTCTAAGACATAAATATAGCAGCCTAAAATTACTTAAACTATTACCCTTTCACGTTCTCTTCCTCCCCTACAGACCCACTCCACCATTATCCATGATCAAAAAAAATAATAAACTTAATAGACCATTTTTTTTGCTGGTGTTAATAGTCCAAGCAAGGGCTCTACTTAAGGAATCCGGTTGCTGGCGCTCTGACCCTTATTAAATTCTTACAAAATAGTTAAAAATTAAAAGGGAAGGGGGTCGGTACTTTTACCATGTTTAATGGGATCCCAATAGCTATGGATTGCGCCTAGTCTTGATTTTTATTTTTAAAATATATATAATTTTATATGCTTAAGGGTGCCACAGCGGGAACAACCCATATACATAATATTCCAATATCCATTTACACACGCCGATTGGCGGCGCGGCGCCCAGTTGTCCCATTCAGTGAACAGGAGGTGTATTCTATGTGTCAAAACTAAATATATTTTGAGGTTTGGGGGGGGGGAAATCTCCCCTTTTTTACCTCGCGTAGATCCGCGCCTGGTACTACAGGGTCTCGAATTAGGGGTAGTTTATTAAACCTAACGCAACTTATTTATTTCAACAATTTTTTCTCAAAAACGTAAAGATTTTTCCGAGGGGTAAATATCTGAGGATTTATGGTGCACAGTCTGGAGGATTTACGGGGATTTATGGGGATTTGCTTGGATTTACGGGGATTTGCTGGGATTTACGGTGATTTACTAGGGATTTATGAGGATTTACGAGGATTTATAGTGAATTACCAAGGATTTACCAAGGATTTAAATCAGTGACCTATATAGAAAAAAGTTTCGGGGTGGGCCCGAGACAGTTTTGGGGGTGCCCACCCAATTAGGCCGTATTTTATGCTTTTTAATGTTTGTATTTACGAAATATGTGGAAAATATTGGATAGTGGATTGTTCATAAAATTTGCAGTGACCAATCTTATAGATATTGAAACTGCCTACAAAATACGAGATAAATTAGCTTCCTAGTTTAAATTTCTAGCTGTCCAGGATAGCTTCAATTTGTGACTAGGAAAAATCTATGTTTCTGTTATATCAATAACAGATTTCTGGACAACCAACATAATATACGTCAAAATTGGTTATACATGGTCAACATCTAATTTTAGAGCAAGTATTTTTTCCAATAGATTGATGAATGGCAAAGCTACATAATTATATTAACACGACTAAGAGCAGCACTTATTTAAACTTGAATTTGTTTTTTAAATAAATTTGTTTTGTTTGCAGCGGATTTTTTGCATGACGGAAGCATCCGAGGGCTAAACGAATAGGCTTATAGCCAGATCAATTATTCTTTTTCGAACGATGGTTCCAAGTCGTTCAGACAATCAGAAGACGCCGTTGTTTTTTGGTTCTTTTTTGGTGCCAGTTTTTTTCATTAATCTAAAATCGAGTCTAGCGGAGGAAGTTTTTTCGCTGTATCTACAAAATTTGTTCTGTGGCGCATTTAAAAAAAAAAAATTATTGCATTTTTTTTTCGAAAAGTACTTAATCTTTGTATATTTTACGCCTGCGCCGTTTTTTTTTTAAATTTTTGTCTGCGGCGCAAAATGACTTGGTTTTTCTAATGAAAAATTTTTTTTCAGTAGTATTTTTGTATTGCTGCACCCCCTCTCTTTCCTGTAGTGGTTTTTTGCATTCTATAGGTTTAAAACCTGGGCCACAAGCCTCCCAAAATGTCCTGGCTAGATGCGCCCCTGATCTTTAAACATATGCATGCCTGTGTGTTCGATTCGGAATTAAGTTCTTCGGGACACATTTACAAGCGAATTTTTACCCGGTAGTAGTAGATCATCCATTAATATGAGGAGGAAGGCAGTAGGGGTAGAGTCCCTGTATGTTGACATATTTGGATATAGAACAATTCCACGCCAAGTCATTTATTTTTTTCTTTAGTCATGCTTATTAAATGAAACAGCTTATGCTTAACCACTTTTGCACAATTTTCGATTTTTAAATTTAATTAGTATGTTGTACACACATTTGAAAAGTCTAAAAACAGTCAAAATGGGACTTTAAAGAAAAAAATTATGCTTATACTAAACAGCACCTAAAAAAAATTAACCTATAATTTTGAAAACATGCATAAAAGTAGTTTTCAAAAAAATGTGATGTTTAGCAAAATTTTTATACTGGCTTAATTAGAGTAATTTAGAGAATATCCAAAAAAAGCAGAAATTTTCGAAGTTTTCATATTTTTTTGGGGTATAAATGTAATGTTTTTTTAAATTTTTGATACAGTGTTGGAAAGCTATACTCAAGGACTATATCTTCCTTGTATAAAAGATATTTAAAAAGTAGACGTTACCTTGGTTCAGCATCAAAAATGACCGTGTATATCGGGGTGCTGGTGGTAATCAAGTAGGGTAAATTTTTCACTGTATCATATACTTTTAAAAACAAGAATAAAAAATCTGGGTCTGTAATCCTTAAGGTCACTACACATTTTTTTTTATTTTAATATATTTTAGTTAAATTGCATCACAAATTACAGGCGTGGATCTACGGGGGGGGGGGGGAATATTTATTATGATATTTTCCCCCAAAATAAAGTTTCTAGATCCACCCCTGCAAATTAAGGTTTATCAGAAGGTAAAGTTTATTTATATGAGCACTGTTCAATAAATTATGATCTAAACTCTCTTTATAAGGTCACTACACAAATTTTTTAAAAGTTTATTTGCTTTTTTAGTAGTTACCTACTGTCATATTTAAAAAATCGGAAAGAAGTTGAGTTCTGTAATTTCAGAAACCGAACAAATTTTTTTTCTGAGCTTGAAGTAAATTTAGCATCTATAGTTAAATCATCCAGAGGAGTGAAAGAATGGTGTCCAGTTGTTGTTTGTTTGAGATTTTAATGTAAAACAAATCGTTTCACAGTACCTCCAAACGCATCACATGGGCTTTTACCATGCGTTAGTTTTGTAATTAGTTTTTTTTAATGCCCAGTGGCGTATGCAGAAATTTTTCAAGGGGGTTGGGAGAGGGGGCTTGAGTAAAAGCAAAGTCCTGCAAAACCATTTTATTCTTCTTTCAGAAAAATTAAATCTTTAGGAGAAGTTATTCAATGGCTTTGGAAGGATTAAGTCCCAACCCCCCTTCCACCTACGTACGCCACTGTTAAACTTGAACCATTTCATTCACCAAAGAGGCAAACTAATTAATGTCAGTGTCTCACCCAAAATTTATTCTTAAAACTAAAAAAAATATCCAATAGTGTACGAAGATGGTACTTGAACCCACAAACTACACGCGAAACAGTGCTGGGTATAAATAAGACCCCCTGACGATGATTTTTATATATAATTTTTTTCTTTTTGCGACCGAATTAAAAAATGTGATTTTTTACATGCTTTAATCAAATAGCCTAAAAGTTGATGTTAAAATGATAGACCCAACTTTTTTATTTAACTTTTATATAAATGATACATTGTCAAGTAAAACAAGCTACAAGCGAAGTTTCAATAGACAGATAGACATGCAAATTTTTTTAGTCAAAAGTTGCCAATTATGATGTTTTTGCGGTTTTTCCAATTTTAAAAAATTTAGTTTGCTGAAACCAATAGACCTAGAAACTTTCTTTTACCTTGTATGATAGTCAAGCCACTGAGCTTTAATGTGCGCATAGACTTTTTTTGATGGACCATATTCCGCACCGGTGTAAATAATTAAAAATTGAGAAAATCATAAAATTATTATTTTTTTAAAACTATTTTTGCGATCTCAAAAAAGTGAGGTTATTTTTTTTTTCTGTATAGGATCATCCAACCAATATTAAAGATTTCTTCCGTCAAATTTGTTTTTACATTAGATTTAATACAATCAAAATAAAAAAAATTATGGTCGCAACTGTTTTTCACCTTTATTTTTCCTTTAAAGTTGTCTGTAAAATACAGGAGGCGACATTAAAAATTAAAATTTATTAATTTGGTATTCCTAAGGACAGTAATACATGTTATCAAAATTTGGATTTTTTTCGTGACATGGCAGCTACCGCCATTGGATGATTTGGCGTGGAATTACTCTATAGTAATACCCACATATGTCAACAAATATGTCAACATACAGCGACTCTAGTAGGGGCCCTACCAAACCTACCTGACATAAAGCATATGTTCAGTGGCAGATCCAGGGGGACCAGAGGAGCCTGGACCCCTCTCCCTTCCCAGACATATGGTCTAAATTATACGCATTTGTAATGACATCACCAGGTGAGAAAAAAACGTATGACGTAGATTCTTTTTTATATTTACTATCGTTGTTGGGCTCAATTTTGTTGCATCTGCGGCTGGCTGTACCACATTCTCAAATTAAAGTGCGGTTCCATTTCGGACTTCCAGTTGAAAAAAAGCCAATATATTTAAAATTATCAGCTGCGATTGTTCATTGTACCTATTATATATGTTTCTCGGCATTTTACAACTTTTTAAAATAATTTCCTGCAAGTTGACAAACTCATGTTTTTGATTGACAAAGACGGATACTTCACCGAACCAATTACCTACCTATTTAAAAAATGAATTAATCATAGACACTACTTTTTTTTAAAAGTTTTTGTCACAGCTGTTTATAATATACTAAACAAAGATAAACAAAAATGACGTCATTACAAATGCGTATAATTTGGACTATATAACTTATTTTTTAGTTTAGCTGCATAACTTATTTAAATATTTGTCACAAATTCTACTTAATTTTTTTAAAAAATTTCGCGCCATAAATCTTCTTTAGATACTAAGTTTCACACCTCAGATCTATCGAAAACCGCTAATAAAAATATTTCGATGTTTGCTGCCACTTTGGCCCCTCCCACTGGACATCCTAGATTCGCCACTGCCTATGTTATTAGTTCCAATAATTTTTTACAAAATTGAAAGCTGAAACTCATTAAAAACCCCCAAGAATATTTGTTTTGTTTTTTGCTTGCTCCTTGACTCTCTCGGACATCCAGGTTGTCCGAGACCACACATTAGTTTTCCTAAACCCGGCGGCCCTGCTTAAATGCGTTTTTAATTAATTGCGCACTAATTGTTTTTTCGTCTGTTATGGGGCGCCAAATTTATTGTTTGCCTACTTTAAATTTGAACCTAGCCACGGCGCTGATTACAATAATTATAGAAATTCACCCTGTAGGTACAAAAGCCACCATCCACTTTTTAATTAAATTATCCCCTTCTCAATATTAATAATGGGTACGCCACTGCCACCAAACGACAATACATAGTTATTCTGTCAAAATTAGTTTTATTTATTTAGCAAATTCATTTTAAATTTCGGATTTTTCGCATATAAAAAGTAATACTTAATTTAAATATCTCAGAGTCCTCAAACCACAATGCTCAAAAGATCTCGAGGCTCAAATTACACTCAAAAACTGGATGAAGTGGATGACAAAAATGATGAAGACTTCGTCAAGCCTTTATTACGACGTACTAGAAGAAGTTGTGGGAGAACCAACTGTTTTTCAGGTTAGCAAGTATACTTAAAGATGCATGACATTTCTCAAACATCTTGGGTCCTGTTTAATTAGAAAATTAAACAGATTTCCTTTTTTTACCATTTTTCATAAATCTTCATTTTTAGTTAAATTTATTATTTAAACACAGGTGATCTTGAGAAATTAGATTTTAATAACATAAACTAACCTTCTCAAGTTTACCTATTTAAATAATATAAATTATTTAGTTTATAAAACAACACATTATATGGAATTTTATATTTTATAATTTATCACGAACTATAACAATTTGTTAATATAAAAAGAGAGGATTTATCTCAATAAAGCAGATTCAACATTTGATAGTTGTTCTCAATATACCTACTTAGTTTACTGTACCATAAGCCTTCTTGGTCATTGCTTCAACTAGAGCGACCTTCCACGAGCAAGAGAGCTTCAACCAGAGCGACCTTCCACGAGAAAGTCCGTCCATTCTACAAGCGTCGAAAAACCGTCCACCTGCCCGTACGACTATCCGTACACTTGTCCTGTCCGAAGACACTACAAAAGAGAGCCTCAACCAGAGCGACCTTCCACGAGAAAGTCCATCCATTCTACAAGCGTCGAAAAACCGTCCACCTGCCCGTACGACTATCCGTACACTTGTCCTGTCCGAAGCCACTACGTAAAGAGAGCCTCAACCAGAGCGACCTTCCACGAGAAGGTTCATCCATTCTACAAGCGTCGAAAAACCGTCCACCTGCCCGTACGACTATCCGTACACTTGTCCTGTCCGAAGCCACTATCCAAGAGAGCTTCAACCAGAGCGACCTTCCACGAGAAAGTACGTCCATTGTACAAGCGTCAAAAAGCCGTCCACAGCCCGTACGACTATTCGTACACTTGTCCTGTCCGAAGCTACTACGCAGGAGAGCTTCAACAAGAGCGACCTTCCACGAGAAAGTCCGTCCATTCTACCAGCGTTAAAAAGCCGTCCACCTGCCCGTACGACTGCCCTGTACACTTGTTCTGTCCGAAGCCGCTACGCCACCTTCATAATTAACAGGCCAACACCAACATAAACAAAAAAATTATTAAGAGGAAACCAGTACAAGAGCCAACCGACCACAATGATAGGAAAAAATCTAGAAAGAATATTGCTAGAAAGACAGCTAAGAAGATACAAAATGGGCTCACACCTTCTAGATTGCCTTCTAGACATACATATAATGGAGTATGCTTCAGCTCAAGAACTAAAAAAGCTCCTACTGCATGCCGAAGATGTACTTGAATTTTCACAAGCGATTAAAGTCAATTGGGAGCCAATAATCATAAACATAATTTACCAAAAATGGGATGTCGAGAAACACATTTTACACCATGAATGGGTAAACTGCGAACTAGGCAGGTTGCCCACATTGAACGAAGTCCTTCAGTACTTAATTAAAAGAATCGAAGAGTTGAACAAGAGCCCATCAGATAATTTTAAGTACAGTGAAATTTTTCAGATTCCAAACGTCATTATGGATCATTTAGATGATATCCGAGACATCCCAAGTAAGGATGAAGAAACAGTTAAAGAATTACAACAGCTTTATGAGATGAGCCGTCAGTGCCTTAGAGACATTCAAACCTCTGGGCAAAATACAGAAACTTGGGACCTACCATCGATGAAATTATTGTCAAAGAAATTGACAAAGTAGAAAAGTCATACCATAGATGGTTTCAAGCGTTTGAAAACAAAATCCCCACACTAGAAGACTTTTTTCAATTTAAAAAAAAAGAAATGTATGCACTTAAGAAGAAAGAAGGAAGCAAAGAAACAAAGACAAACCATAAAATAAGCAACTTTATTCAAACAGAACCAACTGAAAAAGAACAGAACTTAGAATGTTACCCAGATCATGTATATCAGAACAAAAAATATGCTCAGATAACTCCAGTCATCTTGGTTATACAAGACGAAACCTTAGTAAGAGACACGAAAATTCAGCATCTCAAATTAAATAGCAAAGTAAAAAAAGTCCTCAATTTAAAGCCAAAAAGAAAACTGGTTCATTTCAGAATAAAAAGCAAGTTCAAACATAACCAAAAGTCAAGAAGACATAAAAAAGGGAAGAAAACTTTTAAACAAGAAGCAACAATCCTTGTTAGAAAGAAATCCCAAAAGAAGAAACATTCCAACTCAAAATTTACTGAAGAGGCGGAAGGACAATGGCAAATAAGTCATAAACATTTTGCCATTGTAAATATGCAACAAAACATTTTTAAATTCTTGCCGCCCAATTTACACTTTCTTCATGGCACCTATAATAGTAAAGGAATAATAACAATAACAAAAATGGATCATAATATTTTGGAACAGAAAAAATTTGTCGCCACAGCGAAAAGTTCAACGACGTACGATGACAACAAAAACCAAAACACAATCGATGCGATGCCTAGATTCACTGTCAGCAGTTTTAAGAAACTGACTCACGTTATAAATGAGGCAGAAGTACCTATTTCGATACCTTCCTACCACATCAACAGCATTATTCAACCTGAGGTCCATACAGTCACCCGTTCTGGAGAGAGGGGAAAATGTTTAATTAGAAAATTAAACAGATTTCCTTTTTTTAACATTTTTCATAAATCTTCATTTTTAGTTAAATTTATTATTTAAACACAGGTGATCTTGAGAAATTAGATTTTAATAACATAAACTAACCTTCTCAAGTTTACCTATTTAAATAATATAAATTATTTAGTTTATAAAACAACACATTATATTGAATTTTATATTTTATAATTTATCACGAACTATAACAATTTTTTAATATAAAAAAGAGGATTTATCTCAATAAAGCAGATTCAACATTTGATAGTTGTTCTCACTATACCTACTTAGTTTACTGTACCATAAGCCTTCTTGGTCATTGCAGGGAGTGAGGCTGCTCCCTGGCAGTAAACTTTTTACTTTAATCCCGCTGCTTAACCAAGCCGAGTTAAGCAAGTGTAATTGTCAAGCACAGCTTGCACAGGTCCCATTGGTGTTCTGTGATCTTAGATATAGTTAAGAGTAAAGAATAGTAGCTTAGCCTCACAAATGGGTGTCCCAAATAAAAGCAACTACATCGGGATTTCGGAAACGGTAAGAGATACGAGTTTGTTTAAATGAGAAAAAAGTTGCGCTATTCTAAGCCCAATCAGATGCCGTATCAAAATTAAACATATCTACAGGGGTTTTTAAAATATGGAGCAAAAATTAAGAATTGTGTTTTTTGAAAAATTGAAATATCACCGCCATCTTGCAAACAAATTTAATGAAATTTGAATGACGTTAACAATTTTTTTCTAGGCATTCTAGTTTTTTTGAAACCATAGCCAACTTTGTTATTTCTTATAACCGCCATATTGGATTTATACTTCAATAAATAGAGCGTAAAAGGAGCTTTTCAACCGTGTATAATAAGCCTATCTTTGGATGACGAAAAATGTGAATTTATTAAAAAAATAGTTTCTCACTTAGTTGGCTGTGAAAAAAATGCCGCAGTTGTGTTTGTTGTCATACCTACGTAACTACCTTTCAAAACTTTTCCATTTAATTGATTTATATGCAAATCTTTAAGGCCCTTATTTTTTAATTTTTCTCTGGCTAAGAAATAATACAATTTCTTAAAATCTATCTTTTATTTCTGAAACAAAAGTTTGCATTTATTATTTAATTTAAAATAAAACTAAAACCCGATAACAAAGCATTGAATTAAATAAACAAATGTTCGAAAATTCCACTGTTGTTATTCATGCAAATTGCAGCATTATTTGTTTATTCTGTTGCCAGGACAAACCAATAATACTTTACAAAGTGCGTACGGCTGCTCATTTGTCTGGTGACATTGGGTTGTGGATTAGCAAACTCTTCTGCTATTTGAGCGCCACCTTTTTTTGGTAATAAGTTGAAGTTTTTAATAAATATTAAAAAAGGAAATATATTTATTAATATTTATCAAGTATTGTTTTAAGATAACTTCAACCTTTTTATAATGTAGTACCTTGAAAGAAATACACTTTAACTGAATTGAAAACTTTGTATTATCAACAACTGAAAATTGTTCATAAAAAAAATCTTATCAACCTTGCTTTATCCGATACGTGGCCATATAGCGAGCGCATACAATATTAACTTTAATATTAATAACTATGAGGATATCAAAAATTATGGACAGAAACCGCCTAATTAAATTTAAAAAAAAGGAAAAATATAAATATATATTTTATAAAAAAAGGAGTGATCCCACCTGAAAACTGCTACCACCATCAAGGCCTTTGTGTCCTAAAGAGGATAAGGCAGGTTAGAGCTCCGCAAGGCGTATTAGGGCATCTGCAGAATAAGGCAGCCATAGAGCAGGTCATTGTAGCTGAACAGGTACCGGAGGGAGAGTGAACGTCAAAGACACAAACTGTTGAGGAGGTCTCTGTTGAGGAGATCTATAAGAGGCAGGTTGTGACGACGACCACGAGGGCACTCTAATTGAGGAAGGGTAGAGAGAGAGCCGGACGAAAAACCCTAAATTAAAGATACATGGCCTTTAGAAAATTTGCCAATAGATAGAAGAAATAAAAGCTTGACATAAAATGCAGATAATTAATTAACAGAAAAATATATTACTCACCCTTTGTTTGGGGCAGCCAGAAATTCATCCATGAATTTCTCACTCAAAATTATCAATCGAGTCACAAAAGAAATGTCTGCACATAGTGCACACAGCAGCGAATCATTCGCTGTAAATATTTTAAGTTTTTTAACTATTTTTAAGCCATAAATTAATTTATGAAAAAACGAACGGTCAAAATTTATAACCTTATTCCATTGAAAATTTTGAAGGGAAAGAATGAAAAGACAGTGCTGTCACTGGAAGTATGCCCACAGAATAGTCTCGGGTATGGTCAAATCAAAACGAGTTTTTTCGAGAGACAAGAGGGACTGTTCACCGACAGTGATCTTAAAAGTAGTCAGTGAGAAAAATTTACTATTAACCAGAACGGAATACGAATAACAATAGCAGGAATAATATATTGGATTTCCATTTATTCTAGCAAGAAAACATATGACCGGACACAAAGGTTGGTGGGTGCAAACAGGCATTAACAGTCTAGGGCAAGCTGGCGTTAAAATATGTGCAACCGGCAGTTAATTCCTTGGTAAGTCAATTGATGCTGACCGAACGGGAATTTGCTGACAAGTTGCAATTTGAAATCAAAACAAAAGGTTCATAACCTCGGAAAAATAAAATAAATATTCTTTTATTTTTAAATAACTATCCTTAGTTTTTTAGAATTTTTCTTATGTAAGTACTAAAGGGAAATAAAAAATGATACACTACCTCTCTTCGATGAAAAATAAAAAAATAATGGTGTTATTTTTTTTATTTAAACAAAAAAAAACTGTATACAATATATAAGGTTAATTTACCCAGAGAAATATTTAAGCCATTGGCATTTGTTCACAGTACTATGATATCTGCGCGTATCATACGTTCTTTCGGAGACAAAATTGGGGAAGGTCACTATTTGTAAAAGTCATAGTCGGTAGGGTCTAGGGTACTGCAAATAAAACCAACTAGTTAGTAAAGGTACTAAAATTTTAAATTTAGTTAAACGATGTGTCTAAGGAGTACTTAACTCAAAGGTATCTAACAAAATTCATTAGCAGAAAGAAGATCTCTACGAACCTTTTCAAATGCTCAAGCATTAGCAAAGCTACTATTATAAACCTAAAACTAAGCATATAACAACAAAAAAAACAAGAAGGAAAGTGAAAGATAGGAAGGAGCTATGTGGTGGGCCCCAATACCATATAGGATCCAGAAGAAGGAAGGCTATAGGCGGGCGAAGAGGATCAACTCCGCTGGCAACGCCTATGCTGCATAAGCAAGCGAGGTATCCTGTTAGGAAAATCCCCCGAAGTACTATGTAAAAAAGAGTGCTCGCATGTGAGAGTCTGTAGGGTTCCAGAGGATGTCAGTCACAGCCTGTAGATCAGATTCGAGGATGTTATTTGCGTCCGGCAAAGTCGAAGTTGCAAAATTCCAGAAAGTTTTGGAAATTTCTCGTACATCGACTCTGCACTCTGCGAAAGAACAAACCATCCGGTTCCCAACGTTCTCCCAGACCGATAAAGGTGAAAACAAATACAAAGCGAAATAGATTTTAAAAAAACTATATATATATATATATATATATATATATATATATATATATATATATATATATATATAAGACAACTAATCTAAGACAAAAAGGCTCAAGGATTTGCCAATAACAGAGGGTCTTAGATATAAGAAAATAAGATTAATTCTAGGTATTAAGAATCTTAAACCTCTAGAGGAAACTTAAACTAAAGGAAATTTTTACACAAGGTAACTTCATACACAATATCAATGTGTAGATAATATAATCATTTTTTACTCAACGTAACTAGGTAGATCTACTTTAGGTAGATTAAGGTATTTTGTAAAAAAAAAGGTAAATAGGCAACAAAGAGTGACTCTGTCACATATGGGTAATCTCAAACTAAAAACTTAAGGTAGGCTCTATTGCTACAGCAAAGCAAGTAGGCAAGGTAAGGTAAACTATTTCTCTGATAGCAGTACGGCAATTTAATAGAATAATATTTTTGGTATTTTACTCCATACAATATAAGGTAGAGATAATAAGTAATTAAGGTAGAACTATAAGATAAGTACTTGTAGAATTATTAGATAAATAGTTAAGATACAATAGGTAACAAAACTATTCTTCCGAATCGGCTGAAGACAAATCATCATCATAATCGTGACATACCTTCAAATCTTTTATATGCCAAACACCGGCATTGGTATTGTCTGGCTTCTTTAGTGGATAAGCCAGAGGAGAAAGTTTTTTGTGAACAATAGATAAGTTATATCTTGGAGCTAATTTAGCTGAAAACTTATTTACGGTATTAGATAACACTTTATTACGTCTCCACACTCTATCACCAATTGAATATCACGCTTCCTAAGATTATAAGCTTTAGCGTTTCTTTCATGAGAGATATGAAGTTTTTGTTTAACTTCTATAAATATTTCCTTAAGTTATTCAAAAGATTCAGCATAGGTATTTTTATTAATAAATTTATATTAATAAAGGATTAGTAGGATCATTAGGAATATTACCAAAGTAATTTCCACAAAGAGGTACATGATGTCCAAAAGCTAAGACGGTTGAAGGATAACTTGATGTCTAGCCGTATTATAGGCCTGTCGAACTGCTGGTATGTGTACATCCCAATCAGTATGTTCATTTACGAAACATCTTAAAGTATTTCCTATAGTCTGATTATTTCTTTCAACAGGATTTACTTGAGAAGAGTAAACAGCAGTATACCAGAGTTTAACCTGATATTTCTTACAGACATTTTTAAAGACATTACCGGCCAGATTAGAGCCGTTATCGCAAATTAAAATTTGGGGAACTCCAAACATAAGAAAAACATCTTCTTCAAGAATTTTGGTAATATTAGGAGCTTCAGCTGACCTCAGAGAAAAAATTAAAAGATATTTAGTGAAGAACAGAAGTTATAAACTTTATTATCTTTAACTTTCCATTGTGGATAGTTTTCAGGAGATTTTAAGATGTTTTCGCGCATCGAAAGGTACCAATTATCTAAAGCTTGAAAATCTACATCAATAATATAATAGATACTTGAGGAAAAACTCGAGAGGGAGAAGGTAAGTTGTTGACATTAGATGATGTCAGAGATAAAATGGAAGCAGGTGGATTTTCTACATCCAAATCGTTCGTTTCAGCATGAGGTATACGACTGAGTGCATCAGGTACAACATTATGAGCTACTTTTCTGTGGGCCAAATCAAAAGAAAATTGTCGTTAACGTATGGACCATCTTGCAAGACGACCAGAAGGATTTTTGAGTGAATTGAGCCAAAGTAGAGAATAATGAGCAGTTATCACGGTAAATTTAGTTCCTTCTACATAGCAACGAAAATGTTCTAAAGAGAAAATTACACTCAAAAGTTCGCGTTCTGTGACACTATAGTTTCGCTCAGTCCTAGACAAACCTGGACTGACCTTTTCTTCGCCGTCAAAAACTTGGGTGAGTACACCGTCAAGGCTGCGATCACTGGCATCACATTGGATTGTAAAAGGCTGATTAAAATCAGGCTGTGACAAGATAGGTGCAGAAACTAATAATTCCTTAATTTTTATAAAGGCAGATTCGGCCTCATCAGACCAAGAAATAGGTTGTTTTTTGTGCTTTCTTCCTTTCAGCAGGCCATTAAGAGGACTAGCTAAGGCAGAGAAATCTTTAATGAAGCGCCTATACCAACTACACATGGCTACAAATCTGTTTACTTCGGTAGTGTTATTTGGTCGGGGATAATTCACCATAGCCACCACTTTTGAAGGGTCGGTCACTAAAGAATTTTTTGTACTAAAAAACCACAATATACCAAAGATCTTTTAAAGTATTCACATTTCTTAAAATTTACTGTAAGATGTGCCTCTTTTAATTTATCTCGGACAAGATGTAAGAGTCGAATATGCTCGGAAAATGTGCTTGAAATTACTATAATATCGTCAAGATAGCAAAAGATATTTGGTTCATACTTCGGACCAAAGATTGAATCAACTAATTTTTGTTGCGTCTGCGCAGAGTTACAAAGGCCAAAGGGAACCACTTTAAATTGAAAATGACCTCGTCCGAGGACAGTAAAAGCAGTTTTTTCTTTGCTTCCCTCATCCAGAGGAATTTGCCAAAAACTTTACGCAAATCAATTGAAGATATGTATGAAATAAATAAATAAATAAATAAAAAGGCCGTTATTTTAATCTCGGCGAAGGGCAGCATTGCTGTTTACTTAACCGAGAAAGAGAAAAAAAAATTTACAGTAAAAGAATATTACAAAATATTACAAGTAAATAATAATTATCTAATAAGTATGATTATTAAATTCTAATTTCGTAATTGTTAAAGAAAAAAAAATAAATAACAATTTTATTATTATTATTATAGAGAAAAAAATAAAACAACTTTTTTATCAAATATTTTTAAGCTATTTATTATTTTTGGTGCACAATACGAAAAACTTCGCTGAAAAGTTGCCGTACGATGCCGTGGTGTGTCATATTCTCCCACAGTACGAGTATTGCGACTATGTCTAGTGGTTCCAATATTAAGTTTTTTAATAAGATAAAATGGTTTCTCTCGCTGTAAAAGCTTATGTAAAAAACAACTAAAATGCAACTTTTCCCTATTTTGCATATTGAGCCATTTTAGGTCCTTTAGTTTTTGACGAACGTGATCAACGCCTCCTCAGCCCATACACGAATCGTATACAAGAGTTTTGAACTTTTTGTAACCTATATTTACTTGATCCATCAAGACAGAGGCCGTAAACAAAGTTGCAGTAGTTGCAATGTGACAACACAAGGGTTTCGCATAAATTTTGTTTGAGTTTTTTGTTTAATACATCTTTACTTTTGTATAAATTCCTCAGAGAAATATACGCTTTTTGAACCACTTTGGCAACCTGTGTCCTAAATCTTAATTGGGTATCAAAAACTACACCCAAATTTTTTTGCTCTAGCACATCATTTACCCTTACATTATTTATCAAAACATTAAAATTTTGTCTGGACCAGGCTGCCAAAGGGCCAACATATATAACAGCTGATTTATTTGGATTTAATTTAAGACCATTTTCTGTGGAATACTGATGGATCAGGTTTAGGTTTTTAATTAAGATAGTGATTGACATTTGAGCACTAGTTCGATTAAAAGGCTTATATACTTGTGTATCATCGCAATATTGGGCTAAGCTGCAGTCTTCTACACACTTGTTCATGTCATTAATATAAATAATGAAGAGGAGAGGGCCCAAAATGGATCCCTGTGGTACGCCACGATTAAGCTTCACAGGTCTGGAGTCTCTACCGTCCACCCTAGTTCTTTGGAATCTTTTGCTCAAATAGTTACTGAAAAATCTGACACTTTTTGATTGGAAACCATAATAAGAAAGTTTGGCGAAGAGCAAATTATGATGGATAGTATCAAAAGCCTTACTATAATCCAATAGCACAAGTGCCGTAGTTTCTCCTTTGTCGATAGCAGCCAAAATATCATCCAAAACTTTAACAAGAGTTGAAGCTGTGCTAAAACCCGGACGAAAACCTGATTGGGTGTCAGATAAAAGTTTATTGTCAAGAAAATATTTAAAAATTTGTTTATAAATAAGTTTTTCAAAGACTTTTGACAAAACTGATAATAAACTGATGGGTCTCAAGTCAGATAATTGACTTGGATTTGGAACCTTAGGCAATGGCAATACGACAGCCTCTTTCCATTGTGTAGGAAAATCGCTGTTTTCAATACAAAAATTAAAGATATGAGTCAGAAATGGAACAATAGTGGGGCAGCATAATTTAACCATCTCTAATGAGGTATTGTCCATTCCTTTGGCATTCGATTTTATTTTTGAGATGGCATTCGTCACACCAATAGAGTCCACCAGCTCCAACTCAAACCTGCTATCGGTTGCTCGATTGCCCAGGTATCCCCTAACAGTCTCTGGAGCAACTGGTCCAGCCGCCTTCTGTACAGCATCTATAAAAAAATGGTTTATAGCCTCAGAATTTTTTAGTTTTTCGGGCAAATCAAAAGTGTTTTTCGACTTACTATAGATATTCATGTCAGCCAAAGACTTCCATAACGCTTTTTTGTCGTTTTTATTATGCAAAAAGTTTATGTAGGCTTTTTTTTCATTCCTTACTGCAGTAGTAAATAGGTTACGAGCACTTTTATAGGCTTGCCAGTCTTGCGGAAGCTTGGTTCTTTTATATTTAGAGAGACAGTTGTTTCGATATTTTTTCATCTCTTTTAGTGTATCAGTGAACGAACCATGGCGCTTTTGGTTTTGTCACCCGCACTATAGTCATTGGAGCATGACAGTCAAAAAGATCAATAATCTTATTAGATAGAAATTTTACCTTCTGATCAATATGTGTAAATCGAAAAATTTCTTCCCATCTTATAGCTTGTAGGTCATGATCAAACTCTTGCTTATTAAAATATTTAAAACTTCTAAATGTTACCATTTTAGGTGGAATCCTTGGGACCTTAATATTAAGTTTACAATGTATGAGCTGATGATCCGTGTGCTCATGCAAGTCAAAATGTTGCACGTTTCCTAATAATAGGTTTTTGTTTGATAAAATAATCACATCCAATAAACTTGCATTTTCGTTTAAAAATCTTGTGGGGTTATAAACAATTTGTTGAAAGTTATATGAGTCCAATAAAAAATCAAATTGTTCATTAATAGTTTTATGTTCTAAGAGGTTAATATTAAGATCCCCCATTATCACAGTTTCATCCACCAATGGCAACATAGTAGATATTGATGTATCCAACTGTTACAATGCTCTTAACATATTAAAACGGGGTGGGCGATAGAATACTCCAATCCCTATTTTTAACTTATTTATTTTTACTATAAACCATTGTTGCTCAATATCTACAGCTTGCTCAATATCTATCGTACTCACCTGCAAATTAGATCTGACATACACCCCAACACCGCCGCCTCTGCCTTCCCTATCGCATCTCAAAAAGTTATAACCAAATAATTCAATTTCTTCATCCAAAATGTTATTCGAAAGCCAACTTTCAGAAATCCCTAAGATATCTAAGTCCAAACTAGTCAAGATTTCATTAATTTTATCAATGCTGGGACGCAATGAACGTATATTTACATGCCCTATGTTAAGATTGTTTGTGTTAATATGTTGAACCATAGTTAACGGTTAAAAAAAATAAGTATATAAAAAAAACACACAATTAAATTATTGTTGGAAACTATTAAAAAAGCACAAAAAAATATTTAAAAAAATAAAATTTTAAATCAAATTATTTAACCTAGGAGTTCATTAAGGATAGTTTCATTTTTTACATGGATTGGTTTATCACTGTCGTTTTTTCGTGCGAGAATTCTGCCGTCCCGGTGCCAAACATATTTGTAACCAAGATCTTTTAGTCCTTTAGCCTTTTTAAACAAAAAATAGCTTTCTTTTGTTAATTCCTCACTTACAAATATTTGCTTGTTTGAAACTCCTAGTCCTACTCCAGCTATAGTGATTTTACCCTTTTTTGCTCGAGCTTTTAAAACAGCATGCTTATTTTCTCTACTTTTTAAAGAGATCAAAGTTTTAAAACCAGATTTTGTGTTGATGTTTTGAAGGTTTTCATACTCATTTTCGGTGATATTAACATCCAAAAATCGGAAAAGATTGCCCAACTTTCGTTGAACATTTACTTGATCAGCCTCGTTTTCTATTAATCCTGTAATGCATATGTTTTTGTCCAATTTTCTGTTATCCTGAATATTGCGGATGTTTTTATGCTGATCAATTTCTTGTCTTAATATCTTGTTTTCTAATGAAACTTCATTTACCATATCCGTCAAAACTTTGGTTCTTTTTTTTTCATCTTCATACATCTGACTTAGAAATTCGACGGTTTTTTTGAGTTCTCGCATATCACCCTGCAACTCTTTAATCATGTCTTTTAACTCCGAATGTATGAAGCACCTCGAATATTATAAAGAATTCTATCAATGCGTTGAAGCGGATATGGCTCTTTTTGAAGGCATTCGTTCAAATGACGCCCGTCGAAACAAAAGCGATGTTCATTGTTCTTCTTCTTTACCAGGAACAGGAGATGACCAAGGACTCTGTGATTCTTCAATCACATCCAGTTCCAACATAGAATCTAATTCATCATTAAGAATTTTTTGCATATACGGAGACATAAAGTAAGGTCGCTTACGAAAAGGCTTGGCATCGCCAGTATCTAATGTCAATTTAATCTTATCTGTTCTACCAATACCATTAGAACTGTCAATTTCCTTAAAAGATTCAATAACTGATAAAAAATAAACTTCTGGGCAAAATCAATACCAAAAATAAAACTATGAGTGATAGAAGGTACAACAAAAGCTTTAATAATTTTACAAACATCATTAATGCAAACAGGTAAGTCCACTATCCCTTGAACTTCAGTATAGGAACCATCAGCAGTACTGATGTTTTGTCCACGGCAGGGAGACATTTTAAAGTTAAATTGTTTCAGGAGTTGTAAGCCGTCACCGCCTACTACAGAAAAGTTTGCGCCAGAATCAATAAGAACAGAAATATCATGGTCAAATATTTTGACAGAGATATAAGGCCTATTATTATCTAATGGTTTATTTACAAAGAATGGTAGTAATTCTTGTTTTCCAGGAATGGGCTGTACATAAAAATTTTTAATAAAAGATAACCAGCTTTTCCAGTCTTCATTATTTCTAGAATAAATGGGCTTTGTGATCTTGTTAGAAATGCGGTATAAACCTCGACCACAGTAAGATACACCTTATTTAGTTTTTTGCACAATTGGGACAGTTGGTCACCTTAAAACCAGATTCACCACAACGAAAACAGAATATTGTCCGAGCTTTAGTACAGGAGTTATAACTGTGACCAGATTGTTTACAATTCTAGCAAACAGCTTTAGATCTTTGACTAGAACCATTAGATTGTCTTAAAGAAGGGTTAGAATCCGACTGAACATTCCCAGAGGTAGGAGATACATTATTACTGTTAGATGTCCTAGGGGTAGGAGTAGAAGAAACCGTCTGGGTATTATTTCTAAAATAAGAAGTGTGGTTTGGTCTATTATTAGGCTTGGCCCTAGAATTAAAATTATTTTGACGAAAGCTAGGGTTAGTAGAATTAAAGTTAGTTGAACGAAAATTAGAATTACTAAAAATAGAGGAAATCTGCACATCAGGTTTTCTTTGAAGTAGGTAAGAAGTTTCTTCAAGTTTGCGGCATAAGTTAATTAAATGTTCGACTATGGGTATATCCTCAAGAGCTAATTTAGCGATATGCTCAGGTAACAAATTTTTCCTAAGATATTTGACTTTTGTTACTTCGGCTGGTTTTGAAGTTAAGCGACTAAATAGGTTTTCCATACAGGCAACATACATAATTATTGATTCATTCTTTTTTTGTCTCCGATATTTTATGTCATCCCAAATATCATCATCCGGATAAGGTGGCAAGAAATCTTTTCTCAACCGAGCAACTAAAGAGTCCCAATCGGTAACTGATTTTTTAATGCTTCGTTACCAAGAAAAAGCATCTCCGACAAAAAGTTCACAACTTGACTCAAATAATTCTTGTTTAGAAACTTTGCGCGCTAAAGCCAGTTCAGTTATTCTTTCGAGAAAATAAAACAATCTCTTTGGATCCCCATTAAATTTAATCCCCCATTCTGACAGTGGAATGCGATAGGAACATGTAGCAGCGGGTGCTGTAACATTAATGACTGGTGCCAAACTTGAAGAAAGTTGAGAAGTAGGGTTAGGAGAGGTAGATAGACCTTGGGTTACTTTATCAAATAATTCAGACTCATACTACAAAGCATTGGCATAAGCTTCGTCCTTGAAGGTTATGACTTCATCTTTGTATTCAGTTTCAGGTATGGGAAGCCTCCTAACTCGATACTGAACATGAGTTAGTCTGGACTTGCAACGTAAAAAAGATAGTCATTGTCTGACCCTTCAAATTCAAAAATATTTAATTTAAGATCGTTCAAAGTTCGTTCAATTTCAATTTTTTCTTTATCAAAATCAAAAGTATATTGAGAAAGTTCTACCAATGAGGTTTTTGAAGCTCGTTCCTTAGCCAGCAAGCGACTAAGAATTTATCAAAAAAAATAAAAAAATTACTAGGGGGTATCAAATATGCAAGGGCTTTGAGTTATTTAAAAAAAAAATTGATATATTGTAAAAAAAAATTTAAGAATTTTTTTTAAAGGTGGCAACACTGTAAAAAAAAATCACCTAAGTTGTAACAGCAAGTAGGTAATAAACAAAATTAAATTTGCTAAAACAAAAAACTTTGGGTACACACTAGTGTTTGGTATTTCTGATTATCTAAAATTTAAGGGAATACCTGTGGGTAATTGTGTAACAAAAACAAAAAAATTAAAAAATTATTGAGCAAAAAAAATAAAAAATAAATTTTTTGTAAAGACCCCAATAAAATTTTTGCGTAAGGACCCTGTCAAAAAATGTGTAAGAACCCTTACCTTATACAATAGTCAGCAATCTAGATTTTCTCATAAAGAACAATACAAGTAGATCCCCTGTATAAATAATCAGGTAGGTAGGAACCTGTATGTAACTTAGTAAGTACCTACTAATAAATTTAGCGAAAGGAGGTATTTCAATATTCACTCATTTCAAAAAAAAATTGTTTTAAATGGGCAGGTATGCAAAATAAAAAATTATCCTATCCAGCACTATTGTTTTCCCGAGTTTTCTTTAAAACAAAACAAAAGGTTAGGTAAGCAATAAAAGGACATACGCACCACTCAAGTTACACCTAAAGGGAGGTAGGTAGTTATTTCCTAAAAAAAATTGCTCCTCAAAAAAAATATTCACCAAATGTGTGCAACTGTTTGGTAGGTCTTTAGGTATATGCACCTTTGGCTGAACGGCCAAATAATAAATAAAAAGGTAGAAAACAGCTGTTTTGGTTAAAAACCAAACTGTGTGCCAATAGTGCACAGATAAAATACAAGCCAGCTATTTTTAACTTAAATGGTGGATATTTTTGAATAAATATTATTATCATATTAATACCTGTGTATTACTAAAAAAAATAATAACCTACTGAGATTTCATGTTGACTATTGCCGGGGAAATAGTTTTTTTATGTATTTGTACTTTCTTTCAAGGTATTCAGGTAGAGACAAAAATTAAGAAAAGGTATGAAAAGATAAAGCAGAAAAATCTCGAGCCCTCACGTTCTGGTGCCATTTAATTGTGCAGCATTATTTGTTTATTCTGTTGCCAGGACAAACCAATAATACTTTACAATGTGCGTACGGCTGCTCATTTGTCTGGTGACATTGAGTTGTGGATTAGGAAACTCTTCTGCTATTTGAGCGCCACCTTTTTTTGGTAATAAGTTGAAGTGAAGTTTTTAATAAATATTAAAAAAGGAAATATATTGACATAAAATGCAGATAATTTACCAAGTGTTGTTTTAAGATAACTTCAACCTTTTTATAATTTAGTACCTTGAAAATACACTTTAACTGAATTCAAAACTTTGTATTATCGACAAATTAGTTATGTACATTCCTACAATTGAAAATTGTTCATAAAAAAAATCTAATCAACCTTGCTTTATCCGATACGTGGCCACATAGTGAGCGCATACAATATTAACTTTAATATTAATAACTATGAAGATATCAAAAATTATGGAGCGAAACCGCCTATATAAATAAAAAAAGGAAAAATATAAATATATATTTTATAAAAAAAGGGGTGATCCCACCTGAAAACTGCTACCACCATCAAGGCCTTTGTGTCCCAAAGAGGATAAGGCAGGTTAGGGCTCCGCAAGGCATATTAGGGCATCTGCATGTAGCT
The DNA here is from genome assembly GCA_963576565.1 of Aspidapion aeneum. Taxonomy (NCBI): domain Eukaryota; kingdom Metazoa; phylum Arthropoda; class Insecta; order Coleoptera; family Brentidae; genus Aspidapion; species Aspidapion aeneum. Next base: position 53,452,729 of record OY755044.1, on the reverse strand, counting down.
GAACAGGTACCGGAGGGAGAGTGAACGTCAAAGACACAAACTGTTGAGGAGGTCTCTGTTGAGGAGATCTATAAGAGGCAGGTTGTGACGACGACCACGGGGGCACTCTGATTGAGGAAGGGTAGAGAGAGAGGCGGACGAAAAACCCTAAATTAAAGATACATGGCCTTTAGAAAATTTGCCAATAGATAGAAGAAATAAAAGCTTGACATAAAATGCAGATAATTAATTAACAGAAAAATATATTACTCACCAGAAATTCATCCATGAATTTCTCACTCAAAACTATCAATCGAGTCACAAAAGAAATGTCTGCACATAGTGCTCACAGCAGCGAATCATTCGCTGTAAATATTTTAAGTTTTTTAACTATTTTTAAGCCATAAATTAATTTATGAAAAAACGAACGGTCAAAATTTATAACCTTATTCCATTGAAAATTTTGAAGGGAAAGAATGAAAAGACAGTGCTGTCACTGGAAGTATGCCCACAGAATAGTCTCGGGTATGGTCAAATCAAAACGAGCTTTTTCGAGAGACAAAAGGGACTGTTCACCGACAGTGATCTAAAAAGAAGAAAAATTTACTATTAACCAGAAGGGAATACGAATAACAATAGCAGGAATAATATATTGAATTCTTCCATTGAAAATCGAAGAGCGATTTCCATTTATTCTAGCAAGAAAACATATGACCGGACACAAAGGTTGGTGGGTGCAAACAGGCATTAACAGTCTAGTGCAAGCTGGCGTTAAAATATGTGCAACCGGCAGTTAATTCCTTGGTAAGTGATGCTGACCGAACGGGAATTTGCTGACAAGTTGCAATTTGAAATCAAAACAAAACAAAAGGTTCATAAACTCGGAAAAATAAAATAACTATCCTTAGTTTTTTAGCATTTTTCTTATGTAAGTACTAAAGGGAAATAAAAAATGCTACAAAATCCTACATCAATGAATTAGAGACATACATGCATCTTCAACCATTTGTTCAGGAATTTCTTCTATGGCTTGAACAACGGCTGCCTCAAGTTCTTCTATCGTATTATGAGAAGTAGAATAAACTTTATGCTTTAAGTATCCCCAAATACAAAAATAAAGAGGCGTAAGGTCCGGCGAACGTGCAGTCCAGGAAACTGGACCTCGATTTCCGATCCAGTTATTTCCATTTTGCTGATCATTTCATCGGCCCAGTACACGTAGTCTGTTAAACACCCCGCAGTTTGTAAACCTGCTTTCATCGGACCATAGAACCTTAAGCGAAAATTGAGGGTTTTGTTGCGATTTTTGTATGAACCAATTGCAAACTGCAAAACAAGGTTCTTCTTTCTAAGTCACGATCTCGGAGTGCTTGACTAATATGTGTTGCATATGGATGATACTTAAATTTTTTAAGAATTCTTTAAGCAGTTGATTTGGGTACTTCAACATTATTTTCCAGTTTACAAAGGGAGATACGAGGATTGTCAACGACACTTTTTAAAACCTTCAATATTTTCATCAGGTTGTCGATTACGATTTTGTGTTTTAAAGGAACCATATTCAATTAAAGTATTTCTAAGTTTTCCGAAGATTGACAAACCTAGTTGTCGTCTTTCTGGATATATCTCTGAAAGTACATATCTCGAGCTCTTCCAGCATTCTTATTACACAAAATATAACATTCATACATATCTACTTTCTCCCAATTTGAAAACCTTTTGATGTTAAATTTGATTGATAATGTGACTCAAAAAAAATCTTAAGTAATTTAGAAACTTTAAAACTTCAACAGATATATGAAATAAATGACAAAGTTTTGACAGATAGTTACGTAGGTATGACAACAAACGCAACTACGGCCTTTGTTTCACAGCCAACCAAGTGAAAAACAGTTTTTTAAATAAATTCACCGTTCATTCAAAGATAGGCTTTATATACATGGATGAAAAGCTCTTTTAATGCCCTATTTATTGACGTATAAATTCAGTATGGCGGTCATAAGAAATATTAAAGTTGGCTATGGTTTCAAAAAACTGGAAGGCCTAGAAAAAAATTGTTGACGTCATTCGATTGGCCGTAGTTGCTTCTACAAAACTACCAAATTTCATTAAAGTTTACAAGATGTCGCCGCCATTTCAATTTTTTTAAAAACACAATTTTTAGTTTTTGCTCGATATTTTAGTAACCCCTGTAGATATCTTTAATATTCATACAGCACCGGATTGGGCTTAAAATAACGTAACTTTTCTCATTTAAACAAACTCGTATCTCTTACCGTTGCCGAAATCCCCATGTAGTTGCTTTTATCTGGGATACCCTGTATAACTACGCTCGTAAGCCAAATTAGACTAACTTAAGAAGACATTTTCTCGATTTTTACAGTTTTTTTGAAGTTATTTATGCCTTTAGGAACCTTCCTTAGAAAAAGAAACAACACTTTTTGCACAAAAATTTATGTAAGTTAATTTAAGGTAACCTAATGTAGGTTATTTCTGATGGGCTGAACCATCGAAAAAATTAAGTTCTCTCGCTGAACTGAAGGGCGAGGGCGAGGGGCCAAGGATATAGCTAAAACAAAAAAAAAATTGCCAGGATCAATATGTACAGGGTGATTAGAATTGGGCACTTTTTAATGAAAAAGGGTACTTCTAGGGAGAGAAAGGAACCCCACTTTGCGAGCGACCCCCAATTTCAAGACAAGATTTTTGGTAAAAGCTGCATTTTGATATATCGACCCGTTTCTGCGCTAAAGGAGCTTTTTGAATTGAGGCACGAAATGGGGCCTATAACATTTTTATTTCTTTTTCTCAAAATTTCTTTTTGGTGTACAGGACTTGTTTTTAGGATTTTTAAAGCTTAATGCAATACTGTCAAACTAAATTTTACCTTTCACTTTTAGTTTCCAAAATTTAACATATAGTTATCTTTTTTCTTACGGAATGACCATTTTTTTACTTGATTTTTGAAATCGACGTAAAAAATCCTTTAAAATGATGTATCACACTTTCTGTTTTTTTTTTTAATTTTGTTATCCATATTTCCTTAATTTTTATATCATATACTTTTTTGACGCAGTTTTTATTAAAAATTAAAATTAAAAAAAAAATAAAAATAAATTTATTAAAGTAATAAGGATAAAAAATAATAATAACATTATAAAAAATAAACAAAAATAAAACAATCAGTGTGAGACATCGTTTTGGAGGAAATTCTAGGCTGATTTTAAAACTCAAATAAAAAAGTCATTCAATAAGAAAAAAATATAACTTTGTGTTATATCTCAGAAACTGAAGTTTTTGGTTATAACACAGATTATTGAGCAAAATGTAATCTACTACCCACTAAGCACAAAATCGTAAAAAACGTTAAATATCTGTTAAAAAATATGTTTTTTTTTCTAGCACAAATATTTGTTAAAATTAAGTCAACTCTTGACATTAAAAAAACATGTAGAAAATCCTAACGAAAATTTCATGTAAAAGCATTACCAAAAATATATTTCTTAATAACGTTAAGAAAACAATATTTAAAAAAACCCTAATTTTCTTAACATTAAAAATAATACCATCAATATATGGTTATTTTTATAATGTTTTTCCTAGATCTCATTTCTAACATTGAATTTAAAATATATGAAGCTAATAAATGTTTTGTTTTTTAAACATTAAAAAAAATGATACTATAGAGGGCGCTGCCGCATAGTTTTTTTTTGTTTTAAGCTTTTATTTAGCATATTTGCTACAACTTTATCTTAAATTAACTTAAAACTATACTTTATATTCAAATTTATAAAACAAATAAATAAATAGGTATAAACTAATACTATATTAATAAAATTTAATAACTTTATATAAATTGTATTGAAAATAAATATTTTTTTATACTTTGTTTAAATTTTTTTAAATTTGGTTCATTTTTAATTGTCACTTTTAATTTATTGTATTCACTCAAGCCTTTTGAAAATATTGATTTTTGAACAACTAATTTTGATGTCGTGCTTAAATGAAAATCTTCTTTTGTCCGGGTATTGTAAGTATGATAATTATAATTTTGATTTATAAATTGTTTTAATGAATCTGGTAGTAAATTATTATTAATTTTATAAATAAAATTTCAAACATTATAAAATATTAAATTTTTTACATTTAGCCAGTTTAATTTCTTTAACATTGTTTTTATTTCGGTATATTTATCTGCATTTCAAATTATTCTCATTGCACGATTTTGTAAAATTTGTAATTTTTCCAGAATGTCTTCATTAGCTGAATATAAAATAGTTGAGCAATACAAAAAATATGGCAAAATTATTGTGTTGTATACACATTTTTTTGAGAAAAATTATAAATAATGACTTATTCTTCCTAAATATACAATTTTTGCTGCTATTTTCGAGATGATATTATCGTAGTATAAATTAAACTTTAATTTTGAGTCTACTATAATTCCTAGATATTTAAATGAATTTACGATTTCCAATTTTTCATTGTTTATTTGAATTTCTAAATTTAATGGATTACTTTTCAAATTTATTGTCATACATTTCGTTTTATTAACATTTAACTTCAATTTGTTTGTATTTAACCAATTTAAAACTAATTTTAAGTCAGAATTTAATAAATTAATAATATGTTCCAAAGAATTGCCTTTTAAGTAAATTAACGTATCATCCGCAAACATCTGAATTAAACTATATTTTAAAACGGATGGTAAATAATTTATGTAAAGAATAAATAATAATGGCCCCAATTTACTTCCCTGAGGTAACCCAATTTTGATTTCTTTTTTTGATGATAGTGTGTTTATTATTTTAGTACGTTGTTTTCTGTTAAACAAATAATTTTTAAACCATTCCAAAACTTTCCCTCGTAATTCATATTTATACAGTTTTTGTAGAAGTCTCTCTCTATCAATTGTTTCAAAGGCCCTTTTAAAATCTAAGAATATCCCAATAACTAGGTATTACATTTGTTTCAAAACACCTCCTCCAATTTTCCACTACATACTGAACGGCACTTTCTCAATATTTTTTTTCTAAATCCTGATTGTTGAGCTACTAAAATTTTGTTGTCATCTATAAATTCTAAAAATTGCTCGTAAACCACTTCCTCCAATAATTTTTCGATGTCCCATAAAACATTAACAGATCTCATTTCGTCATATTTTTTTGTGTTTTTTATTTTCGGTACAGGGGGTCGATTTTTGTATATTAACCTTCCGATCGTTTTGGCCGACTAAAAAATTTTAGCCTCAAGATTTAAGCTGAAGCCCGGCAACGCCGCTGGTATAGACTCCACAGCACCCCTTGGCAGTAGCGATGAATAGCGTGGAGTGTCATCGCACAATTGTTATATTTTAGCGGTTGTATTACAAGATTAAGGGGTAGTAAATCCTCAAAATTTTAGCTACCGATGTACCGGGTGTCCTATAAAAACATTTCATATTTAAAATGCAGCTAAATATTTGACTAGGTACTGATTTTAAAAAATTTTAAATATATGTAAAGTAAATAAGTTTTACAATCCAACTAAACAAAAATGATCGCAAATATAAAATAAAGATAGCAGAAAATTAAAAGCTGAGAGGCATTTATATATTTTCTTTTAATTAAAAAAATACTGCGTTTACATCAGTATATCAATACAAAAGGTAGAGAGTTTTTTATCGCTTATTTCAGATACTACTTAACCAATTTTAATGAAATTTGGCATACATGTTTTATAAGCCATTCTCCCTTGTTAAGGCTGTAAATGCAAATAAAGATTAATACGGCTTTTTTTAAAATTCAAGATGGCTACTATACGCTAAAACTAAACAACTTATTTGTTTTAATAGACGGAACATTTATATTTAATTTGGTTACACGGTTACAAAACTACTAATTTAAAAAGGCAGTCATTAAAAAAAAATTAAAGAGAATGTCACATACTTGGATTTATATAACGATACTCTTTTTAAACATAATTCCGCATTTTTAGATTCTTTATCGTTTTTACCTGATAGCTTTGGCTGGGATGTAAGTATAATTGTTTTTTTCCTTTAAAATCGGTTTAATTTTAAATTTAATCACTACTCAAAAGTCAAACTCTTAAGGCAATCCAAATATAAAATAAAAATAACTCCATTTTGATGGTTATATTGTTATATTCGTGAAAATGCAAACAGGTACTTAATTAAAGTTTTTTTTAAATAATAACTAACCAAACCACTTTTAATTAATGTTTTAGTACAGTTATTCCTTAACCCCCATTCTTTATGTACAATTTGTACGGAAAAATAATAAAAATTTGATTTAATTTGAAAAATAATATTTATGTTTACTAATACTTGTCTACTATTTAAAACTATCGGTCATCTTTCATATGTATGAAATAATGTCTAAAGTAGTAAACACTTGTTTAATGGACTAATTAGGTCAAAAGTCATAAACCTAACCGAACCAATGCAAAAAAAGTGCGGACATTTGTAGCCTAGCCTACAATTAGTACCTAGACTATTGCACCACCGTCCGTTCATTTGATAGGTTTAATTTTTAGATCGGAAAAAGATTTAAGTAATGGAAGATATAAGGAAACTCGTACAAGGGGGACGAGTGTGATATAGTTTAGGTAGGCTAGATTAGTTTACTGAAGATGGGCTCCATCTGCTAGTACCTAAAATAAGTATTGCAAAAAAATACAAATAATAAGAATTTTCTTTCTTCTAACATCCCACCCACCCAATAACCTTATTGTGCACATTACAGAAAATATTCAATGAAAAAAATGTCGCCGCGTACAAAAATTTGAGAAAAATTAGGCACTATGGAAAAAAAATCGTTTGCTTAGCACGCTCTTCCACTCAGACCCATATATACAGGGTGTTCAATAACATAATTTTAGTATTAAATTTCTTGAGTGATTTTAAGACACAAAGTTCATATTAACATAGGTCTACAAACGCTTAGTTTTCGAGATAATATTTTTTGTTTATTTTGATATAACCGCCATGCCATACCGAAGCATTTTTTATTTTGATGCTAGCAGTCTTTGGCGCAAAAGCTTTTATTTAAACGGTTAGAGATGCGAAAAAATTGCAAGAGACAAAAAAGTTTGCAAACGAAACAAGGATTTTATTTCTTGTTTTAAAATCTACCAGTGGCTTACAACAAAAAATATCCCAGGAAAAAGGTGACATGAGCCCTGAAAAAGTATAACCTTCTAGATTTTTACTATCGTTTGGCATGTCTTATAGTGTAATGACAACAGTTAAATATATATGTTAAATTTGAGCTGCATATCTCAAAAACTGCACGAGCTATAAACAAAAAACTAAAAAATATATGAAATTTTAACACCCTGTATCTCGAAAACTAAGCGTTTGCGTGTCTATGTTTATATAAACTTTTTGACTTACAATTACTTAAACACCTTGTATAAATAAAAAAATTTATATGATCCGATTTGAATTAGAAATTCAGTACAAAAAAAAACTGTGTATTAAGTAAAACATAGTACATACATAAGTTTGAAACACATATTTAAGTCCTACAAGTTTCTTAAAACATTGTTGCAACTCTTGTCTTTGGAACACATGTTCCACAACGGCACAGAATTTTGTCTTCTTTTTAAAAACATTTTTTGAATGAGAAGAGGACACTCTGATCTATCTTTTATATTTCACCATAAAGATTTCGTTGAGCCTTTACTTATGTAAAAACGTGATCTGGTTTATTTAGGAAAATACCTGTTATGTCTGATCGTGGACACATTTCCCTACCCAAATACAAAAGTGAGTTTTAAAAAGTTACGTCATATCATTAAATAAAAATCTTCAGTCCTTATGATATCGGACGGAGGGCAGATTATGGTAGGTTGGTTGTGAGGGGGCTGGTTATGGGGGGAGGGGAATCTCTTACTTTACCCCTTTTCATAGAAATACAGGCAGTTATCCTTTTGTAGGAATCTATTTGTATATTATTATTAAACTACAAAAACAGCAATTAAAGTAAAATAATGTTTTCTTTTTTTAGGGGAGCTTATTTTTTTATAATGAGACTTAATTATGTTACTAAAATTCTAGAAAAAACAGAGCAGGAAGGCCTAGTCCGCATCTTATTTGTGGACTTGGTCAGCGCCCCTGATAGATTATGTTCATTTCGTTTGAAGGGGGCTAATTTTGATCTTAGAGGGCTTACCCTCCCTCCCCCAAGCTACTTCCTTGGCGTATAAACATACTTTTAAAAAAAAGTTAGTTTTGGTAATATCTAGTTTTACCAAGAAAAATTGCATTGGATATCTGATTTGGCCCACTGTGCTTGTTACTACGTCATCTAAGGCCCGCCAGGCTTCAATTCACAACAAAAAATAAGGTTGGTGTTCTTATAGAGAAAATTTTGTCTCTGGGTGTTCTGCATAAAGTGGGTTAGGAATTTAATGTTTTTATTTTTTGTTCAACGTTCGATAGTTTTGGTTGTTTAGCTGTTGGGCCGTATGTTCAAACGTAAGTATTAGTCTAGTGTTGTCTAGTATTTCGCTAACAAGCCCCTTTAGGCACCTTTTGCCAAAAAAAAGTTTTTGTTTTCACTTGGAAATATTTCTAAAGGCAGGCTTTTCAAAAATACTTAGAGCTAGAAAATTTGCATCTTCTTGAAAATTATTGGTTTTTAATATAGGATTTTTTTTGTTACTGTTGGTGCAAGCAAGAAATTTCCTAATTTTCATTTTCTTTTCCTTTTCTGCGCGTTTAAAATAGTTTAAATTTTCGCGCTCTAAAATATGCATATGGGGTTTCACGGCACCGGACACGTGGAAGACAAGCAGCGCCGCGATGAGTGCGCAAAGAACCACCGTCACAACAAGACACTAGCAAAATCACGTTCCCGAAAAAAGTGAATTTGAGGTGAAAAAACTGGACGTTTAAACGTCGACTGGAGCTGCAAGAGAGTCCGAGGTAGGTGCCTTTTCATATAAAATTCCATATGTATCGTAACTTTCCATTTTCAATCGTCAATACCGACATTTATTTTTAAATGTGCTTGTGAAGCCAATACCGGCGACCTATCGAAGGAAATTCCGTTATTTTTCAGCCCTTGCACGCACATTTAATGGCCCTTCGACCCAAATTAATAGTTTTCCAAACTACCTAGACTCCTGTGGTTCAGCAATTTCCTACAAAAATTCCAAATTTCTATTTTCTATTTCAAATTTCAAAATTTATTTCAATTTCAATTCGAAACAGACCATATTGTTTGACGGTGCCCGTTGGGGATATGTTCCTTCAAAGTTGATCGAAGTGTTTATTACCGTTCAAAAATACCTATAGCCAATGCACATATTTCGTATAGTTTACTAGTTCATCAAAGAAAGTTGATCGCTTTGTTCATTACATTTTCAGTAAAAGTGGCGTCAATACGCCGAAAGTGAAAATTTTAAGGCGGTCTTCCACCTACTTTTCTAATTATCGATTTTACAGGTGTCGCGGCGTTAACGCGCAGGTGCAAGTGTTTCGTCGTCACCAAGGTCTCACGTTGCGCGCGTTGTTTCTTCAAATACCGAGGTTTGTTAAAAACTTTCAGACGGACCGCTAGTCGTATGCACAGAGTGTGCGACTTGGAATCGAAAGGTGCGGGGTTCAATCCTTGGTGAGACATAAAAGTTTTTTTTAAGGGATATGTTCAAATAATAACATACAGACAAACTTACAAACATTTCATTTCAAAATTTTCGAAAAAAGTTAATAAAATTAAAATAATAAAATTGTTTAATTTTTGCTAAAATTCGGGTTATATTTTAAGCTATATTTTAAGCATTTTTTTGGGTAATTTTAAAACCAAATTAACTTTCAAAAACAAAAATGTCTACGCAAAAACAGAAAAAACTTTGCGACAAAAGGCTTTTGAGCTTCAACCAAATGGCGGAAGCTCACGAGGTAGCTTTGAAAGCGAAGTCGGATACAGCGTTTCACTTTTTGTTCAAATCCAGATATGAAGACGTCGAGGAATGTCATGCTCAATTCTATAATTTTCATAACCAAATTATTGGCTCTCTCGAAGAGTTTAAACTTTCATTTGACGAGCAGGATAAAACTAGAAAAGACTTTGACAACCTTTATTATGAATGTAAGGGTATTTACTACGACCTTTTTAGGGCCAACCCTGCCAATTACGTAAGCAACCCTAACCAACAAAATATTGTTCAGAGGTCAAATACAAGATCATTTCCACAACCACGGTTGCCAATTTTCAATGGTAATTATAAAGACTGGCAACACTGGTTTGACTTATTTAAAGTCATGGTACATCAAAATTCTGAGTTAAGTGAAATTTCAACACTTGCGGAGTTCTGTTCTGAATGAAGCCCTTTCTCTAGTAAAAACCATTCCCCTCGCAGATAGCAATTATCACATTGCGTATGAAACCTTAGTAAAGAGGTATCAAAATAAACGAATTATTGCTACTACCGCTTTGAATGCTATTAACTTTCTTTCAACTAAATCCAGTTCTGGGAAAGAATTACGTTCCATGTTGGATACATTTTCTGAGAATCTAGCCATCTTAAATGAGCTTGGTTTTCCTACAAAAGAATGGGACTTTCTTACTTTTAACATGATGCTCTCAAAACTTGAAGTCAAGATGAGGACTGATTTCGAACTTTACTATAGTAGAGAGAAAAACAATTCAGAAATTCCGTCCTACACTGATCTTTACACGTTTATAGAAAATCATTGCGTTGCGCTCGAATCTGTAGTGCAAATGCCCTGTTTTAGTAGGCAAAATCAAACCCCTAGACAACCTCAAACTACGCGTAATTCTCAACAGAACAGTTTTCAGAGAAACAGTTTTAATAATTTTAATTCACCTTCTGCTTTCAATACAACTATTTCAAATCAAAGTTCAAATTCAAGAAATCAACAAAATACTTTACAAAATAGCAATCAACGCAGCAACCCTCAAATACAAAATAATCAGAACAGAACTTTTAATCCAAAAATAAAATGCTACCTATGTTCTTCGAATCACGCATTATCGAAATGGATCGAATTTCAAAACAAAAGTCCACAGGAAAGGATGGGTTATGTTCGGCAGGTGAATATATGTCAAAATTGCTTACATTTTGCTCACCAGACCGTGAATTGCCCCTCTTCCTACAACTGCTTTACGTGTGGAGCTAGGCACCACAGTCTTCTTCACGTTCCACGACCAGTAGCGCCCTCTGTGAGTGTTGATTCTTATCCTCCAGAGAACGTTAATATTCCACTTTCCAATTCCAATAGCACCCCTATGTCAGGAAGCCATTCCACAAACTGTCATGCGACAATGATTTCCAAAAATTCCACTTTTCTACTTTCTACCGTTGTAGCTGACATGTTAGACTCAAGGGGGCATTACCAACCAGTTCGTATCTTACTCGATTCGGCCTCAGAGGCAAACTTTATTTCAGAAAAATGTCTAAATCGTTTAGGTCTTTCGAAAAGCTTCTTTTCTACTTCTATTCAAGGCTTAAATCAAATGACATCTTCCAATACCAAAGGTAAGACGAAATGTCTTATCAAACCTCAAGGTCAAGCGGGACCTACCTTTGATTTTGAGGCTTTAGTACTTCCAAAACTTTGTACAGAGATTCCTTCTTGCGCTGTCGACTCGAGCAAGTGGAATCACATTCGCAATATCAAACTTTCTGATCAAAACTTCCACATACCAAGTTCCATTGATGTCCTAGTAGGTTGTGAACTTTTTCCGCATCTCTTACAAGAGGGAGTTATCCACGGAGAGCGTGGACAACCTAGTGCTTTTAATAGCATCTTTGGCTATGTGCTGATTGGTAAAGTTGAAACTTCAAAGCAACAAAATCCACAATCACTCATAAGCTGTTACACTTCCATCGAACCATCCCTGGATATCTGCCTAGAGCGCTTCTGGGAGATAGAGCAGGTTCCACATAAGGTTCATCACAGTCCTGAGGATATTATGTGCGAAAAATTATTTTCACAATCAGTTTCACGCGACGAATCAGGTAGATTCGTCGTTCCATTACCTTTCATAAACTTAGAACCCCAGTTGGGTGACACCTATCCAATCGCTTTAAAACGTTTCAAGCTTCAGGAAGCTAGACTTCTCAAAGACTCAGCTAATTATCAAGCTTACAAAGATTTTATGCAAGATTATTTAGACACTGGTCACATGATACCTATTCCTACGCCTATATCTAAAGATGTCTTGGATAATTCCTACTTTATCCCTCATCACAGTGTCTGGAACACTGGGAAGATAAGAGTGGTCTTTGATGGGTCTCAACGTAGTCCCAGAGGTGTCTCACTCAACGAGACGTTGTGCGCAGGTCCTAAACTGCAAAATGATGTCCGTGAAATTTTACTTAATTTTCGAATTCATGCTGTAGCCTTTGTTACTGACATAGTAAAAATGTTCCGACAGATTTTAATTATTCCTGAGCACACGCGTTATCAAAATATTCTATGGAGATTTTCTGAGGATGATCCTGTCCAAACCTACTCCTTAAGAACAGTTGTTTATGGACTTAAGTCATCACCTTACTTAGCTATTCGTACTATACAAGAACTAGCTAAACTTGAGTCTGAAAGGTATCCTAATGCTTCCAAGGTGCTTCTTAAAGACATTTACGTCGACGACGTGCTCACTAGGCAGGATTCTGTGGCCTCTGCCAAAGAACTTCAGTCGGAGTTAATTTCCCTGTTGCGCCTAGGAGGGTTTGAACTTAAAAAATGGGCGAGCAACAGTCCGGAACTTCTCTCCTCATTCTCAGAATCAGAAACACAAATGTCCATTCGTTTCGACAAATCCGAACCTAATTTTGTAAAAATATTAGGTCTCCAATGGAATCCTATCTCAGATTCGTTTACCTACTTGGTCGTACCAGAAGATAAACCATGCACCAAGCGAGGTATCTTATCTCAAATCATGAAAATTTTTGATCCCTTAGGTTTCTGTTCTCCCGTTTCTTTACTTGCTAAGCATCTCATGCAAGATCTGTGGAAGGAGAAGCTGGACTGGGATTCTCAGCCTCCTCCGCATATCGTAAATGTTTGGAATCAATTTCGAACCGAACTTCCAAATCTTTCAAATATTCATTTACCTAGACGCCTTTCCATTGATCAACCACGTAGCATTGAACTTCACGGCTTTTCAGACGCCTCTATGATAGGTTACGCGGCTACGGTCTATTTCAGAATGGAGTCAGTATCCGGAGAAATCCATACCTTTCTTGTAATGGCCAAATCTAAGGTCGCACCAGTGAAAACAGTCAGTCTTCCGCGACTGGAGCTTCTTGGTGCCACTTTACTTTGCGACCTAATTTCCTTTATTCAAAACACTTATTCAGATATTCTTAACTTCAACCAAATCTATGCATGGTGTGATTCCCAAGTGGTTCTATGCTGGTTGGCGGCTTCACCTCACAGGTTTAAAACGTTTGTGGCAAACCGTATCTGTCACATTCAAGAAACCATTTCTCCTACGGCCTGGAAATATATTCCATCAGCGCTAAATCCAGCCGACTGTGCTTCGCGCGGTCTTATGCCTAATCAACTTGTCAAACATGACTTGTATTGGGAAGGTCCTTGTTTTCTTAGGCTACCAAAAGAGAGCTGGCCTGATGATTTTCGCTGTCCAGACCCTCCGGAAAGCGAGGTTATTCTGGAAGAACGAAAATCAGTATTTCAAACATGCACAGTTGAACCACACATGCTTGATACTTTTCTTTCTCGTTACTCTTCCCTAGAGAAAATTCAACGCATAATTTCCTATATTTTTCGCCTTACCGAAAAGAAATCTAAATATCCTAACGAAAATATTACCGAAGTAGAACTTCAACATTCTCTTATTGTTCTCGTTCGGCATGTTCAACGTTCCATCTTTGCTGATCTCATTTCACGTTTGAATGACGCAAAGCTACTTCCTAAACAATTTCGTAAACTTTCACTTTTTCTAGATACACAAGGCTGCTTAAGAGTGGGGGGTCGATTACCACATTCTTCCGAACTCTCTTATTCAGCAAAACACCCTTTACTTTTACCACGTTCTCACCGTCTTACTCAACTTGTCATTGAGTACACTCACAAAAGGTACTGTCATCCCGGTCAAAAAACGTTGCATTACCTCTTGAGACAACAATTTTGGATCCTTTCCCCTCGCTATGCAATCGAGAGCGTAACTTCTCATTGCATTTTATGCTATCGATTAAATCCTAAACCTTCCGTACAAATCATGGGCAACTTGCCTGCTCAACGCATCTCTCAAGTAAAGGCATTTTCACATGTTGCCATAGATTATTGTGGTCCCTTTCCAATTACAATGGGAAAGTACCGAGGTGCAAAGGTATCCAAAGGTTATATTCTTGTCTTAGTCTGCTCCGCAACAAAGGCAGTTCACCTAGAACTTACCTCCGATATTTCCACCCCTACCTTTCTTGCGGCTTTTAAGAGATTTGTGGCAAGAAGAGGAAGAATCTCTGACATTTACTCAGATTGTGGTAGCGCGTTCTTGGGAGCTGATCGTTTACTCAAACAGTACTCCCAGGAAGCATGTCACAGTCTAAAAATTACCTGGCATTTTTCAAGTCCTGGTAGTCCGCACCTAAACGGACTAGCTGAGGCAGGAGTTAAATCCACCAAGGCAAATTTAAAACGTGTAATAGGTGAGCAACGGTTAACCTATGAAGAGTTTTTTACTTTTTTGTGTCAGGTCGAATCCATACTAAACAGCCGGCCTCTGTATGCCCAAAGTATGGATCCGAATGACTTTCTTCCACTGACCCCTGGTCATTTTCTTACCCTGGAACCGTTGAATTCCGTACCAGAACCCGAATTTTCTGATTCCAAGTTGAACACCCTGTCCCGCTGGCAGCTGGTGCAAAGGCTCCAGTCCGATTTTTGGAAACGCTGGAACTTGGAGTACCTAAACACCTTGCAACAGCGTTCTAAATGGACAGAGGCTTCTAACAATATTAAACTAAATACTTTAGTCGTGGTAAAGAATGAACAAAAACCGCCATTGCAATGGGCTGTTGGGCGAATTGTCGACGTACACCCTGGCTCAGACGGTCATATTCGTGTTGTGACCGTTAAAACAGCTACAGGAACATATCGTCGACCAGTAGTGAAACTATGTCCTTTGCCTATGCCCGACGCATAAGGCAAAATTTTCTTTTCTTTCTTAATTTTTTCTAAGTATTTTTTCTTTTCTTTTAATTTTAATTTACATGCATTATCTAATGCATATTTGGGTTAATGTTAAATTGTATCGTTTAATTGCTAATAGGCGAATATTTTTTTTTTCCTTTCCTTTTCTTAACTAAGTAAAAACACACGTGTTTTGGCGGCCGGAAAATGTTGGTGCAAGCAAGAAATTTCCTAATTTTCATTTTCTTTTCCTTTTCTGCGCGTTTAAAATAGTTTAAATTTTCGCGCTCTAAAATATGCATATGGGGTTTCACGGCACCGGACACGTGGAAGACAAGCAGCGCCGCGATGAGTGCGCAAAGAACCACCGTCACAACAAGACACTAGCAAAATCACGTTCCCGAAAAAAGTGAATTTGAGGTGAAAAAACTGGACGTTTAAACGTCGACTGGAGCTGCAAGAGAGTCCGAGGTAGGTGCCTTTTCATATAAAATTCCATATGTATCGTAACTTTCCATTTTCAATCGTCAATACCGACATTTATTTTTAAATGTGCTTGTGAAGCCAATACCGGCGACCTATCGAAGGAAATTCCGTTATTTTTCAGCCCTTGCACGCACAGTTACAGGTTACTTATGTGTTTACAAGGCAACAAAGATAAACTTCTCAAGGTTGCATCTCCTATGTTGGTCCAAATAAAAAACTTGTTGCAGACAAATTAACTAAGTCGACGCCCTAAAGACACAATGACATAGAAATGGATCAAAAATGTGTAAAATCTAAATTAAAAATAAAATTATATTAGTTTTTTAAATTTTAGCTGCAAAATCCCCCAAAACCCCCAGACTCCCCAAATACTGAAATTTTTAGTTTTTTTTCAAGTTTTCTTAAAAACTAAGCTTACGGAAAAATATGTACTAATCTTTATTGTAGACCATAAAATTTCCTTTTCAACAATGTATAAGTCAGTGGGGTACGACTAATGATAAACTCTCCAGTGGCGTCCGTTTATTGAGGTAGTGTAAATAAATTTAAAAAAGAAACATGTTTATTACAGGTTTTACCCGATTTTTAAAAAACAGACCTCTATATCAAAAAATATAATACACACTTTGTTATAGGCAATAAAATTGCCTTTTAAAGGATGTATAATAAGGCAATGGTAGTTTTATCTATAACAATATAGGGGCGTCTGTAAATAAAATCAAATTTGAAAAATCACTAAATTTATCAATTTTTTACAAGTTTTATCCAATTTTCTCATAAATTAAGCTTTTAGGAAAAAATGTTTTACCGTTTATTGTAGAAATTAAAATTTCCTTTTTAACAATGTATTAGTCAGTGGGGTCATGTTTATGACAAACTCTCCAGCGGCGTCCGTTTATTAAGAAAATGTAAAAAAATTAAAGAAACCACATAGGCTTTACCTGATTATCTTAAAAACTAAGCTCTCTATTAAAAATTATGACCTATAGTCGATTGTAGACAATAAAATTTCCTTTTAAACGTGTATAATAGTGTAAGATTTATCTTTAGATTAAAACTTCACAGATCTGTGCAACTTAAATATTTTTTTACAAATCATCAAATTAATTCTGTTACAAGTTTTTTCCAATTTTCTCAGAAACTAAGCTTAATTTACAAAAATGTGTTTTATACTTTATTGTAGAAAATAAAATTTTCTTTTTAACAATGTGTAAGTTGGTGGGGTTTAATTAATGACAAACCCTTCAGCGACGTCCGTATATGGGGGTCAATTAAAAAATTAAATCATTTTTGTCACATATTTCACCCGATTTCTTTTTGAATATTAAAAAAAATACATTTTTTAAAAAGTATTTTTTTAATACATTTCAAATCAAGTAATTTAAACTTTGTTGTATTAAAATCGGATAAAAAATAAAAAAGATGCAATTTGTCTTTAAATATGCTTTTCCGCCATATTGAATCTGCCATATTTAAAAAAAGGCGCGATTATCACAATGACAATAAGTCAAAACCTGATCTGCTCGGTATGTTAAACAAATTTAAGTTACTTTCAAAAAGTTCTTGTGGTTTTCATTAAAAGCATAATTTTTAAATATACCTTAAAGACCCCTATTTTTTTCCAGTTATTTGGAAATACCTTAAAAACTAATTAACGCATTGGAACACTTGAACCAGATTTAAATAAAAAATCAAATCAGCTATCTTTTTTATATAAACTTTTTTTTTCTAGCTCCAATAGTTTTATAAATAAAATTAAAAAAAAATAACTTTTTTTTTATTTTTTTGACAAATACAAAAAAATACTTATTTTCTGACCAATACATTTTTAAACACATTACAAAGCAAGTATTTTAAACTTTGTTTCATGAAAATCGGATAAGAAACAAAAAAGTTATAATTTTTTTAAAGATTCGTTTTTCAGCCATTTTGAATCCGCCATATCTTTCAAAAAACGCATTTACCAGAATGACAACAAGTCAAAACCTGATATATGGGATGCCCTTAACAAAGTTAGCTTATCGGTAAAAAGTTGGCACGACTTGCACACGAAACTTGATTTGTCCATAGACTAATAGTTGAACATTTTAATTCATCCGGAATTTCACCGTTTTTTAAACATGTGTTTGTTAGATTTAGTAGTTGATAACCTATAACTGGAAAAGTTTCTTTCAGTAATTCTTTAAACATTATTTCTGTTTTTTTATTGTTTGATTTTAATTTTGATATTTTATTTTTTAACTGATTTAATGTAATCTTATTAAATTCGCTCAATGTGTTTTAATTAACTTGAATTTTAAAAATCTCTGAAGTTGTATTTGGTATTCAGTCAATAATTATTTCTACACTTTCAATATAGTATTGATTTAACCTTTCTGCTACTATTTCTGGATCTGATTCTTTTTTGTCATCAAAAATAATTTCTTTAATTAAATTCATAGGTTTGGAATTAATTAACATTTTTAATCTTTTCCACATTTTTTTATTATTACCTTTATTTTTATCAATTTTGTTTTCAAAGTATAGCCTTTTTTCTGTTCTTAAAATATTAACACAATCATTTCTTTTCTCTTTATACTCAAGCCAGTCACTTTCACATTTGGTTTTAGAAAATTTTTGAAATTTGTTATCTCTTTCTTTTTTAGCTTGATATATTTTTTTGTTGAACCAAGGTGTATCACAGTTTTGTGATGGTATTATTTTTATTTCTTGTACCTTATTTATACTTTTGTCTATATTATCATATATCTGTTGAAAAATAAAATTACTATCATTTAGGTTTTTGCTCCAATCACAATCAATTAATGGTTTTGATAATTTTTTATAGTCTAAAATTTTAATGCATGTTGTTTTTGACTCTTGTTTAGATGGTGCTACAATTTCAATATATATCCAATAATGATCACTTATTTTAGGGGTTTTTCTATCATTGATTTTGTGGTATTAGTCACTCTTGTATATTCATAAATTTTTTGACCTAATCCATAAAAATTCAACAATTGCTTTAATTTTTCAACATAATAATCATCGAAATAAAATTTCGGACTTCCATTGTCTTTATTTATTTTAAAACACGACGTTTCGGTTAGTAAGTATCTCTAACCGTTGTCAAGTGTAAACTAAACAATCTAGTCCCTAGGCTACTACTTATACTACTTGGTGTGCAGTCAGGTGTGACGGCCCTCCTCCTTTTTAATCGTAAGACGCCTGTTTTCCTTAAGGAGTACTTTCCATATGTTTGGTATGTCCGTGCTTGTTTGACTGAAAACTTCTTTATTCTGCACTATAAACGCAGCTTCAATAAACTTTCGTTTTCGCCAATGCGCCTCCTTATGTAAAACTTTAGCTTCTGACCACTGAATCCTGTGATCATTTGACCATGCATGATCTGCTAAACCGGATTTTTCAATATCCCCTAATTGGGTACTTTTTAGATGTTCATTTACTCTAACCTGAAGAGGGCGTTTCGTTTCACCTACATATGATTTACCACACTCACACGGGATTTGGTAAATACATTCCTTATTATTTGAGGGATTGTCTGGTTTTGTTTTAGTTGCAAAACTTCTTATCCTATTTCCCGAAGAAAATACTGTTTTTATATTTTAGTGTTTAGCTATTCGTCTTATGTTTTCTGAAATCCCTTGAACATATGGAATGTTAATAACACCAAACGGATTATTATTTTGAGAATTTGGTACATTTAGTTTGTTTTTAATTTTAAATATCGTTGAGTTTATGAATTTCTCGGAATAACCATTCTGTTGTAAGTCCTTTTTAATGTTGTTAATTTCTGTGGTTAATTCTTCATTATTACTACAAATATTTACGGCTCTTAAATACAAACTTCTTATAACTCCTTGTTTTGTTGCAACAGAATGATTAGACTTAAAATTTAGGTACTGTCCCGTGTGTGTAGGTTTCCTATATACAGTGGTTTGAATCTTTTTGTCTAATCGTTTGACAAGAACAACCAAAAAAGGTAAGGCCGAATCTTTTTCAATTTCCATGGTGCACTTGATTGTTGGTCGAATACCGTTTAAATGGTGTAGAAAATGTTGTAGTTCGTCATCATTTTCCGGCCATATAATAAATGTGTCATCCATGTATCGAAGCCATAGTTTTGGTTTGACTCTTGCTGTGTTGATCGCATGATCCTCGAACCACTCCATGTAGATGTTTGCTACCATTGGCGAAAGAGATGAACCCATTGGGAGTCCATCATTTTGCGCGTAAAACTTATCTTTCACTTGAAAGTAAGAGTTACGGATACAGAGCTCCAAAAGATCGATCACCCCCTCCACCGATAGCTTTGTTCTCTCATGAAGTGTATCATCAGTTTGTAATTTGTTTTTGATGATACTGAGTGACTCATTTATTGGCACGTTGGTGTAGAGACTTTCTACATCAAAACTTACAAATCTATCGCTGGGATCTAATTCGATACCTTTTAAAACCTCCACAAAATGTTCCGAGTTTTTGACAAAAGATTCGGACTTACCCTGTAGTGGTTGAATTATGTCCAACAAAAACCTCGACAAAGTGCTGGTCGGTGAGTCCCTGGAGCTGGTAATTGGTCGCAGTGGTATATCTTTTTTATGGATCTTTGGTTATCCATAAAAATGTGGTGCCTTACTGTGGTGTGGAGTCAGGCGGGATCTAATAGCGTCCGGGATATTTTCAGCATACTTCTTCAAAGTCCTGTAGATGCGTCCTTCTATGGTGGTGGTTGGATCTTTGGGTAGTTGCTTGTAGTCTCCTTTCTCCAGAACTTCTTGGATCTTTTTGTCGTAAGTCTCGACATCCATGATCACCGTCGCGTTTCCTTTGTCGGCCGGTAGAATCTTGATTGATTTGTCAGCCTGCAGGTTCTTGATTGCCCGTTGTTCTTGACTGGTGATGTTTGTCTTTTGTTGCTTCTTTCTGTCCAACGTTGCTCTTACTTTATGGCGAAACTCATCAGCTTCGGGTTGAGGTAGACTAACGGTCTCTATTGACGCAATAATATCTAGTGTCGGTGTCTGTGCCGGTGCAATGGCGAACTTAAGTCCCTTACTGAGTACCAATTCTTCGTTGGTGCTCAGAGTCCTTTTGGAGATGTTCACTATAGTGGTTGGTGTTGTTGAGTCTGTTCTATCTTGAGTACGTGTCTATAGTTTCTTAAGTTTTTTTCGGTGAGTTGATCTTATCTTCTGTCGTTCTCTGTTGCATGTACTGTCAATTTTACTCAGTATCGGTTCGTAGTCTTCCTCCCATGTGTGTCGTCTAATTTCGTCAAAACGCTCCTCCATGTCGGTGTTGAAGTTGGCTTTTCTCCATCGATGGTAACTGATAAAAACAAACTAAATGTACCAAATTCTCAAAATAATAATCCGTTAGGTGTTATTAACATTCCATATGTTCAAGGGATTTCAGAAAACATAAGACGAATAGCTAAACACTATAATATAAAAACAGTATTTTCTTCGGGAAATACGATAAGAAGTTTTGTAACTAAAACAAAACCAGACAATCCCTCAAATAATAAGGAATGTATTTACCAAATCCCGTGTGAGTGTGGTAAATCATATGTAGGTGAAACGAAACGCCCTCTTCAGGTTAGAGTAAATGAATATCTAAAAAGTACCCAATTAGGGGATATTGAAAAATCCGGTTTAGCAGATCATGCATGGTCAAATGATCACAGGATTCAGTGGTCAGAAGCTAAAGTTTTACATAAGGAGGCGCATTGGCGAAAACGAAAGTTTATTGAAGCTGCGTTTATAGTGCAGAATAAAGAAGTTTTCAGTCAACCAAGCACGGACATACCAAACATATGGAAACCACTCCTTAAGGAAAACAGGCGTCTTACGATTAAAAAGGGGGCGGGCCGTTACACCTGACTGCACACCAAGTAGTATAAGTAGTAGCCTAGAGACTAGATTGTTTAGTTTACACTTGATAACGGTTAGAGATACTTACTAACCGAAACGTCGTGTTTTAAAATAAATAAAGACAAATGAAGTCCGAAATTTTTTTTCTACACAATCATTGTCTACGAGTTTCAAATAATAATCATTATTATCGTAATTTATATTAAAATCCCCCAAGTATATATTAACTCCATTGTAATCCCAATATTCTTCACATTTAGATTTAAAAAATGTCAAAAAACTATTAATATTGATTGCTGGTGATCTATAATAAACGTTTAAATTAAAATGTTGATACTTTATTCTAAATTCAATTTTCAAATACCAATATTCATAATCTTGTGAAATCATATCATGATTAGATACTGATATTTCATTTGAGACAAAAACCATAACACCACCTGTATGTCTAAAGTTTGACAAACAATTAAACAAAATGTAATTTTTAATTAAAAGTTCAATTTCCAAAATATCTTTCGTGTTATGTGTCTCTGTTATACATAAAATAATTGGCTTTTTAAATTCAATAAAACTTACAATTTCATCTTTTGCACTCAGAAAACCATCTGCATTAATTTGATATATTTTGTTTTTTTGTCTAATGGTATTTTTTAATTGCTATATAGTTTTTGAAAAATAGTTAATTTTTAATTTATTTTTTTCCATATGATTTTTATAAACTTGACAATTAAGGTTGATTGATAAAATATCCTAAATTATATTTTTTATTCATTTCCGAACAGTTGGGGCATTCTATATTTTGATGAGATGTTGAACAAGCACTTGCCATGTGATCTTGTAAACCACATTTCATACAATTTTGAGTTTTTGAACAAACATTTGCCGAATGATTGTAACCTGTACATTTAAAACAACGCCGAATATCAAATGATTCATAAGTAGGACATATTGAAAAATTTATAAATATATATACCCTTCTCCATAATTTTTAAAAAATTTTCGCCGTCAATTTCAACAATTGCCATAAATTTTGATTTCATTTTTTTAAATACCTCTAAACTTTGGTTAGTTATATAATCATTTTGCTCCAATATAACTTTTCTGAGTTCATCCTTTTCCATTTGTGCTTCAATTCCAATTATCTTTATTCGAGAGTTTCTTTTTTCTTCTTCTTTTGCTGTATATTTTCCACCCATTTTGTTATCTACCTCATTTTTAATCTTGTCTGCCTGATCCTTATCTTTACAAAAAATTTTCACTGCTCCATTTTTCTCATTTGTACTTTTTTTAATTTCTACATTTAACGATGATGGATTAATAAATTTTCCTAATTCATTTTTTGTTTTTTGGGAGTCTTGCACTTTTATTGGTTTAATTGTAACAAAACTGCTATTTTATATAAGAGTTTTGTTTCCTGATTTTTCTAATCTTTCGCTAGTTACTGTTGCGTAGCTTTTCTTTTCATTATCTATTTTCTTATTATCATCATTGTTTAATATTTCATCTTTCTCTTTTTGCTTCATTATTGAATTATTTTTTAACTTAAAATTTTCCCTAATAAGCTCAATCTTTTCTATTAATGATAATATTTTATTTGTAAGTTCCTCTATTAGACGGTCTTTTGTACGTATTACCTCTTGGTTGGATTCTATGATGTCCATGTATACCTCGAAATCATCATAATTTTCCCTTACAATTTGAAATTTACATATTTACTGCATTACAGAATTTGCCTCGCAGTGGGTTTGCATTCATGCTAAAGTGAATATGCGCTTTGAAATTGTTTGCCTTGTATTTACTTGATCATGAATTGTTTGGCCTCGTAGCGAGGCGCTTACTACAAAATTATTGTTTACATAGAATTTAAAATTTTATTTTTAGAAGCTTCGGGTCCGAATTTCCTTTACTGAGTGTCGAGTTCACGAAAACCTCAACAGACTGTTGCTGCCCTGCGTTTCCAAAATAGAAGAATTTTATTTACATTATTTATGTTACTTTATCTTTAGAGATATTTAAAAAATATATATTTTTTCATTGTTAAAAAAACATTTATTTTTCAATATTAGAAAAACATTTCTTTTCCACTGTTAAAAATCAATATTTTTTTAACGTTCGAAAAACACTTAAAAAAACGTTATAAAAACATATGATTTTTTTTCTAACGTCAGAAAACGGGTTATTAAGCTTCTTTTTCACTATGAATATGACGTTAGAACTAACATCCAACCTAACGTTGTTTTTAAATTAAACATTATTTTGACAATATTAAAATGTTTTTATGTTTAGTGGGTATATTCCGAAAACCGCATATTGATGCGATTCCCCAGTAAAAAGTAGCATTTTGAGTAAGTGAGTTATTAGTGAATTATTGGTGAACTATCAAAAACCTGTCAACATGTCATGGATTTTGCCCAAAATCTAATCAGCTTGTTAGAGTGTCGAACACCATAATCGTTTCTGGTCCCGGGGAACTCACGATGCCATATTCAACTTTCTTGAAAACATCTACAGACAGCTTAACAAGCGTCAGGCTACAGCGGCGGTGTTTTGCGATTTATCAAAAGCTTTTGATTGCCTGAATCACAAGATTTATTTATCTATATAGCCTTCTTCGATCCATCTTTGGATATAGGCCTCCCCTAAAATCTTCCACTCTTCCCTGTTTGTCGCCGTGTTCATCCATCTAGCTCCCGCATGGTTCTTCAAATCGTCCGCCCATATCATTTGTGGTCTTCCCCTACTTCTTTTATTTTCCCAAGGTCTCCATTCTACAATGCATTTGTTCCAACGATCGTCTTTCTGTCTGATATTATGACCGGCAAATTTCCATTTTAGTTTGGCTACCTCTCCTCTGACAGCCCTTATTTTTGTTTTATTTCTTATCCATTCATTCCTTTTTCTATCTGTTAGCTTTACATATAACATTTGTCTCTCCATTGATCTTTGGGCTTTTGTTACCTTATCCATGTTTAATTTTGTAAGTGTCCAGGTCTGGGATCCATAGGTAAGGACAGGAAGGATACATTGGTTATACACTTTCGTTTTGAGGTACTGAGGATATTTTTTATTTTTTAATATTTAGCTTAATTTACCGAATGCTGCTAAGGCCAATCTTACTCGTCTCTTGATTTCAGCTGTTTGGTTTTCTTTTTTTAGTTTAATAATTTGTCCCAGGTATATATATATTGCTCTACTTGTTCTATTTTCTCTTAGTTTATTCTGATCGTGATATTTTAATCTGTGTTTGTTATGATTTTAGTTTTCGTGAAGTTCATACTCAAGCCTATATTTTTGGCTGCTGTGTCCAGTTCTTCCAGTATTTTCATCAGCTCTTCTTTCTTATCTGTTATTAAGGCGATATCATCAGCATATCTTAGGTGGTTCAAGTATTGTCCGTTTACTTTCATGCCCATTTCTTCCCAATCAAGTTTTTAAAAACATCTTCTAGGGCCTGGTTAAATAGTTTAGGGGATATTGTATCACCCTGCTGACACCTCTTCTTATGTGGATTGGCTTGGTTCCTTCGTGGATTTTGATTGATGTTGTTGCTTCGCTATATATATTGGTTATTAAATCTGTGTATCTGTGATCGATTCGGCTATTAATTAAATATGCTTTTACTGCCCAGTGCTCAATGCTATCGAAAGCTTTTTCAAAATCTATAAACGCAATATATAGTGGAATGTTGTATTCGTTGGCTCGTTCTATTAGGATTTCCATGGTTAAAACGTGGTCAACTGTACTAAAACCTTTTCGAAAGCCTGCTTGTTCTTTTGATTGATATCCGTCAAATTTTGTTGTTAGTCTATCTGTTAATATTTTCGTGAAAAGCTTATAAATTACATTAAGGAGTGTTATAGGTCGATAGTTTTTTAGGTCTGCTCTATCGCCTTTCTTGTGTCGAATAATGGTTATGGATTCTTTCCAGTTGTTTGGGATTATTTTTTCTTTTAGTATTTTATTCAGCAGGATATGGAGGGTATTAACTACAGTTTTTCCACCGTACTTGAGCATTTCTGGCTTACTCCGTCTTTTCCAGGGGATTTGTTTTTTTGTTCATTTTCTTTAATGCTCTCTTTATTTCCTTTTTGCTTATTTCAGGTTGTAGCTCTGAGTTTATGTTCTTGATTTTTGTTTGGAGTTTCTTCATGGTTTCTCGCGATGGTTTCCTTTTTGTTTGGTATAAATCTGTATAGAATAGTTGTGTAGGTAGAAGTGGCGTATACTTGGATAACTTTAAGTGATGTTCTTTTTTTTTGATGTAAGAAAGGCAACGCAATCTGATATTCCTTTAATAGTTTGGACGTGTTTACTAATGGCTTTATTTAATATGAATCCTACTCCGAAGTTAGTGTTATATTCGTTACCTTTATGGTATAGCAGATTATCGGAGTTTAGTTTGATCCGGTTTTCGGATTTTTGACGAATTTCTGACAATCCTACAATATCCCATTTTGTTTTTGAAAGCTCTACCTCCAGTTCAATAATTTTTTCGTCGTTATTCATTAACCTAATATTGTATGTTCCTATTATCAGTTTGACCAGATTTGTCTTGTTTTAGAATGTTTAGTCTTTGTCATAAGCGATTTTTTGCCTCCCCCAGATTCTGTCAGGCAGACAGAGGTGTGGGATTCGGAGAGTTTTCTTCTCACCTGGGGACCATTTCCTTTCGTTTTCAAATTCGCCATGATTTTTTCATTGGGGGGTTGCGGCATTAAAATTACAAGATACTGCTGCATAAACTAGAAAGGTATGGCTTTCGTGGGGTCGTTTTGGATTGGTTTAAATCATATCTAGATAAACGTAGTCAGGTGGTTGCTATTTCGAACCAATCTTCGTCAGCTGAAGAGGTAAAGTGTGGAGTTCCCCAGGGCTCTGTTCTAGGACCTCTACATTTTCTAATATATGCAGGGTGTTTCAAAATTTAATAACATAATTTTAATGTTAATTTCCTTGAATGCTTTCAAGACAAAAAGTTCATATAAACATAGGTCCACAAACGCTTAGCTTTCGAGACAGGGTTATAAAATTTTGTTTTTTTATAGATCTTACAGTTTTTGAGATATTTAGTTCCAATTCGGCACGTATATTTAGTTATAAACACTACACTATTATATATATAAGTTTTATTTAATTTGTTTCTTTTGATTTACTCGTCACTTACTGGAGCTTTTTTTATGTTATGATAGTAGCCTTTGATGCAACAGCGATTTTCTCTAAAACGGTTAAAGATGCAATAAAATTGCAAAAAACAAAAAAGGTTGCAAATGAGAAAAGGATTTTATTTCTTGTTTTTAACTATCTACTTTTACCTACCAGTGAAAAAAAATAGAGCTTTAATTAGTTGACTAGTTTCAGCATGCTATGTCAATGAAATTGTTTTTTTTTCCTGACAATAAAGTATTTTTTTATTCATTCATTCAATGTTTATGGTTTAAGACTGCACTTGATCGATTGGTGATGGATCACTCAATATTAGGCCGTCGGGGGTTTGCCTCGAGTTTGAGTAGGATGGCCTGTGTTTTAATTTTTTTTCAGAAACTATGGCTTAAAACGTTCGCTAAGCTAGTTTTATAGAAAAACTGTAAATACGTTTTGTGTTTGCAAAAGAACACAAATTAATATAGTGAAGAAATTTGCTTAATATCTCAATAACTAAACAAAACATTTTTTTTTATAAAAAGTTTTTTGTATTTTATAAAAAAATGTGTATCTTTGTCAGTTTTTAAGATAAAAAGCTAATTTTTTTACATTAATAATTACTGTTATCCTCTTGCAAACAAAAAATATTTTTAGAGTTTCTCTGTAAAACGAATTTAGCGAAAGTTATAAGGCAAAGTTGGTAAAAACATGGAAAATGCCGGGATTTTGGCCTCCTACTCAAATTTAATGCAAACACTCGGCGACGTTAAGTGATCCATCACCAATCGACTGAGGGTGATCTTAAATTTTTTGGATCAATCTTGAACTTTTATAAGCTTTTTAATATTAGAAAAAATATTCATTTTTAGTTCTTCAGATACATGTTGAAGTTCTCCAACTCTGTATTATTGATTCAGTAGCATAATCTTTAAATAGTAACTATAGTAGATTCACTCTAGATGGCGCAAAAGTACGTAAAATGTCGGAATAGAATAATAAAGTATTGTTGGCGTCCTGTAATTGTTTTTACGGTTTTTCAGTTAATAAAGTATGTTAAATAAATAATTAGTGCCTTAATTATTACGATCCACGTACCTACTACAGGTTATTGGCCCAGTGGTATAAGAAATAACTCTGGAATTTTGAGGAAAAGAATTTGAGGTTAGGAAAGAAAAACCGGGAATACACAGGACGTGGAAAATCACGAGAAAAACCGTGGAAAATGGCGGATAAGAATATGAATATTTATGTGTAACTGTTTGATGGAAGCTCTTATTCAAACTGGGAGTTTTGGAAGTGTTAACAGAGCCAAAGCCTAAAGCCACCGACGAGGAAAAATTGAAATGCTGGAAAAATAATGATGTAAAGGCAAGATCACTAATCATACAGTGTTTGTCAAATACCATCTTAGAATCTGTAAAAACAAATATGACAGCAAAAGAAATTATGGAAAGCTTAGGACGAACATATGCAAATAAAGGAATTTCAACCCAAGTTATGCTGCAGAAGAAGCTTAGAAGTTTAAAATACATAGAAGTAAGTTTCTAACAAAATTTGATAATAGATAATACTATTTGCGAGGTAATGGCAACTGGTGGAAATATAGATAAAGGTGAGTTGATTTTACAACTATTGTCGACAATGCCTGAATCTTTTCAAAATGTTACAACAGCAATAGATATAATGTTCTGCCAGAACCAAGACGCAATAGACATAGATTTTGTGAAAAATAAGTTGCTCATAGAAGAAGCAAGACAGTCAAAAGTAAAGGAGGAAGAAAATAAAAATATGGCATTTATGTCCAAAAATTTTAGAGAAAGAGGAAATTGGAAAAGGCCTGGAACATTTAGAGGGTCATATAGAGGTAATTTTAACCAAAGTTGTGTTGGTAATCATGCCAATTCAAGTTTGGAAAGTAGGACAGGAAATCCTGGAGAAAATTTTCCATATTGATGCCATTTATGCAACAATATTGGACACCAACGGGTTGACTGCCCAATGAATCAAAAAGAAAGAGATTTTCGAGAAATTTTAATCAAAGGAATAATGCTCATAGTGCACAAGAAAATACAGAAAGACAAAGCGATGAAAATGGAGATATATCATTTTTGACTACAGAAAATTCTTTGTCAATAACAGATGGAGATGAGATAAGTTTTGTCATAGACAGTGGTGTGACGAACCATTTGATTAAAAGTGATTTGTGCAAGTTTCTAGCCAACAGCAGTAAAATGGAGCAAAAGATAAATGTTGAAAAACAAGGACAGACAATAATGGCAGTTGAACAAGGGAATCTTGAGGTAGAAACCAAGAGTGGAAGACAAATTAAGATTAAGGGTTTGTGAGAACTTCATTTACAATTTGTTGTCAGTAAGAAAATTGGAAGAAAATGGCCTAGAAGTAAACTTTAAACAAGGAAAAGTAAGCATTATGAAAAATAAAACATGCATTTTAGGAGGAAAACTAAGAGAAAAATAATACTTTGTAAATTTCAAAGTAAGAAAGAATAATTATGTAAATTTAACTAGCAATGAAGAAAAAATGCTGATTCACAGAAAAATGGGTCACTCCTTAAGATATCCAGCACCAGAACTATGTGAGGTATGTGTGAATACTAAAAAACCAGAATGCCTTATGAAGTACTGCCTAAAGAGAGAAAGGCAAAAAGAGTTTTAGAAACGGTATCTACAGATATTTCTGGGCCAATTAAACCAATCACATATGATGGAAAATCATATTTTATTACTTTTATGGATCATTATACACATTTTTGTGTTACCTACTTGATGAGTAACAAGAGTGAAGCTCTAGAAAATTTGAAGCAATATGTGGCAATGGTGGAAGCGAAGTTTGGCACAAAGATAGAAAAGTTAAGGTGTGATAACGGAGGAGAATACATATCCAAAGATTTTGGAATATTTTGTAATCAAAAAGGAATAAGAATCCAATATACTGTAGCTTACAATCCGGAGCAGAATGGAACTGCAGAAAGATTAAATCGCACAATTTTGGAAAAAGCAAGATGTTTGATTTTCGATGCTGAGTTAGAAAAAGAGTTTTGGGGAGAAGCTGTTAGAATAAGTGCATATTTGATCAACATAACAGAAACAAGGGCATTAGAGAATCATAAAACCTCAGCAGAAATGTGATACAATGAAAAACCAAACTTAGAGAAAATAAAATTATTTGGATGCAATGCATACAATTTAATTCCCAAAGAAGTCAGAAAGCCAAAGCTTGATCCAAGGTCAGAGAAAATGATAATGGTAGGATATACCGACAATGGGTATCGGTTGTGGAACGAAAAAGAAGGAAAGATTGTACATGGAAGGAATATTATTTTTGAAGAAAGGAAGAGGGAATTAGACAACCGAATCATACCCATTTCAAGTGAGAGTGACAAAGAAAAACCCGAAAATGATCAAAAGCAACCTGAAAAAAGACAAGAAAATGAAAAAGAAATCGAAAGTGACGAAGAAGAAGAGGAAAAACTAGAAGAGATAATCCAAAATATTTAGAACAGTACGAACTGGAAGATGACTCTAATTTATTTGCAGCGTTGTCAGCAGGAGATTTTTTCTCAGAAATGCCAAAGATTTATTCAGAAGCTATTGAACAAGGTCATGGATGGAAAGATGCAATCAAGGAAGAGCTAGATAGAGTAGTAGTTAGATTTATGTAGAGTTAGATTTAAAAGTTTGTCAGTGAAATCTGCATTCCTTAATGGAACGTTGAAAGGGCCTGTTTACATGTATCCTCCAGAAGGACTTGATATTAAAAATCCAAATTATGTTTGTATGTTGGAAAAAGCCCTTTATGGTTTACGACAATCTCCAAAGTGTTGGAATGCAATATTTAATGAAAATTTACTTGATGTTGGCTTTCAACGATCTCAGAAGGATCCCTGTTTGTATTTTAATGATGGAACATATCTTTTAATTGATGTTGATGACATTATTTTATTTTCAAAACGTTTGTAAAATTAAAATTTTATCAAAAACAGCTTAATGAACAAATTTAAAATGAATAAGTATAAAAGTGAGATTATTAATTTTCTTGGTCTAGAAATTTCAAAAGTTGGTGACACAGTTTACATTACTCAAAAGTCTTTGATTAGAAAATTTTTTAAAAAGTTTGACATGCTTAAATAACGTCATGATTTACCTATGCAACCAAAATTTCAAATTGTTTCTAATGAAAAAGAACAGATATGTGACAGGAATCTACCTTATAGGGAATTGATTGGTTCATTCTCTGGACTGGTTAATCTATGTTATGTTAGGGACAAGGCCAGATTTAAGCTTTTCTATTAGCTACTTTAGTCAGTTTCAAAACTGTTACACACTTAATCACTGGAAGTATCTAAATATACATTAAGGTACCTAAATAAAACACAGAGTTTAGGGTTAAAATTTATTAAAAGTGAAAGTACAGATATTAATATTATTGCATATGCAGATTCTGACTATGTCAACGACATTTTAGAACGAAAAAGTGTGACTGGATTCCTTATTAAAATGAGTCATAATATTATTGAATAGAAAACTCGTAAACAAAATGTTGTTGCATTATCCAGTGCAGAATCTGAATATTTGTCTCTGTCATCATGTATGAGTGAATGCTTTTTGTTGGCCAATTGTTGTGTGAAATTCTAAACACAAATTTATTTCCAATTAAAGTATATGAAGACAATCAGTCGTGTATTAAGATGGCATCAATATTGGAAACAAAAAGAACTGAACACATCTATGTGCGACATCATTTTCTGGGAAAATGTGTTCAGCAGGAGAAGATTGTTTTAAATTATGTTTTAACAGAGCACCAGCAAGCTGATATTTTGACAAAAGCAGTGCCAAATCCAAAGTTTAAGCATTTTAAATTTGTTAAATATTGTTTAAAAGAAGGAAAAAAGAACAAATAACTTGTTGTTTTTCAACAATGTTTACTGATAATACATAACCCAATTTTCTTCCAGCTGTGTTGTGTTTATGTTATAATTGATTTTTGTCAGCTGTTTTTATGTAGGTCGAGTCTGGCAGAATTACGGAGGGGTGTTGAAGTTCTCCAATTCTGTATTATTGATTCAGTAGTATGAAATTCTGTAATGCAGTAAATAATCTTTAAATAGTAACTTTAGTAGATTTACTCTAGATGGCGCAAGAGTACGTAAAATATCGGAATACAATAATAAAGTATTGTTAAGTAAGTATGTTAAATAAATAATTAGTGCCTTAATCATTACGATCCACGTACCTACTACAATACACAGCTTATTAAAACGACAGTTAAATTGTTAATTTATTGCAAACAAATCATAACCTATACAAATTTTCTGCAAAGGTGATGTGGCAAAAGTTAAAAGCAAAAGTTTGTGAAAAAACATGGAAAAAATCGCATTCTTAAATTTATAACATCACGCAGGCGCTCTTACTCAAATTTGAGGCAAACACTTGGCGACTTAAAATTGAGTGATGCATAACTAATCGATTTGGGGAAAAAATTATATCTTTGTTAGTTTTTAAGATATAGAAAGCTAATTTTTTACTACCCTAATTGTTGTTCTACAGTAAACTAAAAATTTATTAACTGTTAAATTCTGTAAAATACTAATTTTGCAAAAGTTATTAAGTTATTAAGCCGATATGAGTAGTGAATTATTAGTGAGTTTAATTGGCGTTATTGAAAATTGAGTTGTTAAATTGACAAATTGTTTTGCCATTTGATCGTTTTCTTTATTGTTGTGAACCCGTAACAATATTATTACTGTTAAATGATATTTTTGAAATAAAGTACGTTGAGTGTATTTTCTGAACTAATGAGTTATAATCAGCGGCGGATCCAGGGCCGTCACAAGCAATTTTGCTGCCCCGGGCAAAAAAGTAAATAATGCCCTTCGTAACAAAAATCAAAAATTAAAAGCGATAACGTAAACCATTTCCACAGCGACGTAGCGACTTAAGAGGCAGGGGGGTCGAAGGCTGAAAAAAATTATCTTAAAAAAATTTGCGACAGCAAAAAAAAACAAGAAAAAAACGGTTATCCATAGGTGAGTACTTAAAGTAGTTCTTTGTTTTACACATTACGCTTATGTCAATCAAAATTTTTTACGAAGTATGAAAAGGTTTAGTTTAAGTGATCTATATATATAGCAGATTTATGTATACAGGGGGTTATTTTTGGGCCCATTTTAAGAAAAAATATTCATATGAACATATGTCCTAAACGTCTTACCTTTTGAGATACAGGGTGGAAAAGTTTTCAAAAAGAAATCATTTATTATTAATATCTACAATACCAAGTGAAGTGTACTTTTTAAATCTGTATTCAATTATCTGCAAATTTGATCTCTTGAATTTTTTTAGCCCGACGCGCGGGTTTCATCTAAACAAATAAAATATACGGGTCTCTGCATGATGATATTGTCATTAACGATAGTGTTATGATCATGCAGAGAAACGGTTTTTATTTTTTTCCGTGCATCGGATTGAAAAAAATCAAGTTTTCAACTTTGGTTTGAAATGATTGGGAATTTCAAAAATAATTTTTATTTCAGGAAAAATCAGTGGCGTGCCATCAATGTCTGCCAAAATATGCAGGTCAAATTACGTACGAACGCCACTGCTGGAAATCAAAAAAAAAGTGATACATTAAAAAATGCCTCTTGATGAAAAACAGGTATTTTTGAAAACGAAACAGTAACATATTAGAGAAAGGTCTCTTAAAAATGACCACGACAAAAAAAAAATTTTAAAAATTTAAAAAATCCAAATATTTTGAGCTTCCGTTGGGATTTCAATTAAGGTGGTTTTGAGGAGACCAAACGTTCCCTAAACATACCCATAAACAGTTTTTGAGTACATTTTTGACAAAATCATTCACCCTTAAGGAGCACCGTGTTATTTTAAATTACCTTAAATCGACTAAGTCATATGGCCGTTTTTAAGTTTTAATAACATAATAAGGGTTTCTACAAATACGTAACCAAAACAAAACAGCTATTTTCAAATTATATCACGCAGTTTTTCTAAATTATATAGCCGATTTGCCGCCCCCTCAACTTCCGCCGCCTCAATTTGCCGCCCCGGGCAGGGGCTGGTTCGCCCAGGACGTGCGTCGGCCCTGGTACCACTTCTATGGTGCCGCAAGTGTACACACAAAAAATACCTTTAAATGACGAAAAATTTACTTTTTAGAAGATAATAAAAATGCAGAAAGCCTTCAATACCTGTCGGCATCTTTTGTGGTGAAACACGAAAAAAGACTGAGGCATTTTTATGCGAAAAAATTTGAAAGAGCTTGGAGGATGGTCTATTCTAATACCTATTTAGGAGAAAATTTAGGTAAAATTGCAAATTCATCGCATGCGTGTTGTTAGTTTTTCAAAACATGTCAAATGCAAAGAAAATTTGTGTTGACGCTAAGTATCATTGTAGAGTCGGGGACTTTTTAAATTGCCGCCCTTGAAAATAAAAAATATTCTTATTTGAAATTCGGAAAAGCAGTTTGAACCAAAACAAAAAAATTGTGAACCTTACCGATGTCTGTATACATACAATTTATTTTTTTTTGATGCCTTTGAATAATTAATTTTGAAAGAAAAAAATACAACGGCAATTTAAAACGTCCCCGACTGTGCAATTGTCTACCTCTGCACCATGACGGATGCCTTGGCTAATTTGCGACAAACCAACAACAAATGCGTCGCCGTCGGCGCCGTATCGATCGAAAAAATAACAAATAAATATAAAGTGTATACAGAGGGGCGAGACCACTGGCGTAACTACAGAGCGTTCCAAGCCCCCCCGTAAAAATGTACCAATTAAAAATAACAGTCGAGGAACTAACGTTGTATATTCATATTTTTTACACATCAGCAGACAAGGAAGTTAAAAGCTAATTCTTGACTTTTGTGGAAGCTTGAATAATCAATGCAGACAATATATTAGAAATACTTTTAGTTCACAAAAATTTCATTTTAAGAATACAAAAACAACATTCATTTATTTTTATTACTTGACACACTGACACATATTTTTCTAGAACACACTGTTACCAACCTATCAGTGTTACCAACGGTTTACATTTAAAATTACTTTAAAGTGAAAGCATTGAACTCAAAAAGCTATAGAAACAATACTTCCCCCTAATTTTAGAATGTAAACAAATCTATTGTAAATAAAAAATATTCATACATTTTTAATATTTTAAATTTCAACAATTCGCAGCCAATTACGAAAGTAATAAAATTTTTGCTTTCCTAATTGTTTAGGATCACTTTTTCTTGGTCAATACATTCTCGCACAAAATGGTGTCTCACATCTATGTGCTTTGTTCGTTTGGTTTCCATAGTTGACGCCATTTTTATGCAAGACTGGTTGTTTTCAAAAATGTTAATTGGAAAAAGATTTACTTTTAAAATTTCAGAACATAATTGACCATAAAATAGACACTCACTAATACAAGATGATAAGGCTAAGTATTCGGATTCTGCACTTGACAAAGCAACTACATTTTGTTTTCTTGTTTTCCATTCTATTATGTTGTCATTAAGAGTGCGTTCGAGTAGGCAACCCGGGCGCCCCGAGCTCCATTTTTTCGTTCGAGTTGACGCGCGGAGAATGCCCTTTTGCGTTCGAGATGCCACCGAGCGAACCCTTGGGGCACGCTCGATATGACCCGAGCTTGAGGATGGAAAAAAGCGGGCGTATTACATAACCCTACTTTTTTATACTTTTAAACTTTTGTTTACATTTTTTTACGACTGTTTTCTTATACCATGTTTCCACCAATGCATGCCCACCCTGATTCAAAAAACGCATCACGTGATGGCCCATGGTTTTGCACCGGTTTCAAATGCAGCGTCACCTGATGCGTTTTTTGAATCGGGGTGGGCATGCATTGGTGGAAACAGGGTGTTACTGTTTTTTTTGTCAAATAAAATACACGGACGCAGTTCAGTCTGCTGTAGAATTATGTCTCCAAGATGAAGAAGAAAGACGACCAGGGTACTCCAAATTTGCCGCGATGCCGCTAAGAATTATCCGCGATTGCCCAGTGAGGCCTTAATAATCGGCCAACGGTTCTGTATCCAAGTTCTGGTGGGTAATGGCAAAGCGGCGACTATAAATACGGATACAGGAAAAAGATCACCGTAGGAAAAAAGCGCAAAGAAAATATCCACACAGGAAAAGAGCGCATACATAAAAAAACACACGCACTAAAAGAGCGCACAGGAAAATTATATCTAAAATAAGAAGTTTTGGCTAATAAAAAAATCATGAAATAAAATAAAATAAAATAAATAAATTATCTTAACTATGCCCATAAAAAGAGGGGAGTTATATTGAATATTTCCTTGAGAAAAATATTGACCAATAAAATCAATGTGACTGGCAGATTTCGACCAAAAGGGAACGAATTACAGCGATCATTTGCACTAGAGCAAATTATCGGTAATTTGCACTAAAACAAATTATCGGTAATTTGCACTAGAGCAAATTATCACTGTTTTCTTCCATAAAGCCCATTTTATTTAAACTTATTTTTCAAATTTATGTCGCTTTTTTTCATTATTGTACATCCAAATTGGACACTTTTGATAGTAAACGCCCATTTCCAGAGGAGCTAGAAAAAAACTAACGTATGTTACGAGCCCGAATTTTGTAAAAAAATTAATGCCGAAAACCGCACATTGACATCTTGAACTACTTACAAGATACAGGGTAAAAATTAAAGATAATAAAGTAATCATCTGAAAATTATTTAATTTTTTTATTTTTATCTGTATAAACCTAGCATAAAACCCCCATAAAAAAGAAAAACTTGAAAGAGTCCAAATGTGCAAAAAATACCCTATAAATAAACCGCGTGATCAAAGTGTCTTTTTATCCCTCAAAAAATTGTTGCCTTGCTACACTCATCTATAAACCTAAAGCAGAGAACATATAACATCTAAAAAACCTCCGCCAAATCGCTCAATCGCGAGCCCAGTAAAACTTTGCCAGAAGAAGAGGGCTCTGCGATCGTTACTTTGCGAGTGACAGTGGCGGAGGCATGCAAGGCTCCTGTTCAGATACACTATTAAGGTGACCATGTTTTAAACGTTTTTATTAACTTCACAGAGCCTGGCGATGTCTGTCATCAAATCTAGCGATTTATTTTTGACACACTTCCCGTGAACCGATTTTAATGAAATTCAGCAAAGTAGTGTAGGTCCGATGACGATACAATACTATGAAAACAGATGGGTGGTAGAAAGTGGTTAAGGGGTGTAAAAGGGATAAATCCATAACTTTGAAACCAAATCAGATATGACCATGCGGTTTTCAGATTTACGATTTGGTGTAATGAAAATACATCTTTATTTAAAATTATCGGAAATACGGGGGTAGGTGAGGGGTGTAAGGGAGGGCAATTCAGAACTTTGAAACCAAAACAGATACAAACATGCGGTTTTCAGATGTATGATTTGATCGGGTGACAATACAATTTTATGAACAAAAATCGGAAATAGGGGGTGGTAAGGGGTAAGAGCTGTAAAGGGGGTAAATTTAGAACTTTGTAAAAATACAAATAGAAACATGCCGTTTTCAGATTTATGATTGGTTCTGGTGACAATATAATTTTATGATAAAAAAACGGCGGTAGGGGGACGTCAGGGCTGTAAAGGGGGTAAATTCATAACTAGTAATCAAAACG
Source organism: Aspidapion aeneum (assembly GCA_963576565.1). NCBI lineage: Eukaryota > Metazoa > Arthropoda > Insecta > Coleoptera > Brentidae > Aspidapion > Aspidapion aeneum. The sequence goes on along the minus strand of OY755044.1, from coordinate 53,415,418 downwards.
GACACGAATATGCGATTTTCAGATTTATGATTTGATCTAGTAACAATCCAATTTTATGAAGAAAAAACGGAATTAAGGGGTTGGTGAGAAGTGCAAAAGAGGTAAATTCTGACCTTTGATATTTAAATAAATACGAACATGCGATTTTCAGATTTATGTTTTGTTCTGCTGACAATACTATTTTATGAAAAAAACGGAGGTATCGCATGATAAACTAAGGATTGAGGAATGGGATTGTATAAAATTGTCAGAAAAGAAACCTTGTAATCATGAGGCACTACTAGAAATGGAAAAGCTGTGAAAGCCATAATTATACATCTTGCATACTTCTGTTTTTTTCATTAAAAAATTTTTAAAAAATAATATAAATCTATATTTTTAGTTAAACGATTTCGAAAATTGTACTAAAAAGTAAAAAATACCTTAGAAGATTTCTGTTGGCACATTATATATTTTTAAGTTCAATACAAAGTCGGGGTAAATTATTAAAGATATTGACACCCATCAATTCTACGTTCGGGATAAAAATGTGGCGCGTATACATCTCAATTTGATCTTTAATAATCGCGCTACGATTTTAAAAATATCTAATGTACCAGTAACGCTATTGGTACATCTAGACAGTAGTAATCTAGCAAATTATTTTTATTTTTTTTTGTGGAATTTTATAATAAAATCGTTTAAGTAAAAAAATATATATATATTTATTTTATTGCAAAAAATCATGGCATTTTACTGAATGTCACCACATTAATTTTAGACCGAACAAAATAAAGTTTTTTACTCGGAGGAGGTTTTTAGAGGAAAGATAAAATAAAAACTGTCATGCAGTACATATTAATTACTACACTAAACCTACGTTCTTAAACTCTAACATACCTACTTATATAGCGTGCGTCTCACATAAAAGTAACTACAGGGGGTCTTGTTAACTAGGAGGAAATTAGCGTCATTCCAAGGCCAGTGAAATGCTCTGTTTTTATTATTAATTATTGATTTAAAAATTTCCAACTGCGGTGGCAAAAATATTCAAAACTAACCAAAATGTTAACAATTGATACTATTTTTACCGAAGATTTTAAATTTTTTTATAATTTTCGCTTGCGGCATCAAGTTGTTCAGTTTTTACCAAAATGTTTTTTCGCGGCGCCATGTGTTATAAAATTTTCGCTACACCATTCCTTTGCAATTTTTTTTCTATAAGGGCGAAACAATTAACTCTCAACACTTAATAGATCGATCAGATGTTGGACCCTCGTTAGACTAAGCTTTCGAGCTACCCACGAACAAATACGAGAGAAATGAGACCATTTTTACCCCTGTAGCTACGAAAACTTGTTGGGTGTATATAAGTTGAACGTATATTGCTAAGCTTCTTTATTTTTCGCATTATTCTTTTGCAAGATGGCCCGGCTGGTTATCCTGTCCGACGGCTTCATCGGTGCTAACTTTTTTACTTTAAAAGGCATTGAAACATCCAATATATGCCCAGGCGATGCCCTCGAAGTCCACTAACTTTGGTGAATAACATTTTTGACAACCCAAAAAAAGCTCCGGTCATTTTAAAGAAAGAATTTTTGACGACCTACCCAGCAATGGATCGGAAAAGCCCAGGCAACTCCCGCAAGGCCCGGGAAATGCCCAGACAAGGCCCCCGGAAGTGCCCCTATATGTACGCCAAATTATAAGACGACGTTACGTCGCGTCTTCGACAAGATAGACGCTATATTGGGCTGACAACGAAGTAGCCCGAATGGTCACCCTAACTTTCTCAAGCCAATAAAAGTATATGAAGAGCGGGCGTGTGTCGCGAAACAATGCATGTCTAGCGAGTTGACACGGGATCATTGCGTGAACAGTTTACTCAAGAGAAAGGGTAATAAAATAGAAATACAGTGGTGGCCAAAATAATAAGAATGCCCTAAAACTGAATAAAGATCTGATCCTGCTCTAACTATAAAAAAAGTAGGGGTATATTTAAACATTCAATCTATTTCTCATTTCACAAGCTAGGGCAATTTTTCGCACCAAATGTTGTAGTGCCTTTCTGCCACTTTAAAAAAAAAAAGATAGTGTAGCTTTAGGCGACCAGTACTATTCGAAAGAGGGGTAAAATATTTCTATATGTGTTTTTTTTCATGGGGTTAGTTGGATAACTCTATAAAGCATTGGAAATTGTCACAGAAATATTAGCTTCTACTTTTGTCTTAAGATAATTCAGTCGTAAAAAAAGGTGAGCCTTATACCCCTCATCTACCTTACATCACTGTAATATTCTATTAATTTTTTAAGATTTAACTCAAAAAACTATCAAAGTTAACAAAGTACATAACTTAAAATGTATACCTAGCTTATTTGATTAAAATTTAAATATTACTTACTTACATTTTCAGAAACCCTGTTTTCCTATTTATTAGTTAAAAAAATAACGTTTTTCATTTGAAATAAATTTAGAAAAAAAACTTTTTGAAAACAAGCTTTTATAAAATGGACTAAAAAGCATAAAATAATATTTTGAGTGTTCTGATATCATAAAAATAAAACCGATGTTTTTTTTTCTTAATTTATTTTTTAATTTTTAGATTTGTCTATGCATTTCAGCTTGCGCATCGATATTGCAGGGAGTCTTTCCTGTCAATTTTAAAATATCTGTCTTCGATGAGAAGGCCGTCCAACAAAGGCGACATATGCTAAAACTGTCGTTATTATTATGATCATTATACGCAAGGATTAATTAATTTTGGTCGAGATCGAACAAACTAAAGCCTTACCTCTTCTACGCCCCCCCCCCCCCCTTTTAGTGAGAGAGCATGTGAATTTTGAAATCAATCAGATACCTACGTGGAAGTCAGTTGAAAGTAATCAGAAAAAATCGTCATTAAATCGTCCATTTTGAATCCGCCATATTGAATTTTTGTAATCAGATCAAAAATTCGTAATCCTCATTCCCAAAAACCCCCAGATACCAATTTTGGTGGAAATCCGACAAACTAAAATTTTACCCCCTCTCCGCCCTCCACGTTAGGGGGGAGGTAGAATCCCTGTATGTTGACTTATATCCAAATGTGTCAACATACAGGGACTCTAGGGGGAGGTAGGCAGTCAGTGATACCACATTATTGGATTTTCATCGGAACTATAACGGTATGCGAAATTTAAAGTCAATCGGATACGTGGAAGTCAGTTGAAAGTACTCAGAAAAACTTGACATTAAATCGTCCATTTTGAATCCGCCATATTGAATTTTTGTAATCTGATTAAAAATTCGTTATCCTCATCCTCAAAAACCCCCAGATACCAATTTTGGTGAAAATCCAACAAACTAAAATTTTACCCCCTCTCCGCCCACCAGGTTAGGGGTGAGGTAGGCAGTCAGTTCTACCACATTATTGAATTGTCATCGGAACTATAACGGTATGCGAAATTTGAAGTCAATCGGATACGTGGAAGTCAGTTGAAAGTAATCAGAAAAACTTGACATTAAATCGTCCAATTTGAATCCGCCATATTGAATTTTTATAATCTGATCAAAAATTCGTAATTCTCATACTCAAAAACCCCCAGATACCAATTTTGGTTGAAATCGGACAAACTAAAGTTTTACCCCCTCTCCATCCCCCACGTTAGGGGGGAGGTAGGTGCCGGATGAAACCATATTATTGTATTGTCATCGGAACTAAGACGCTATGCGAAATTTGAAGTTAATCGGATGTTTGGAAGTTCTTCAAAAATGAGTTGCAAGATTTGATTACATACATACCCACATACATACATACATATATACAGGTGAAGTTAAATAAAAGCTTGTAATAATAAAAGGGCGTACACGCCAAATTCTAAAATACCTTCGAATCAAAAAAACCTTTAAAAATTTTTATATACCAGGTGGGCCAAAAAAACCGGACATTTTTTTCATTATAACTTTTGAACTGTAGAATTGATTTTAATGGAACAAACTGCACTTCGCAGCGAATTAATCAGACTTGATTAAAAATATTTTTTTGCCGCCATTTCAAAATCCAAGATGGCAGACCAAATTAAAATGTAACCTTCAAAGATGCTCGTTTATTCTTTTGTTGCAAACATATTTTAATTATTTTTTTAAATTAGTAAGAAAACTACATTCTTGCCACGCACAACAAGGTACGAATCAGCAAAATCAGTTCAGTGGTTTATAAAAAAAAAATTCAACCATTGTTTTGCATATTATACGATTGCCTTGCCAATCAATTTTAATGAAATAAAAAACATCCTAATGATTTTTTATTTCACTAAGATCGGTTCAGTAATAATGAGTTTATAAGGAAATGAATGCAGGCAGGATTAGCAATGCAATCGTATAATCTGTTAAACAATGACTGAAATAAAAATAGATTTTTTGAGAACCATCAAACCGATTTTACCAGATTGTACTACTTTGTGCGAGCCAAAAGTAGTGCTTTTCCATAGATTAAAAAAAACTAAATCATTGTCAGAAAACAAGAATTAACACGCCATCTTAAAGAATCAAGTATGATTCTGTCCGCCATCTTAAATTTTAGAATGGCTGTAAATTTTGATCATATAGTCTTTAAAAGGCAATCAATTTTGACCATGATGGTATTTATTTCATTAAAATCGGTTCAGTATTAATGAATTTATAAGGAAATAAATGCAGACATGATTGGCAATCGTATAATATTCAAAACAATGGTTGAAACAAAAATATATTTTTTTAGAACCACCGAACCGATTTTGTTAATTCGTACCTTGTTGTGCGTGGCAAGAATGCAGTTTTTTTATAGATTTAAAAAAAAATAATTAAAACGTGTTCGCAACACAAGAATAAACGAGAATCTTTGAAGGGTACAATTTAATTTCATCCGCCATCTTGAATTTTGAGATGGCGGACAAAAAATATATTTATTTAAATCTCTGATGAATTCTCTGGCAAGTGCAGTTTGTCCCATTAAAATCGATGGCATAATTCAAATGTTATAATGAAAAAAAAATCCGGTTTTTTTTGGCCCACCCAGTAGTTTAAAAAAACAAGTTCAAGACCTAGAATGTTTGTTGCAAATATCGCTCCTATCGTCTGTTTCATAAGGGCGTAAAACGTTTTTAGCTTTTAGGAAATAGCCTTAACGCCTTTCTGTCTGTCTGTTTAAACCGTGGATATAAATTTTTTAGTAAATTTTTGTCTCCCAGCAAATATTAACATAACCATATAAAATATACGACATTTCTCAAATTTTCATAAAAACTAATTGCCTCCGCTCTGGGTTTATTTTCACGGATCACCCAAATATTATAAAACAGAAAATTTAATCGACCTGGGTAGATACGTATTTATTACATACCTACTTCAAATATTACGCGTTTCGCTTGACCTTCGACCGGCCGCATTCGCGTTGACGACAGCCGACGTTAACACCCGATGACACCCGATTCAATTTTTGTTTTGCACGCGCGCCTATGGTTTTTCGTGCAAGACTCGATCGGCGCGGCTTACCTACTTCTTTATAAATTAAATTCGAAGAAGATATGTACGATATTCACGTTATAACAAGGGCTCGAGATTTTCTACATGCGTTGTCCTTCTTGTCCAGTTATTTCTTCGATGCCTAAAGGCGATTTTAATCTAGGGTTTTTTTATTTACAAACAGTTTTAAATTGCAAAAATCAACAAAAATTTTCTGCCAAAAATTTAGGGTTAGAAATTTGTAACCAGTGAATACCTTTTCCGTTCGAGTCCAACCGCGAAAACCGGGGCGTTCAGTCCGTGACGTCACTACGCCCCGCTCGCTCGACGGGTTTTCTACTCGAACGCACTCTAAGTTTAATTAAAAACCCTGTGATACTTTTTCTTTCAACTTGGTCACTTGCAAACTCCGAATCTACATAGAGAAATAATTCCATTGTTACTTTTAGTAAACATTAAACCATAGTTTTGTGTTTTCTTAAGATGTCTGTTTTAAGTATTGAAAATGTTCAAATGTGAAACAATTCTGGAATTGACTAAAATAACTGATACAATAACTTAAGTCTGGTCTTGTACCAAGAATGAGGTACATTAACGAGCCTATCAGTTCTTCGAATGGAAAATTTTCAGAAACCTGAAAATTTTTATCAATATCAAGTTTGCAATCTGTCATGTCAAATCTTTTTGAAATTTTAATGATCAAGTCCGTTTGTTTTATGTTTAAAATATCATTACATCTAGAAATTTCCAAACCGAAAAAATTAATATTTTTCCCATTAAGTTCATTCATTTTAAATTTCGACATCAAACTATTTTTGACAAAACTTAAGGTTTCCTGAGACTTAGAAAATAATAGTATGTCATCGACATGAATAAGTATGTCAAATCTGTAAAGTATAAACATGGGTCCTTTTTGGATCCCATTTCAATTAGAGCATCATTAAAACAAGAGTTCTAGCTTTTGGAGATTGACGAGGACCATACAAGGCTTTCTCCAGTTTACAAATAAAATTTTTATTTTTGACTACTAAACCATCTGGTGGATACATATATACTGGGTCTTTCAACTTTCCATTTAAAAAGGCTGATTTGACGTCAAGTTGACATGCATATAAATCACACTCTATATACAGTGATAAAAGCAATCTTATACTTGCCATTTTTGCCACTGGTGCATAAACATCATCTGTGATTACACTTTGTTTAAAACCTCTAGCTACTAAACGCGCTTTCTTTTTTACTTTTTCATCAACAACTTTTTCACTGAATACCCACCTTCAGTTAATCACTTCTACATTTTCTATGAGCATGAAGTTAGCGAAGCACCCATCGCAGATCGAATCGTGACTAGGTGGATAATTTGCCGTTAATTAGTTGTGGAAAAATAAATTTTGTCGCTCTTATTTTTGACCGTTTTTCCTTCATATGAAGTTAGCGAAGCACCCTCGTAAAATGGCTTTTATCAAAATCGAATATGGTGGATAATTTGCCGCTAATTAATCGTGAATTAGTTGTAGAAAAATTAATTTTGTCGCTCTTATTTTATACCCTTTTTTTGGGTGCTTCGCTAACTTCATATTTTGGCACCCATCGCAAATCGAATCGCTACTAGGTGGATAATCTGCCGTCAATTAGTCGTGAATTAGTTGTGGAAAAATTAATTTTGTCGCTCTTATTTTTGACCGGTTTTGAGGGTGCTTCGCTAACTTCATATGAAAATAAAAATGGCTTTTATCAAAATCGAATATGGTGGATAATTTGCCGCTAATTAGTCGTGAATTAGTTGTGGAAAAATTAATTTTGTCGCTCTTATTTTTGACCCTTTTTTGGGTGCTTCGCTAACTTCATATTTTGGCACCCATCGCATATCGAATCGCTACTAGGTGGATAATTTGCCGTTAATTAGTCGTGAATTACTTCTGGAAAAATTAATTTTGTCGCTCTTATTTTTTACCCTTTTTTTGGATGCTTCACTAACTTCATATGAAGTTAGCGAAGCACCCTCGTAGAAATGGCTTTTATTAAAATCGAATATGGTGGATAATTTTCCGCTAATAGTCGTGAATTAGTTGTGGAAAAATTAATTTTATCGCTCTTATTTTTCACCCTTTTTTTGGGTGCTTCGCTAACTTCATATGAAAATAAAAATGACTTTTATCAAAATCGAATATGGTGGATAATTTGCCGCTAATTAGTCGTGAATTAGTTGTGGAAAATTAATTTTGTCGCTCTTATTTTTGACCCTTTTTTGGGTGCTTCGCTAACTTCATATTTTGGCACCGATCGCAAATCGAATCGCTACTAGGTGGATAATTTGCCGTTAATTAGTCGTGAATTACTTCTGGAAAAATTAATTTTGTCGCTCTTATTTTTTACCCTTTTTTTGGATGCTTCACTAACTTTATATGAAGTTAGCGAAGCACCCTCGTAGAAATGGCTTTTATCAAAATCGAATATGGTGGATAATTTGCCGCTAATTAGTCGTGAATTAGTTCTGGAAAAATTAATTTTGTCGCTCTTATTTTTGACCCTTTTTTTGGGTGCTTCGCTAACTTTATATTTTGGCACCCATCGCAAATCGAATCGCTACTAGGTGGATAATTTGTCGTTAATTAGCCGTGAATTAGTTGTGGAAAAATTAATTTTGTCGCTTTTATTTCTGACCGTTTTTTTGGGTGCTTCACGACTAATTAGCGGCAAATTATCCACCATATTCGATTTTGATAAAAGCCATTTTTACGAGGGTGCTTCGCTAACTTCATATGAAGTTAGCGAAGCACCCTCAAAAACGGTCAAAAATAAGAGCGACAAAATTAATTTTTCCACAACTAGTTCACGACTAATTAACGGCAAATTATCCACCTAGGAGCGATTCGATTTGCGATGGGTGCCAAAATATGAAGTTAGCGAAGCACCCAAAAAAAGGGTAAAAAATAAGAGCGACAAAATTAATTTTTCCACAACTAATTCACGACTAATTAGCGGCAAATTATCCACCATATTCGATTTTGATAAAAGCCATTTTTACGAGGGTGCTTCGCTAACTTCATATGAAGTTAGCGAAGCACCCTCAAAAACGGTCAAAAATAAGAGCGACAAAATTAATTTTTTCTATAAGCGTGCAGAAAAGTCCACTTTTCCGCACGCATTTTAGTGTGGAAAGTGCCACTTTTCCGCACTAGTGCGGAAAAATATTTTTTCTGCACTAGTGCGGAAAAGTAAATTTGTTACGATTTTGAGGTGTTCTATAACATTTAGACCGTTCAAAACACATTTGTATCTTTCCTAGCACATGAAATATCCTAAAAATATTCAAATTGACTAAAATTCTGCTATATTTTCAATATTTTCGATAAAATAAAGTTTTTAGTAAAATAGGTTCAAATTATAAGTTTTAAACCTCCCCGGTATAAATATCGTCATTGTCAATGTCAAACAACAATGAACACTAGTGGTTTTAGATTTGGCATCTTAAATCACCATAGCAACAAAGTACAAACAAACTGTCAAAACAAAGCCAATTTTGCAGATACAAGCGTCTTTTGAATTTTTCAAACAAAAAAATCAGATTTTCAATGGATTCTTCGGACGAAGATCTACCCCAGTCTGTTCTAGAAGCCGCTAGAATGTGAATAATAATTGATTTGATTAAAACGTTTTGAATATAAATAATTTTCTGATTAATTTTTAGTTTTTTCCTCACGCTTATAGAAAAAATAGTGTACCTAACTCGTGCGTAAAGTGTCTTTTCCGCACTTGATTGCTGGCCAAACTCCGCTATCGCGTCGTTTGGCCATCTGCAATCGCGTGCGGAAAAGAGGCACTTTTCGCACTAGTTAGGTAAACGACTATTTCCACAACTAATTTACGACTAATTAACGGCAAATTATCCACCTAGTCACGATTCGATCTGCGATGGGTGCTGATGATGTACAGTAATAGATATTTTCCTAACAAGTGCAATAAATCAATTTTTCCGCATGCAAATGCCGTTCACAGAAAAATAAAATTATATGATATATATATAACATTTGTTAGAAAAACATTTGGTAAAAAAATATTTAATGGAAAATAGATTTGGTAGAAAAACCTTTGATAGAAAGAGACTTGGTAAAAAAACATTTAAAAAGTACATATTAGGTCAGAATAGGTTTGGTTAGATTATGAAATATTTTCATACCCAATGTTCTAACATTTGCTGTTCTGCCAATTGTACTTTCTATCAAATGTTATTCTAGAAAATGTGTTTTCTATGACAGTTTTTTTTTGCCAATTGTACTTTCTACCAAATGTACTTTACCAAAAATATTTTTTACCATTTAAATGTGTTTTCTATGAAATGTTTGTATACCAAATGTTTTTCTAGCAAATTTTTTTTCTTTAAAATATTTTTCTACCAAATGTATTTAAAATAGAAAATCGATATACATGACTCTGTAGGACTTCCACAGGATTGCCACAGGACTATACAGGACCCCGAGGGTACTGGCGCCTAAGGGGTGTCCTAAGCATGATTAAGTAGGGAGGCCGGCAAAGGCAAATCAACTCTCTAAGAAAAACGAGAGTTAAGACGTTTTTTTTTGTTGGTCGCGAATTTTTTTATGGGCGCCTGTCAGTCAGGACTATACAGGACACTACAAGCCCAAAAATTTATTAAAGTCCCATAGGAAGGTGTACAAATTTGGTTCAGCTGATCACCCCTCGGTTTTTATGAAAAAACAAATTATATTAATAACACGCCGTAGATAGATTGACAATTCACATACAACATATTTGAACTTATATTTACACAGTAACAAAAATATTAAAAGATGGCTAAATAAAGTGAAAATACGACCAGTGTCAAAAAGTGCCATTTTCCGTACCAAACTCATCCAAAAAAATTGCCGCAAGTCAGTATTTTCCGCACGCGAGTGTAAAAAACAATTTGTAATTTTGAATTTAGTAAAACCCCTATCAAAGGAAGAGAGGAACATTTTATAAATTGTAAGCGTTTTAAACGTCCCAGATGCCATTTTAATTTAACAATTTTTTTTATTATTTAGAAGAATATCACCAGTAAGACGGAAATTCTTCCCGGTTAAAACAAAGATCTATTTCCTATAAAAAAAATTATTATAAAATTGTCGCATTGTGACTATATTTAAGCATAATTTTATTATCTAATTTTTGACATTTTGTTTAAACTTAAAAATAATTCTGGTCCTAGACAAAAGATTACTTTCAATAATTAAGGAAAGTTTTTGTAAAAATCTGTAGGCGTCTTGGAGAAAACCGTGTATTTCTAAACAACCACAAATTACATTTACACTAGAATATCGGCGCAACTCTGACCCTTAAAAATCTGTGCCATTATATTGATCTAAAAAAATGTCAAAAGGGTGGATGGAATTATGTATATTCAATTAATGCTAAATAAGCAGTGATTTTTAGACAGGTAATTAAAGTAAGTATTTTTATAGGTGTTTTGTGGCACCCCTGTACATATTCAGGAAATAATGTAAACAATGTTGGTCTCACTGTTTAAAATTACACATAGAAACCTGAAACACGGGTTAAGCCTTATAGAAACAGCCCTTTTTCGAACATTTTGTTCGATTTCTGGCTCATTCTCTAGGAGTTAACAATGTTAAGGTGAAAATGTCTAATTAACGTCCTCCTGTATAGAATATATAAATTTAAAAAAAAACACCGGTACTTATACACGTGCAAATGTTTGTACTTTCTTCCAATCACTTACACACAATTTGTTTGTTAATAGTCCGCCCTATTTTTTAGTGTGTAAAGTGAAGACGAAAACGTGCCACTTTCCATACCAAACAACTCAATTCAAAAACAGTGCGGAAAGTATATGAGAATCTCAAATATAATTTATCATTTTGATTTGGTAAAACCTCTATCAAGCGGTGAAAGGGATTAAAAATTTTAAATGCTGCCTCGGGCGCCAAAAATGCTAGCTGCGGCTCTGATGGTCCGGTTTCGTAAAAAACCGAAAAGACAAGGATATTGCTATTGTTTTAAAAATAATTCTTAGCGACCAGCAGAGGGCCCCACTTTATTGACGACAAAAGCGGCAATTGTTGGTCTTGTAAGGGTGTAACAATACACGCTTTCCTACCAGATGACCTGCAATTTTTTGTATTTTTATTTTTTATTTATTTAGAGGAATGCCCCTTGTAGGCCCGAAATTCTTCCCCGATTGAATCAGATAACAATTTCCTATTAAAAAAATGATATGAAAATGATCGATTTTTGACTATAAATAAGCATAATTTCATGCTATTTTGGAGAAATTTTTTTAACTAAAAAATAGTTTTAGGCCTGTATCAAAGATCACTTTAAACGATAAAAAAAAGTTTTTGTTAAAACCTTTAGCGGTCTTCAAGAAAAGCGTGTATTTCCAAACCCTTACATTAGCACGAAAATATCGGCGCGAGTCGGCCCCTTAATGTTAATGACAGTTTTTTGACAGTTTAAAAATGTTCAAAATGTTAACTTTTTAACGGAGCATCGCATTGATATGCGGTTTTCGCGGTATGATAGAATACATTTTTCTCAATAATTTGTCTTAAAACAAAAAACTTCGTAGGACCTTCCCTTTCTGGGATATTTACAAAAACTGTTTTCAAGGCTGATATAGCGTGGAGTTCACTTGGAGTGTGCTAATGGGCTAGGAATATATCAGATCCATCATGGATTTATTTTTCTGTGTACCTATTACAATTTTTTTTTCAACTTAAGGTGTGCTAAGCTCTTCTAAACCACCCCCATGCACCCACCCCGTATTTAGGTATTTTTTGCATTATCTAGGTATTAACCCTGGGGCTCAAAGCCCCCAAAATGCGTGTTGCTATAGTAGTTACGCACAGTGGAGTAACTAGCTTCCGATCTGTGGTGGGCCTAGGGGGGGCGCTAGAAATGCTTTAAAAAGATTGCCTAAAATTAAACTAAAATTTCAGTGAACAATGCCTGTTTTCTTTAAGGAGTGGTTTCCATATGTTTGGTATGTCCGTGCTTGGTTGACTGAAAACTTCTTTATTCTGCATTATAAACGCAGCTTTAATAAACTTTCGTTTTCGCTAATGCGACTCCTTATGCAAAACTTTAGCTTCTGACCACTAAATCCTGTGGTCATTTGGCGATGCATGATCTGCTAAACCGGATTTTTCAATATCCCCTAATTGGGTAATTTTTAGATGTTCATTTACTCTAACCTAAAGAGGGCTTTTTGTTTTACCTATATATGATTTACCTCTTTGGATTTACCATACTCACACGGGATTTGGTAAATGTCTGATGGCTCTACTGACCTGAGTGTGATTTTTTACACTATTTTTAATGCAGAAATATCTACTTTACCGCACGAGTATGGAAATAGTAGTTTACCTAACTAGTGCGGAAAGTGCCTCTTTTCCGCACGCGATTGCAGATGGCCAAACGACGCGATAGCGGAGTTTGGCCAGCAATCAAGTGCGGAAAAGATACTTTACGCACGAGTTAGGTACACTATTTTTTCTATAAGCGTGAGGAAAAAACTAAAAATTAATCAGAAAATTATTTATATTCAAAACGTTTTAATCAAATCAATTATTATTATTCACATTCTAGCGGCTTCTAGAACTGACTGGGGTAGATCTTCGTCCGAAGAATCCATTGAAAATCTGATTTTTTTGTTTGAAAAATTCAAAAGACGCTTGTATCTGCAAACTTTGCTTTGTTTTGACAGTTTGTTTGTACTTTGTTGCTATGGTGATTTAAGATGCCAAATCTAAAACCACTAGTGTTCATTGTTGTTTGACATTGACAATGACGATAGTTATACCGGGGAGGTTTAAAACTTATAATTTGAACCTATTTTACTAAAAACTTTATTTTATCGAAAATATTGAAAATATAGCAGAATTTTAGTCAATTTGAATATTTTTAGGATATTTCGTGTGCTAGGAAAGATACAAATGTATTTTGAACGGTCTAAATGTTATAGAACACCTCAAAATCGTAACAAATTTACTTTTCCGCACTAGTGTGGAAAAAATATTTTTCCGCACTAGTGCGGAAACGTGGCACTTTCCACACTAAAATGCGTGCGGAAAAGTGGACTTTTCCGCACGCTTATAGAAAAAATATTTTTCGCACAAAAGTGTCAAATTTTAAAAAAACCTGTTTAGATTTGAAGTTTCTATTAATAATATTGCCTATGAAATGCCTTGGTTACTATGGTGTAAAGGTAAGGTGTTTAATTTCGTTAAAACACCTGTTTTTTGAAAGTAGCGTGATGTGGTTTGGTTTATTTTAAATATAATTTTATTTTTCTGTGAACTGCATTTGCGTGCGGAAAAAATGATTTTTTGCACTTGTTAGGAAAATAGCTATTACTGTACATCATTCTACCGTTAAAGAGGATGAAAAATTCCAAATTTCAAATTTTTCTGATCAGAAGTTGTTTTGAAAACTGCTTACACCAGAGCAGTGCTATGTGGCTTGTTTGAAACCGCTTTAAAACACATTTCTAATGAGATCTGACATGATGCAATTTTTATAAAAATAAATTTTAAAATTTTGGAATGATTTTTTTTTTCATTTTTTCTACATAGGTACTAAGCTATAGGTACGGTCGCCCACTTTTTTAATGTCATGTTCAAATTGTCTAAACTCGTCTTGACGGCTCGAAATTTCAGCGGGCTTTAAAAACTGCTAATGAAAATCGTTTAATAAAGCATGATGCTTATTTTAAAGCATGCGGTGTTGTCACACAACACACTGTTTTTTTGTTATCGACAAATTTACGAAAAAAAGGAGACACAAAAAAAGTGGGCGAGTGTACAACACTGCAAGTAGTTGTCGAGATATCTGAGTTTATTTTAGTTTTGTAAGTACATGTTTGATGTTTAGAATTTTAGATTCTGCATCTCGTTTGCCGGTAGAATAAATTAAAATCGAACTGATGGTTTGCCAAATCCCAAACCTAATATTTTTTTGGTTGATTTATTGACCCTTTGGGAAAAATTCCAGACGTCTAGGGATTTTCTTGACCCCAGATTCGGATTCTCTGTCTTACGTCACAACGTACAGGGTGTCTCATTATATTTTTCCCACCCTTTTAGATCATTAATAATTTATGTAGGAATATAAAAGAAATTGTGTTCGAATTCGCGAAATTTTTACTTTTAAATTACATCTTGACTTTATTCCTGATGCTTACCGTATTTGACATGCGCTCAAATTTATAGTTTTTGTAAATTGGATGCTCCTTATATTATTTAAATAATAGATTAGGCTTGGAATATACTTTCCAAAAATACCTCATATGTCGCAGTTTTGATAAATAGTTTCTGAAATATTAGTGATAAATTTTTAAATAATAAAAAAATAACATTACCACTTTTGTATTAATTTCAGTGTCCTTATTTCGAACTATGTTAGTCCCCATGTATAAGCAGTGAAAATGACAACTATTTTTTTTTAATGACGCTCAAAATGACAACCGGTAACGACAACAAAGTTGTGTCATTGTCACTGTTGATACATGGGGACTAACATAATTTGGAATAAGGATACTAAAATTAACACAAGAGCTACGGCATATCGGGTATTTTAGCGCCTGTCAAATATGATAAGCATCAGGAATAAAGTCAAGATGCAATTTAAAAGTAAAAATAGCGCGAATTCGAACACAATTTCTTGTATATTCCTATATCAATTATTAATGGTCTAAAAGGGTGGGAAAAATATAATGAGACACCCTGTACACCGGTCTATTTTTTAAGTGATTAGTACCAGGCTGCTTTATTGTAAATAGCTTTATTTTGCCGAGGCAACTTTTTCCTTCGCGAAAATTTTTAAAAGTGATTCCAAATAGAATGCGCATGCGCAGACATCTTCCGCGCTTCGGACTGACAAAAACCAAGTGATTTTGGGGACAATGTAGCTATACTAATTCTT
This sequence comes from Aspidapion aeneum, assembly GCA_963576565.1. NCBI lineage: Eukaryota > Metazoa > Arthropoda > Insecta > Coleoptera > Brentidae > Aspidapion > Aspidapion aeneum. Next base: position 53,400,015 of record OY755044.1, on the reverse strand, counting down.
TACAGCTACTTTTTTTATCTCGTAACTTATGAGATGAAAAAGTAGGTAACAGGACAAAATTAATAACGAACAATTTATTTTTATGTAGCTTAAAAGATGTGTCTGCAAGTAAATGACATTGTCAGTCTGAATCTCGAAAGATTTCTGCACCAGCTCTCTGTTAGGAATCAGTTTCAAGAATTTTCGCAAAGGAAAAAGTTGAGTGTCTCGGCAAAATAAAGCTATATACAAAAATTCAGCTTGTTAAACATCACTTAAAAAATATACCGGTGCACTGTGGATTATATTATTTATGTTTATTTGTTGTTTTCAGAAAAATGTTACGAAACGCTTCGAGATTTAAATAAAAAACAAAGACTGCTAAGAGGCATTCAAGACGAAAACATTACTGAAGAAATGGTTGCTGACTATGGTGATGAGTTTATCTTTTTAAAAGAAAAAAAGGCGTTTGAATTGGTCAACAAGGATCCTTTTGCCAAAATCGATTTTTCGTAAAAAAACTTTTTGTCTTTTAGGTATTATTGATTTATTTGTTTAAATATGATTAAGGTTGTAAAGTATTATGTATATTTTTTTAAATACTACCTGGATGCGAATGGTACACTCCCCACTCTCTTATAATACCAAAAAATGGTGCATTATTTGGTAACCCCGCATGGTTGCTGACTATGGTGATGAGTTTATCTTTTTAAAAGAAAAAAAGGCGTTTGAATTGGTCAACAAGGATCCTTTTGCGAAAATCGATTTTTCGTAAAAAAACTTTTTGTCTTTTAGGTATTATTGATTTATTTGTTTAAATATGATTAAGGTTGTAAAGTATTTATGTATATTTTTTTAAATACCACCTGGATGCGAATGGTACACTCCCCACTCTCTTATAATACCAAAAAATGGTGCATTATTTGGTAACCCCGCATGGTTTTAGTAAGTATCATGATTTAATTAACGATTTCCTTTAGCAGTTTTTAAAGCCCGCTGAAATTCCGGGCTTTCCAGACGAGTTTAAACAATTTTAAGTTGACATTAAAAAAGTGGGCGACTGTACGTACCTAATCATAATTTGTTTTGAATTTGAAACTATACAGGGTTGCCAAATCTGGATCCTTCATGGGCAAAGCCGCGTGATCGAGTATAGACGGACAGAAAATTTGTGCGGGTCCATTGACTTCTACAGGGCCTTATACAACTCAATGTGCGGGTCAAAGAGGAACAAATACCGAGTGGGCCAAAAAAAACGGGACAATATTTTTTCATTATAACTTTTGAACTATACCTTCGATTTTAATGGGACCAACTTCATTTGGCAGGTAATTGATCAGAGTTTTCACAAAATATATTTTTTGTCCGCCATCTCAAAATCCAAGATGGCGGACAAAATTAAATTTTTCTGCATACATTGCATGCATTCTTGCCACGCACAACCAGGTATAAATCAGCAAAATCAATGGTTCTAAAAAAAAATATTTTTGTTTCAAAGCACTACTTTTGCCCTGCACAACGAGGTATAAATTAGTAAAATTGGTGTGGTGGTTCTCAAAAAATCTATTTTTGTTTTACAGATTATACGATTGCATTGCCAATCCTATCTGCATTCATTTCTTTATAAACTCATTATTACTGAACCGATCTTAGTGAAATCAAAAAAAACATGTTGAAAATTGATTGTTCTTTAAAGATTATAATCGAAAATTGCCGCCATCTTAAAAGTTAAGATGTCGGACAGAATCATACTTGACCCTTCAAAGAGGCACGTGTATTCTTATTTTCCGAAAATGTTTTAGTTTTTTTTTTAATTAACTACTTTTCTTCCACTAAAAATTGTTCGATTTGTTCAAAAATCGACATTAGTCCTTTCGAGCGAGCTAGTGGCAAATCGAAACTAAACCGCGACCCTGACGGGCGTTTTTAGAAGGTTGTTCTTTTCTTTCCTTGCACTTTTGGATAGGGATGGGAATAACGGGTTCTTTTTAATAACGTTACCAACGTTGCCGTTATTGAAAAATAAAGTTATACAATAACGTTACCAAATAACGGTGTGGGTGAGTTTTTCGTTTAGTGATCTCGAGACAAAATTGGAAATTTAGCTTTAAAAAAATCCGTGCTCTTTTCAAAGAGGAGTCAGGCAAAATTAAGTCCTCTTAGAGAAAAAAAACTTGCACCGTAGGGGCATGTGCATCAGTACGAGTTTGTGAGTTTTTTTTACAAGCTTTTATTTAACTTCACCTGTATGTATGTATGTATGTAATCAAATCTTGCAACTCATTTTTGAAGAACTTCCAAGAAGTTCCGATGACAATATAATAATATGTTTTCATCGGGTACCTACCTCCCCCCTAACGTGGGGGTGGAGAGGAGGTAAAACTTTAGTTTGTCCGATTTCAACCAAAATTGGTATCTGGGGGTTTTTGAGGACGAGAATTACGAATTTTTGATCAGATTATAAAAATTCAATATGGCGGATTCAAAATGGGCGATTAAATGTCAAGTTTTTCTGATTACTTTCAACTGACTTCCACGTATCCGATTGACTTCAAATTTCGCATACCGTTATAGTTTCGATGACAATCCAATAATGTGGTATCACTGACTGCCTACCTCCCCCCTAACGTGGAGGGCGGAGAGGGGGTAAAATTTTAGTTTGTCGGATTTCCACCAAAATTGGTATCTGGGGGTTTTTGAGGATGGGGATTACGAATTTTTGATTAGATTACAACTGTTCATAAAATGCAGGGTAGTACTGTTGACTATGCTGTGATTTACTTGGGACCTAAGCTTTTTGCTCCTGGTCAAGCTTATGTCGCGTCGCCTTGAGCCGTATCAAATCGTTGGACGACCTTCTCATCGAAGACTGCAATATCGATGCGCTAGCTGAAATGCATAAACTTTTTAGATTTATCTAAGTTTCGTCAATTTAACCCAACCCAACCCAACCCTACTCAAGCTACCCTTACATTTTTCTGATAAGGATAGACATAATTACGCCTGCTTCACATTAGGCAGATCATCCGCGACCGGCAGTGTATCGATTTATTTTGTCACATTGAAAAAGTCGGCCCATCATCGGGTGTGAACGACCAAATGCGCATGGAAAAGCATTTACCTAATATTAAATACTCCCATCGCTTTTATTATTATGATATCAGAACACTCAAAAAATTATTTTATGCTTTTTAGTCCATTTTATAAAAGCTTGTTTTCAAAAAGTTTTTTTTTCTAAATTTATTTATCTATTCATGTTCTTTGTAACTACATACACAGGTATAGTCTAAATATTCCATTTCCACGACACACAATGGAGGATTGTGTTGGTTCCAGATCTTTCAAATGGCGTTTCAAATTGAAAATCAAAACTAAGTAGGTATATACTTGCTTGTTTGCATGTAGGGATCTATATATATATATATTATACAGTGCGTTTCAAGAGACTGGGACATTAAATGTGATTAATTTTAGTAAACTACCAAGTTTTTGCAAGAAATGTTTAATGTCAACGCGCACTGATTCGGACCCATCTCGATTTGCTGGCACGGCACACTCGGTTCGTCAACGAGAGCATGCATTGATTCGAATTTTGGAGCGTGTAAGCCCGGTTTCTATTTATGCGTGACAACCCTGATTTAAAACAAGTGCAAATCCATATCAAGTCACGTTATCCGTTTTCCGAATCAGGGAAGGTGGAATCCGGCGTTTGGGTTTTAAATGTTGCGTCGCTTAGTTTATATAATGCCCGCGATGGGTTTTTACGTTTAGAGATGACAAAATGAAACGGTGAACAATTCAAAAAAGCCCATTTTTCCGTTCGCCGTGGCCGTCTCGCCGCCGACCCAACTCACCGCCGGACCGATTCATCACCGACTCTCCACCGAACCAAACTCGCCGCCGACCCAATTCGCTGCCGGACCGACTCGCCGCCGGACAATTCGCCACTGGGATGACTCGCCGCCGCCGTGGTAAAGCTTGGCAATTTTGTAAATTTTTTATTGTAAACATTTTAATATATTTATTTATTTATTTATGAAAATTACAAACAGTAGCCAACAACAAGGCCGGTGGTTGCACAATATAAAAAGAAACAAAACTACATAATAAAACCTAATTGTAAAAAGGAAAAAAACAATGAAAAAACAAAATAATATAAGTAAACTATAAAACTAAAAAATATCCCACCCTGCCTAACCATAATATCTAAATTGCACTGCCAAAAATGACAAAATAACTCACCAAGTAGTAAGTAGGTAATTTTATTTTTTTTTAGTTTTGTTACCCACCGATAAGCCCAATACATAAAATTGCAAACTATAACCATAGCGGCGATAAATTGGGTGGGCGTCGAATTGGCTTGGCCGGCCGGCCAGCAATAAAATAATAAAAAAATGATTTTTTAACAAGAAATTTAAATTTTTTAATAGCTAACATACTTCTTTAAACAAATGCAGTTCAAAATTGGATTCAAAGCACCCAGGTACATATGGGGCTTTCCATGTCAACCCAGCCACCTTTTGCACTTAACAATTTTGATTTTAATAAAAATTAATTTTTTGGTCTCTATAGATACCGATTACACCAAGATAAAAAAATTGAAAAAGTGTTGCGATTCCTTAAATCTACAAGGTGTTTTATCTTCTTAATTGGCACACATTTCTATGGTATGATTTTTTCTAAAAAAACACAAACTTTGCAAAAAATTTTTTTACTACTGTTTAGAAATAAGAACAAGAGGCTTTAAGAAAAATAAATAAGAATGACAAGTAATCGCATCAGTGACCTTAGTATAAGACAATAAATTTAAAAAATCGCCATTTTGAAAATTTTTAAAAAAGATGCTCTAGTATTTTTTCTATTGCCTCTAAAAATTTTAGAGTGGGCCGAGAAGTGTAAATTCCAAAAAGAAAAATTCGTGTGTAAGTGCGCGGAGGCCTTGGCCGTACTTATCTGAGGGCACGGCAGTGCCTCGCCAAGTTCGCGCGCCGTAACCATCTTTTCTGGAAACATTTCAGCCGATATTTGACCAACCTAAAACTCTACTTCGGAATGAGCTACGAATCTCAATCACTGCACAGTCGTAGATCCCCATGGAGTTAACAGCCCCTCCAAGTTTCATGGAATTCCATAAAGTAGTAAAGTAGTTACGAAATTTCAAAAAACGTGGAAATTGCCACTCACTCACTGACTCACTCACTCATGTATAGATCATCAATATTCTACTGTACTTCGAGACATGCTACATAGCTGAAATGTGGCAGACTGATAGAAATTATGACCAAACCCGTGGGAAAAATCAAAAAACTTCAAAATTTTAATTTACTCCCCTCCCCTATACATTTAAAGTTATATAAAGTAACATCGCCCACTTCCAGAAATGCTAGAGAGTTGAGCTTTGGCAGACTGATAGGAACTATGATAAAACTATAGGAAAAAATCAAAAAACCCCAAAATTTTAATTTACTCCCCTCCCCTATACATTTAAAGTTATGTTAAAGTAGCATTGCCCACTTCCAGAAATGCTAGAGAGTTGAGCTTTGGTAGACTGATAGGAACTATGATAAAACTATAGGAAAAAATTAAAACACCCCAAAATTCTAATTTACATCCCTGCCCTATAAATGTAAAGTTAAGTAAAAGTAACACTGCCTACTTCCAGACATGCTAGAGAGCTGAGCTTTGGAGACCAATAGAAAAAAATTAAAACACCTCAAAATTCTAATTTACTTCCTTCCCCTGTAAATGTTAAGTTATGTAAAAGTAACACTGCCCACTTCCAGAAACGCTAGAGAGCTGAACTTTTCAAGACTGAAAGACAATATGATAAAACTATATAAAAAATTTGAAAACACCAACATTTTAATTTACTTCCCTCTCCTATAAATTTAAATTTATATAAAACTAACATTGCACGCTTTCAGAAACGCTAGAGAGCTGAGCATTGGAATGCTGATAGAAATTATGATAAAACCATGGGAAAAATTTAAAAAGTCCAATATTTTCATTTACTCTCCTCCACTATAAATGTAAAGTTATGTAAAAGTAACATTACCCACTTCCAAAAACGCTAGAGAGCTGAGCATTGGAAGACTAATAGGAACTATGATAAAACTATAGGACAAAATTTAAAAACACGACAATTTTAATTTATTTTCCTCTCCTATAAACGTATTTATATAAAACTAACATTGCCCACTTCCAGAAACGCTAGAGAGCTGAGCATTGGAATGCTAATAGAAATTATGATAAAACCATGGGAAAACATTTATAAGTCTAATATTTTCATTTACTCTCCTCCCCTACACATGTAAAGTTATGTAAAAGTAACATTGTGCACTTTCAGAAACGCTAGAGAGCTGAGCTTTGGAAGGCTAATAGGAACTACGATAAAACCATGGAAAAAAATTAAAAAACCTCAAAAATTTAAGTAAGACATTGCAAAAGGTTTGAACATTATTCCGCATATTTTACTACTTTAAAAATTAAGTATTATCCAATTCCTTTAAAAAAGACGAGTCGTTAAATACCGAGATAAATTCCATCAAAGGAGCATGCGCCAAAATTAACGTCAAAATGTCTAATTTAAATTATTGGCGTGAATACCGGGATTGGCGCGAGATCGAAGAGCTTAACGTATAATTAAAAATTCAAGGTATAAAATAATGGTCAATTCTAATTTTTAGGTATGATTTTATGTAGGTACCGGGTGGTTTTTTATAACCGGAGCACTCAGCAACTTTATCATTGAAAATAAAGGGCTATAATAAATTGTAGATTTTTTTTGGTTAATTATGATGATGATGAACTTTAAAAGCAAACATAATTTTTTTCTATCCGTCACCATGTACAGCGTGTCCCATTTTCGATGGGATTAAATGGGAAACTCGGTTATTATTAAAGATATTGATTTTCTGATTGCACCTTACCGTGCTCTTTTTTTGAGCCCTTAAAAATGGTGTAATCAGATTTTTGCTATACCCCGTAGTTTCGCTAATACAGGGAGTTTTTGAAAAAATTATATTTTTAATAATCCCTTGTATCTCACTTATTTGCGAGATATTTCTATTCTGTAAAAACCTTTTCATGGCAACTTTTTTAGAAGAAAATAATGAAGTTGTCAACTTTTTAAAATATTGTTTAGTTTTTGAGATATGGTATTTATCATAGAAAAATTAAATACGGACCTGGATTTTTTTTATTACTATTTTGATTGGTTTCATGCTAGTATTATCATAAAATAATAAAAATTTTAAAAAAATTTGTTTTAAGGTAAAAAAAAATTATTATTAAAAAAAAAAATTGTCCAAGCCTGGATATTTCCAACAAAAATATAAATTAAAAATTGCCAGTTAAACAATTTTTAGTTTAACTGTTTTGATACTTAGCATATTAAAATGGTTTTACGTTAGTTTACAGATTTATTTGAAACAAAGTCTACGAAAAATACAAAAAAAAACAAATTACAAAAAATAACTAATTTTTATGATTACCATTATGTGTAAGACATTGTTGGCATTTTTGAGTAATTTTTCTTAACGCATTTTGCATAAAAATATTTCTGCCATTTAAATATTGGGATTTTGTTGCTAGAATGAAGCAGTGAAACCTCACATTTTTCAAAATCTGGATATGGTCGATTTCTAGCCAGTTTAAAATAATTGTAAGCCATTCACAAATATGACAAGTAAAATGAAATTCAATTCCACGCTTTTGTTTTGTAAATTTCACGACCTGCTGTGCTACCATCAAATAATTAGTATGCTATTCATTTTTGTAACTTTTTAACGTTTTTTACTTTCTTTATAAATCTTTTGATTCTCATTTCAAAACAGATAAACTAAAAATCGTTTAACTAGTGTGTCTTGCAATTTTTAATTTATAATTACGTTGGAAATTTCCAGGTTCGGACTAAATTTTTTTTTTCAAGTATTAAATAGTTTTTTTTAACCTTAAATCAAAAAAATATTAAAGTTTTATTATTTTAAGGTAATAATAGCATGGAACCAATCAAAATAGTAATAAAAAAATTCCAGGTCCTTATTTAATTTTTTTATGATAAATACCATATCTCAAAAACTAAACAATATTTTAAAAAGTTGACAACGTCATTATTTTCTTCTAAAAAAGTTGCCATGAAAAGGTTTTTACAGAATAAAAATATCTCGCAAAATAAGTGAGATACAAGGGATTATTAAAAATACAATTTTTTCAAAAACTCCCTGTATTAGCGAAACTACGGGGTATAGCAAAAATCTGATTACACCATTTTTAAGAGCTCCAAAAAAGAGCACGGTAAGGTGCAATCAGAAAATCGATATCTTTAATAATAACCGAGTTTCCCATTTAATCCCATCGAAATGGGACACGCTGTACAGGGTGTCCCAAATTCGATGTTTTTGGGGAGTTTCGGGTATTTCTAGAGGGGCTAAAAAAACCTGATCAACCTTTGCGACACTCAAATTTCAAAAGAAGCTTAAAGGTGAAAATCGCATTTTGATATAGCAAGCCGTTTTTAAACTACGGGGTGTTTTTAAAAAGTCTGCATTTTGGGAAGGGGTCTATAACTTGTTTATTTATTAATATTTTTATTTCTGAGAAAACATTCTTTAGACACTTTTTTAAGAGGAATTTAACTGTTAAATTAAATTTCATTTGTCACGTTTAGTTTTTGAGATATCACATAAAATTAATTTTTCTTTATGGGATTAGTGGGATTTCTTTATATTTTAGTTTTTTTTATTTTTACCACATATTTTAGTTTGCTTAATGGGTTTAAAATATTTTAATATAAAATTATAAAAAAAAAAAATAAAGAGGTGATTAAAAAATAAAAATAAAGAAAACAATAAAAAAAAATTAAAAATTAAAATATTGAGTGTGATACATCATTTTAAAGGAAATTTTAGAGAGAGTTTTAGAGTTATTCTGTAAGAAAAATAACAACTTTATGCAATATTTTAAAAACCAAAAGAGATAAATAAAAACCGTTTACATCTGTCAATTCTTCAAGAAAAGATCTATAAGAAAGCTATTTACACAAAAGCAAAATGCAGACAAAAACACTCCGTAGCTTAAAAACGGCTTGCTATATCTAAATGTAGTTTTCACCTTTAGGCTTCTATTAAAATTTGAGCGTCGCAAAGGGGGTTCAGTTTTTTCTTTCTCCCCTAGAAATACCCGACACCACAAAAAACAACGAATTTGGGACACCCTGTACAGGGTGTGACAATAAAGTCGATTTTTTGAGAGGGAACACCCTGTATATTTTTGCATTTTAAGATTCGTCTTTTCTTTTTGATTTCAAACATATACAATATCTATGTGCTGCGACTAATATTTTTTGAGGTATATGCAGTATTTCTTCTATATGCATTTCACGTTTATTTTGTTTTGCCATGGGAGTATTGACAAATTTAAATGCGCTAAGTCTTAAAAAAAAATGTTTATCGTAGCATAGACATACAGTAGAACCCCGATGCCAGTGTTTATTCAAATTAAATAGGGCACTAAATAATTTGTCACACAACTTGCACGTCACCGGCATTTTCACAGCACAAAAACGACGAATTTTCATCAAAAAGAACTGGGAATTATTAAAGTTTTGCTGTATAAAACCATACTGAAATATCTCTCAGTTGATTGGTTGGCAGAAGTGACAGATCAACGCTTGCGCACGTCTTGGAATTCATCTCGGTATTTAACGACTCGTTAAAAAAGAAGTGAAATCATAACAAAAACATTTCATGTAAAAAAAGGCCAAGTACGCGGAAAATGGCATTCCGTAAAAAGAATTGAGATAAAAGTTAAGCCAAGTTCTCCAATACAAATTTCAAAATGAAAGGTTCTTACTAGTTTGGAAATATTTTTCTAAACTTGGCCCCATTCTGGGATGCTTTCTGGTCTTTGTACTTCATTTCTTTTAACTGCTTTCTAAAATTAAAAAATGTAAATAAAACTTTTTTAACTAAAAATTAAAAAAACCAAGGCAATGTAACTTGCTTTTTTAATTTTTTCTTACTTGGCACAAGTTTAAATTGGTAGTCAAGAGTGTGTTTAGTAAAAAACAGTCAAATCAGAATGTTCAAAAAAAAATAGTGTTTCTTAATGACAAATTATGAAAACCTGTCATTCAGGGACACAATGTTTGAATCCATCAGATCAAAAAATATTTTTTTAATCTTGGTTTGAATGACACTCGGTTTCTGTTTTTTTTTACTTCAAGTCAAGAGGCTTTAGTAGTCAGTTTATTTAGACTCACCTGATTCCAAGCAAAGTGCACCAGAGTCAATTGCCAGCACCGACCACTTTGGGAATTCTCCTCTTGCAATTACCAATTACTTAGAGTGTGTGGGGCCTCATTTAAAGTACTTGGGCCAAGCTTGTTTGTTATGTCATGTTATTATATTTTTTGTATACACAGCCTTACGGTTTCCTTCTGTAATGATATCTTATGTCATGCTATGTCTTATGTTATGCTATGTTTCTGTATAAACCCAACTTAAGGGTTTCTGAAGGCGGTGGCCAAAATAATATGTTTTTTGCTTCCCACTTGTGGGGTACTGTGGTAGGGCACGTAATAACTTTATCTTCTAACGTTTGCACAATTTTTAATTGAGATATTTGTTTATTTTGTTATTGTGACAGCGCCCAAGATGACAGGTAACATCTGTGACTCTTTTTTTCTTTTTCGTATTACATAATGGGCCAATTGTTAGAACGCAAGTTAGCTACAAATCAACATTATTTAGGCTTAAGTATTAAAAAATTGCTTGTCTAGAGTTAAACTGCTGAAACCAATGAGACGGCCGAGGCGGCCATGATAGTTTTCCTATTTATTTTTCTTTAAATTTATGGACTAAAAAATATTAATTTCCAGGTGATCCCGGGCCTAAATAAATTCTAGAAAGTGCTAAATTCAATAAAATATGACTAAGAATTGATTTATAGGGTATTTTGAGGTTAATGGTAATAAAATAATTTCTAACCTAAAAACAAAAACCGAAAAAAAAACGTTTATTATACTGAATTTTCGAGGCGCTTGCGTTTTGACAAGCTATCTTGACCTGTTTTATCAGAAAAGTTAACCTGCCAAAAATTTTGACGACGAGAACCGCCTTTTTTACGCGCTTATATCACAGTAGTGTAGAACATAACAAGTTTTCCGTCAGCCATTTGAGTAAAAGTCTCTGTCCATTACAGGAAATAGCTATTTTGCAATAGTTGCCATTGTTTCTTATTTATTTCTAGAGAAAATTACTTTAATGTTAACGTGCTATATTTTGGAGCTGTCATGGACACTGTGAGAGCTAAATAAAGATTGCCTAATCAGCAACGACAACACTTTAGAAGCTGCTTAGCAGTGAAACGGCATACAGCTGTAATAGCTATTTTACTTTTAGTTTTGCTGTTAAAGTGTTTTGGTAGCTGTTTTTTAGCAATTTGTGTTACTTGGGTACTATTACTATGTGGGTTTTATGATGATATCTGTCTTTTATGATCTCATTTCTTATATGATCTGTTCTAGATATTCTCATTGATCTTCTTATTGCATCCATTTGGACACTTTCCATTTTTGCTTTGTATTTTTCTATTAAGCGACAAGTCTCTATTCCATACAACACCGTGCTTTTCACCATTGTTTCATATATGTTAAATTTTACATTCTTTTTTATCTCTCTGCTCCATAAAATACTGTTAAGACAACCAATAACCTTTTTTGCTTTTACTATTCTTTTTTCTAGTTCTTTACAGTCTGTTCCCGTCTTATCAAATATGACACCCAAGTATACATACTCATTACATGGAGATATTGTTTGTCCATTTTCTAGTTCTAATTCACTTGATTCGTTTTCAATACATAAGTACTGTGTCTTGTCCACGTTCACTGTTAACCCCCACTTTTGGTATTCTTCCGTTAACTTTCTCATCATATACTCCATGTCTTCTTTATCATTAGCTACAATTACTTGGTCGTCAGCAAACTGTAGTGTGTATATGGTAAATCGGTCGTTAAGTTGTATTCCCATGCCGTGTACTTTGCGTTTCCAGTTTTTTAGAGCTACTGCGATATATATTTTAAAAAGAGTTGGAGAGATACAACATCCCTGTCTTAAGCCTTTCGTTGCCGGGAATTCTTTTGAAAGTCGATTACCAATTTTAATTTTAGATTTTAACCCTTTGTATAATTCTTTTATCGCTTTTATGTATGTATGATTGATATTAGTCTGCTCTAACACTTTTTTGTAGGTCCACAAAGGTAACATGAGTCTCTATATTTCTGGCGCTCCTTTTCTCAATTACTTGTTTAATACAAAAAACATTATCACTACAAGATCTGGCTGCAAGAAACCCACTTTGCTCTTCTTCTTCTTGTTCATGCAAATCATTCTCTATTAGATCTCTAAGAATCCTACCGTACAATCTACTTAGAGTACTGGTTACTGAAATTCCTCTATAATTGTTGCAATCCAGCTTGTTTCCTTTTTTATGTACTGAGGATATGAATGCAATTTTCCAATCATCAGGTACTGGATGTCCGTTTATGCATTGATTGAGAATATATGTGAGATTTTCGAGCAGTTTCTCTGATCCATATTTGAGCATTTCAGCATATATTCCCCCAGGTCCGCTAGCTTTTCTAATTAGACTAGGTACCTATTTCCGCACTTTTATGACACTCGACGCCACTATACAGGGTGTCCAAAATTCGGTTTCTTTGGGAAATCTCAACCCTTACTTCCGAGTGTCCAGTAAAAAGGAAAGCGGTTTTTTTTAACTCTGCGTTTTGGGACCGGGGCTTAACCTGCCCAACAAAATATCTAAAAAATTTAAATACTGAGTGATACGTTTCTTTAAAGGAAACTTTGCACTGGCTATTTCACTTTATCACTAAGTATACCCTAAAAATTAAAAGTTCAGATGAAATTCAACTAAATAGTTATACTCAAAATACCTGAGAAAAAATTTAATTTTTATAAACATCAAAGTTATAGCCCCCCTCCCAAAACGCAGAGGTAAAAAAAACCGCTTTTCTTTATACTGGATACTAGGAAGTGATGGTCGAGACTTCTCAAAAGAACTTGGGACACCCTGTATAGTGGCGTATAGTGTCATAAAAGTGCAGGACTAGGTAGTCTAGAAATAAAATTTCGGACTTCCATTGTCTTTATTTATTTTAAAAACAACGTTTCGGTTAGTAAGTATCTCTAACCGTTATCAAGTGTAAACGGATAACAGTTTACACTTGATAACGGCATCATAGTTCAGGGGAGGAAAGTAAATTAAAATTTTGGTGTTTTAAATTTTTTTTTCTATAGTTTTATCATATTTCCTATCAGTCTCCCAAAGCGCAGTTCTCTAGCGTTTCTGGAAGGGGAGAATATTAATTTTACATAAGTTTACATTTATAGGGAAGGGAAGTTAACTAAAATTTGGGGTTTTTTAATTTTCTTTTATAATTTTATATGGAAGTGGACAATGTTACTTTTACATAACTTTACATTTATAGGGGAGAAAAGCAAATTAAAATTTTGGGGTTTTTAAATTTTTTCGCATAGTTTTATCATATTTCCTATCAGTCTGCCAAAGCTCAGCTCTGTCATGCCCCTGGAAGTGGGCAATGTTACTTATACATAACTTTACATGTATGGGGGAAGGATTTTTTCCAATAATTGTTTGGTTACAATTTCTATCAGTGTACCAAATTTCAGCTTTGTAGCATTTCTCGAAGTACAGTAGAATTTTGATGATCTATACATGAGTGAGTAGATGAGTGAGTGGCAATTTCGACGGTTTTTGAAATTTCGTAACTACTTTACTACCTTATGGAAGTCCATGAAACTTGGAGGGTTGTTAACTCTATAAAGATCTACGACTGTGCAAAGTTTGTATTTCATAGCTCATTCCGAAGTAAAGTATTAGATGGGTCAAATAGGGGCTGAAATTTTTCAAGAAAAGATGGTACAGCAGTTTCCGCTCGAACTTGGCGGGGCACTGCCGTGCTCCCAGATAAAAAGGTGATGAAGAATCGTACCAGAGAGGGCAGAAGGATCTTCGAGCCACATAAGTAACACATAATAAATATTATGGATAATGTTTAAAAAAGGTCTGCTGCTAAACTTGTCGGATACACTGTAGCTCCATGATTTGGAAGCCTATTTTGCATTGTATTGTTATGTCGAAAGCATTTTTAAGACAAAACGGATATAGACTAACTAAGTACCAACTGTTTACCTGGTTTAGGTGCTGTAGAAACAAAAAAATAGATATATAGTTCTGTCATTTCAAAAAGCCACAAAAACAATATCACAAAAAACTGACACGCGCCACTCTAATTATAATAACCATTTTGGGATTTCCAGGAGTCTGTGCAAAAATTGAAAATCTATTTTCAAATTTTGGGAAGAATTTCTGTGTTTTAAGTACGGCTAGGTATACTTCATTCTTTAAAGTTAAAGTTTCGAACGTACCTTATGCCAGTTTATAAGTACCTAATCCGTTCTCGATATATAAGAAAGGCATTCGAAAGGTATCTGCATGCTTTAATACAGAGCCAAACTCATTTTAAAATTGTTAGCGGTTAGTGTTTATATTACGGATTTGAATTCATATTATAGTCTAAGAGCCCAGTAGGATTTTGGGCTTGAATTGCAAACCGATACTCATATAATTTAATCGATTCGTCATAAGACCATGTCAACCCGCCATCTTTTTTTAAAGATAGCGAAAAGGAGTTTGTATCAAATGTACGTAACTTTTTTATTATGCCATCGATTTTACTCAAACAAATTGTGATTAGCTTCTACTATAATGGCCTCTCCAAATCACGATCAATACTTTATTTTTATTTGACTCTATACAATAAATCCTGTAAGTTCCTCAAATACGCAATTTTTTTGATTTTTTCAAGAAAACTACTGGTTTAAAAAAAAAACATAAAACATAAAAAACATGTAGATTGTTAAGATGTATTCATGGTGGGTCTAATATTTGCTGTAGATTAAGCGGTTCTCGAGTTAAACTCAAAAAACCACTAAATTGGCCTATACCTACCCCCAGGTACAAAATTTTCATATTTTCACCAAAGTCATGAGTTACTAAAAAACTATACAGAATGAAAAAGGATGTCAAGCTAAATAAGAAACAAATATTAGTTTCAAACAGAAACTGATACTGAGGTAGATATGGCGACATAAAAATGGCCGAAGCGTAATTTACAATTTAACTTTTGAGGGTAATTTTTTTTATGTAAAGCGAACCCGTACGGGGTTAAAATGTACCTCAGCTTAAAGACAATTTAATTATCTTTAAAAAATAATAGTGCACTTTTTGTCGTAAAGTTAATAGTTTTCCTGGAAAAAACAAAAAATATGCGGCATACATAATTCGATGTTTTCGTTCCATAGAAGTACGACAATGGCATGAGTCCATTAAGGGAAAAAATAATTTATGCACAGATAAGCGAACCCGCAGTTACTTTAAACTCAGCGTCAAAAATCTTATAAAAAACATATTTGATACTTTTCTGGTAAATTGACAGGTGGTCACGTGATTTTGACATCTTCTTAATGGCTTGAGCTAGAGACTTGGTTCTTTTTTTGATTTGTAGACGAAATTATCCAATTTTGACGACAAAACATATTTTTAAAAATTTTGAATATGGTGCCGCCTGGCGCCCAAAACAAATTTTATAACTAGTCGAATCCGCAATTCGATATTTTAACTGTTGCATTATGCAAAAAAATTTTATACTTTTCCAAATTAATTTTTTGATATTTTCTGATAAAAATGTTGATATTGGTATATTTCCCTTTGTTCTTGCGGTAGTATTTCTGAAGTGAAACTTTTATTTAAAACAGGTGTCACCCTCTACAATTCGCCAAGAAAAAAATGCTTTATACGCTACTTTTCGTACTTTTTTTTAGGTCCGATCTGCCACTTTTTATCCCTGATTGTCACTTTTCATCTCCATTTCAATTGGCACTATTTCTAACTTCGTTATCCATGAATTTTTAACACCGAAATAATATACAGGGTGTCCCAGATAAAGTTCGATTTCGAAAACTGTGTCAGAAATACAATTTGGGTTAAAATGCTACAGATGCTCTATAGGAGTTAAAAATATTTACAGGGGTTTTTGTAATGTCGAACAGTAAATAAATACATAATAATAAAACAATTTTTAGTTTTTGCTTTTTTTACATTTATCCAAAGTTGTATTTCTTACATAAATCTCAATAAAATAAGTAGGTAAATGTATCTGGAATACATACTATATTTAATAGGCCTAAACTTTTCTTTTAGTTTTAGTACCTGCTTATCTACAGGTAAATATTTGCTTTATTTCACCTAAAAAAGTCAATTCGTAGTATTTTCCCTGAAATGGATAACACGAAACAGCCATCGATCATTTCGTTTACGAGTTACATCATTTTAAAAGGTTTTTTTTTTCATGTACCCACTCAGAGAGGCAAACACACACACATATATATATATATATATATATATATATATATATATATATATATATATATATATATATATATATATATATACAGGGTTTCCCAAAACTCTGAGTCCACTCAAATATCTTCTGAACTATTGAAGATAACTGAACCATATTTGGCAGTAATCGCTAACATCAAGAGATCTATTTTAAGAAGAGGCGGTTGTGCTGCCCCTGCATTAGTGGGCGACATAGGGGCGCTCAACAACAAATTTTAATTATAAATCTTTATTGATTGATACCTCGTTTTAAAGGTATTTGAAAATTTAATACAGTATACTCGCGCTCGTGTGAACACAAAAAAAATATACATAACTCAAAAACCGCTTGTCCGATTTTAATGAAATTTGGTACCGCGGCTGAATCTTGCGTCGAGATGGTCCCATTTAAAAATGAACAACATCCACCCAGCACAAGCCAAATAAGAGGGTGGGGGTTGTGTAAATTAGAGTTTATGTGAAAATATGGCGTGTGTGATTCAAACGAAAGGTAATTGAGTCTGGAGTTAAACAAAATTAATTTTAGTTAAAAAAAAGGGTGGGGGTAGATTTAAAAAATTAGAGATTAAGTGAAAATATGGCGTGTGTGATATCAAACGAAAGGTAATTGGGTCTGGAGTTAAACAAAACATATTTTAGTTTTTTTAACAAAGGGTGGGGGTAGATTTTAAAAATTAGAGTTTAACTTAAAACATGGCTTTTGTGGTATCAAACGATAGGTAATTGAGTACATCTATAGAACCTAGTGTGAGCTTAGGTGTCCATATATTGGCAGAGTATTTTTATATAGCCGTTAATTGTCTACACAATCAAATCTGTCAAAATCTATGGACTGTCAAAACAAAGTTTGTTGTTTTAAACAAAAACCCTATTGAGAGATATCTTGTTTGAAAGGTCTTTGAAAAACGATGTACGCCAACTGTCCCTTGCCTATGATAAAAAACGTGTCAAAATCTATCGACTTTCAAACTTATTATTTTACCATTTTTACAAATTTTTGACTATAGATATACCCGCCATACCCCATACGTGGGAATTTTTGACACATTATTTTTTTGTTAGTATTGCCATGTAGTTTAAGGTTTTGGTTGTTTGCCTCTGGTGAATTACAGCATACCCGGGAAAAACATGGAAAAGCAAGGAAATATGTGTCTATGAAAGCTCAGTACAATTAAAAGCCACCTACTTTAGTCCGAAATTGCTCCGTTTTCGAAATACAGGGTGTTTTTTAGAAAATAAAAATCGAATAAATAGCTAAAATATAAATATAACATTTTTCTTAATGTATTTTTTAAACTTTTATGTTAATGTATGCATAAAATAAATCTCTCGATGTCATCGATCACTACCAAATATGGTTCAGTTATCTGCAATAATTCAGCAGATATTTGGGTGGACCCAGATTTTTGGGACACCCTGTATATATTTTTACATATTTAAAAACATGCCAGTGGTGATTAATTTTGATTGGACATTTTTGTCTACAAATCAAAGAAAGAACCAAGTCTCTTGCTCAAACCGATAAGAAGTTGCCAAAATCACGTGACCACCTGTCAATTTAACAGAAAAGTATCAAATATATTTTTTTGTAAGAATTTTGACGCTGAGTTTAAATATGTAACTGGGGATTCGCTTATCTGTGCATAAATTGTTTTTTCCCTTAATGGACCACCCATGCCATTGTCGTAATTCTAAGGAACGCACATTTTTTGTTTTTTTCAGGAAAACTATTAACTTTACGACAAAAAGTGTACTATCCTTTTTTGAAGATAATTTAATTGCCTTTTAGCGGGGGTACACCTTGACCCCGTAGGAGTTCGTTTTACATAAAAAAATTACCCTCAAAAATAAAATTGTAAATTACGCTTCGGCCATGTTGAAGCCGCCATATCTACCTCAGTATCAGTTTCGGTTTGAAACTAATAGCCGTTTCTTATTAAGTTTGACATCCTTTTTCGATCTGTACAGTTTTTTAGTAAGTTTCATGACTGAAAATATGAAAATTTTGTACCTGAGGGTAGGTAGGTATAGGCCAATTTAGTGGTTTTTTAAGTGTAACTCGAGAACCGCTTAATCTACAGCAAGTATTAGACCCACAATGAATACATCTTAACAATCTGCATATTTTTTATTTTTTATGTTTTCTTTAAAAAATCAACAAACCTAAAAAAAAAACAGCATATTTGAGGAAGTTACAGAATTTATAGTATAGAGACAAATAAAAAATATAGTACTGATAGTGATTTGGAGAGACCATTATAGTAGAAGCTAATCATAGTTTGTTTGAGTAAAATCGATGTCATAATAAAAAAGTTACGTACATTTGATTCAAACTCCTTTTCGCCATCTTTAAATAAAGATGGCGGGTTGTTTATGCAGGATTTTCGCAGGTATCTCCATTTTTTTTGGGACATGGTCTTATGACGAATCGCTTAAAATATATGACTATCGGTTTGCAATTCAAGCCCAAAATCCTACTGGGCTCTTATACTATTATTATTATTCTGACATTTTCATTATTATTGTGAATAATAACAATTATAAACCTGTACATTTTAGTATGTTTTTATAAGTGAGGACCTAATAAGTGATATTAATAATGGCGTTTTGGCGGCCATTTGAAACACCACAAACAAATTTTTGAT
The DNA here is from genome assembly GCA_963576565.1 of Aspidapion aeneum. NCBI lineage: Eukaryota > Metazoa > Arthropoda > Insecta > Coleoptera > Brentidae > Aspidapion > Aspidapion aeneum. The sequence goes on along the minus strand of OY755044.1, from coordinate 53,380,885 downwards.
ACCATTTGAGAGCCAAGGAAGAGAAAAAGCGGTGGTACCATTAAAGTCTGCGGTCTTACAGGAACCAAACCTTAACCCTCAAAAAAGTGTCCAAAGGGCAAGGCAAAACTTTTAAAAGCACATTGTACGAGGAAAACTCAAGATATTATTCTTGATATGTATACGCTACTCTCAATAGAAAATTACGGAAATCGTTCCAGAATATACGAACGTATTACACATATTACAGGGGCTACAGAACCATATCTAGAATAATAACAAGAGGATACGCCAAAACACGAAAGACAAGAGATAGTAGAGGAGTCAGACAATAAGATCCCTACTATTGAGAAATTATTAAAAGAAATTAAACATAACATCAAAAGCAAATTTCGTATACATATAAATCCCCTTTCACATTAAGAAAATTATTAAAGCAAATGGGATTAAGCAGCAACTTTTATTAAACGTTTTATTTTACTTGACTATATACTATAAGGAAACGTCCTTAAATTGCGTAACGCAAAAATTCAGGATTTTTGACCCCCCCCCCCTTTCCCCCCTCGTAACGCATTTTCAAGAAAAAACACATTAAAAAAATATTGAGTGTAACGCAAGGCGCTAAACAGTTCCCAGTCCGGCCCATATTCTCTTTTATTTATTTAGGATTCCTTAATAGTAGAGTAAATTTGTAAGGTATTTTAATAAAAAGCTGCAAAAAGGGTATATTTTTTATATTTGGCATGGTAGTAGCTAACATCAAAAGCTAAATTTTCAATCGAGGATCCCCTGATTTCCGGCATCCGAATCCAAGATGGTGGCTGCCAAAGTTAAGAAAAAAAATGCATTCCCTGTTCTAAGACAAATTTAATTAATTTTGATAAATTTACTCTAAGTGGGACCTACTTAATTCAAAAATGTAAAAAAAAAATTACACACCTGTCACTTTAAAACAAAATGGCGGCTATATTTAAAAAAAATCGTTTTTCTTCGATATTTTCTTTAATTTTTGCGCGATATTTATTTTTGATACCTCATATTCAAGCGGACACAAAGATGGCGCTTAATACGTCAAAAATAAAAGAGGCCTTTATAACCTGTAGACCAAATGAAATTTTTACAAAAAAAAATTTTGGATTTCATCAATAGTAAGCCAAGTTTTGTAAAAATTTGTAAAAATTTACAATTTGACATTTAACATTTTAAGATGGCGGCCGAAGTTCAGATAAAAAAGTTATTTTTTTGTTCTTGTTTGACAATACTAGTATTGCCGTGCAATGGGGTCAATTCTTTACATTTCAAAAAATTTGACGAAATTTGAAAAAATGTGACATAATCTGGCGCTTAAGATTTCTCGTTTAAAAGGCAATTTTAAACTTAAAAACTTACCTAAAAGGCCATTTCCCACTTTTTGATAGATGTAGCTTCACGATATAATATATTTTTTTAATTAAAAACGCCTAATTTATTAAAAATTTTTAATTTAAAAATTGTAAATAAATTCAAAGCAGATAACCATTAACCACACAAACTGAAATGTCAGATTTCGTCACATTTCTTTCAAATTTATGAGTCCTATTCGTTTTCTTTATGAGGTCAGCTAAGTTTACTTTCTTTCTTTGTTTTTCACGGTAAAATTAACAAAGAGGGACTAACTGCATGTCGTGGAAGGGTCGCTACAAAATTAGCTCTACGCTGTTGCCACCGTTATATTTAAACGGATTTTTAAGGGAATGTCAAATTATTTCTTTAAAATCTGCCAGAAAAATCTGACTAAGTGGGATACTGGTCAAATTATTGAAGTGGTGATTATATTTTTACTTTTCTTATCAAAGCTAGGCACGTATATAGTTTTTTATTCTGGGGGGTCCTCCCATATAGAAACTGCTGTTATTCAGTGACGGCCCATGAGGTTTTGGATAGGGTAATCAGAAATACTTGCTACAGTCGCCGCCGGCGGAAGATTACAGGGGTGCTACGAACAATTTTCGTCTAAAAGACGTTACTGTTGGGTTTATAAGGATAAAAATAAATATTAAAATAAAAATAAATGTAGATTCTATTGGAAACTGTGTGTGCGAATGAAGAAGAATTACAAAATGTTGAAAGTCCAGAATGTCGAAAGCTTGGGTTATTAGATATATTAATAGAAACTAACCTGACCAGGTCAGGTTAGGTAAGTACCTATATTTATATACAAGAAGAAACTAACTTGTCTCTTTCACTTAATTTGTGAACGGATCCCTTTCCCAAACAAACCTTCTCTTGCAGGCTATTTTACCACAATTTATGGCACGTTTCATTCGACCCTGCCACCAACCCAGAGACAAATTCTCTATGCACCAACCCAACCTCACTTTTTCTTTAGAATGTGGAATTACAAAATGTCGAAATTACAAAATATCGAAATTACAAAATGTCAAAAAAATATATCGAAATGCGAAATAAAACCTAATAACATATTACGATCTGGGCAAGTTAGATTCAGTGTAATTAAGTAACTAGAAACGGTTAGTTTTTTTTTATAATTTTCACCTAACCAGGTCAGGTTAGATTTTAAACCTGACCTGGTTAGGTTATTATACAAAACAAACTAACCTGATCTGGTCAAATTAGTTTTTTTGCAATTATAATTACCCAACCGGATTAGGTTTGCTTTTTTTTTATTTCGTATACCAATCTAACCCGATCTGGTTAGGTTTTATTTTCTGTCTTTTAAATTTTTCAACTATTAGTATTTTTGTTTCTTCGACATTTTGTACTTTCGACATTTTGTGTTTCGATGTTTCGTCCGTCGCCCCTTCAATTGATCGCAAACTTATCATTACCTGTCCATACACGCCCCTTTTCCACCAAAAAAAAAGTGTCCAATGGACCGGTTAGGTCACGTTTTCGATCAATTAACCAGAGTTGAATTAACAGGTTAGGATAAGTTTGCCATCAATCGACAAAGGTGAGGTTTGGTTTAATAAAAAAAAATGCAAAATTTGCTTTTTGTATTAGGAAATGCACGAAATGTGATGACATCGAACCTTTTAGAAAAGCTATCGTCCAAAAAAGTCGGCAAAAAATTTTGCACCCTGTCAATTGTGTACCTTTATCAATATTAATGTTAATCCCGGAATAAAATACACAAACAAAATATAACGGGTTTAAAACCTTAGATACTATAATTAAAATATATTGAAATTGAATAAATAGTTAAAAAGCTAAAAATAAAATAGTTTTTAAGGTTTTGATTATAACAAATATAATAAGAGTAAAAAAAAATTGAATTTGATTTTTCTTAAACTTATGAAAATAAAACCAAGTAAAAATTTTCATTAAACTTGCAGACAAAGTGCCTAATTATTTAAATTATTTGGTTTTATTTTTAAAAGAACTATGAATAAAGACAGACAGCCATTTTGATTTTTTTGGCCCAAACTTATTTTGAGGAAAAATAAAAAGGTTTTTTTTGACGGTCCCCAATAGCCTTCCTACCAATGAGTGGCTAAAAAATAAGTCAGCCAAGCATCCTTTTTCATTCAAATTTATTTTAAAATCAAGTTCAAAAACACGACAAAGAAAAACAATTTTTTAGCAGCTGCTCAAATCTTGGATTGATTTTGCAGTCAAGTCAAGTAATATTATTTAAAACACACAAATGTTTATGAATAAAATTATGAGATTTAGAAAACAAATTTTTTTTTCCACTCTCCATGCATTTAGGTATAAAAAAATACCTTTAAGATTTAAATTTTTTAGAAAACAAAATACTTAACCAAACTTTAGTTTGAGCATGTTTTCAGCTATTATAAGCAAAAATCTCAAAAATCAGAATCAATTCCGCCGTAAAAAATGCGAATTATCCATATCTCTACTATTATTATCACTACTAAATGTTTGATTACTTTTTATTCCTAAAAATATCGGGGGGAGATTGATCCCCCCTTAGGTACCACCTTGCACGTTACGTTGTAAGAGTTTTTCGTAAAAATATTTTAACAACATATTTAAAAAGTGAATCCAACTTGTGAACGGTACCTTTATTGGTTTCACTTGGAAACAATGAATTGGCAACATAGTATTTCGTAACTGACAGTCCCCTTGGTGATCTTTGACTGACAGTTGTCAAATTTGCCACATAGAAAAACCGTTGTATGATGAGGTGCTCGGAAAAATACAATTTATCAAGAACTTGTGGATTATCAGTAGCCGAGTTTCAAGGTAGGTTTTAGATTAAATTTTCCCGCATATTTTAAATTTTTGGGGTTTTCATAATTTCCTAAGTTGGCCCATTACCGTGTGGTGTAAGACGTTTTACACAAAGCTGAAATTGCAGTGTTGTCAAGATTTACATCTAAATTCTGTTGTTTCAAATTTCGTCAGATTATTTCAAATTATTTCAAATTTTGAAGAATTGCCCCCCATATATCGATTTATACTAAATAGAGGTCGCCGATTATAAATATTTCATCATAAATAACACTATGTGTCTATTATTAATCAAGATGTCGGCGTTCAAAATATAAAAACAACATTATCTTCTTGGTTTGGTTTTTTTTTTACCAATATATGTAGTTTTATACTACTCTTAATTAGTTTTAAGTCATAATGTACAAAAAAAATATAATTTATTTGTTTTTTAAAGATGGCAGCCGAAAAAGTAAAAAAAACATTTTTGTTTATTTTTTCGAAATTTAACAAAAAAAACTGGAAAAAATAAGACATCTCGGTAAATAAAAGACAGATATTTTAAAAATGTCAAAAATGTTGACATATGTCACGTACCGGATTATTTGATTCAATTGAACATATTTTACTTAATAGCTATCTCCGTTAATATTAATCTAACAGTAACGTTTAGATAAGCAAAGTTAAATAACTTTTTCTAAATCATCAGAATCTGATGTCAAAAATAACACATGTTATACACTTGTCAAACTTTTGACATATGATTTATTTTTTTAAATAAAACACCCTGTATATAATTTTTTTTAGTTGATAAGGCTCGTTTTTCTGATTTCAAAAATATATAATATGTTGACATTTAGACTAGCCGTTATTGAAATATTTGCATTTTAATAACATAAATAAACAACAAGGATATTGCCATTTTGTTAATGAATATAATTCTTAAAATGCAAATATTTCAACAACGGCTGGACTAAATGTCAACATATTATATATTTTTGAAATCAGAAAAAGGAGCCCTATCAAATAAAAGAATTATATATAGGGTGTTTTATTTAAAAAAATAAACCATATGCCAATAGTTTGACAAGTGTGTGACATATCTCATTTTTGACATTAGATTCTGATGATTTAGAAAAAATTATTTAACTTTGCTAATATAAACGTTACTGTTAGATCAATATTAACGGAGATAACTATTAAGTAAAATATGGTAAATTTATTCAAATCACCCGGCACGTGACATGTCAACATTTTTAACATATTTAAAATATCTATGTTTTGTTTAACGAGATGTCTTGGTTTTCTCAGTTCTTTTTTGTTAAATTTCGAAAAAATAAACAAAAATGGTTTTTTTGCTTTTTTGGCCGCCATCTTTAAAAAATAAATAAATTATATTTTTTTTGTACACTACAATTTAAAACTAATTAAGATTAAAATAAAACTACATATCTTGGTAAAAAAATTTACCAAACCAAAAAGATACTGTTGTATTTATATTTTGACCGCCGCCATCTTGGATAATAATAGACATGTGTCATTTATTATGAAATATTTAAAATCGGCGACCCCCATTTAGTATAAATCAATATATTACACGGCAATACTAGTTGTGTCAAACAAAAACAAAAAAATAACTTTTTTATCTGAACTTCGGCCGCCATCTTAAAATGTTAGATGTCAAATTGTAACTTTTTATAAATTTTTACAAAATCTGTAAAAATTTAATTTGGTCTACAGGTTGCAAAGGTCTTTTTATTTTTGACTAATTAAGCGCCATCTTTGTGTCGGCTGCGAAACATTATCATTTCATTTAAGCACGTTTAAAGAGCTAGTCAGTAGCTTTAATATGAGGTATAAAAAATAAAGAAAATATCGAAGAAAAACGATTTTTTTAAAATATGGCCGCCATATTTTTTTGCAGTGACAGGTGTAATTTGTTTTAACGTTTTTGAATTGAGTATGTCCCACATAAGGTAAATTTACCAAAATTAATTTAATTTCTCTTAAAACAAAGAAATCATTTTTTTTCTTGAATTTGGCCGCCGGCGCCGACATCTTGGATTCTGAGGCCGGAAAATCGGGGATCCTCTTATGAAAATTTAGCTTTTGGTGTTAGGTACTACTATACCAAATATAAAAAAATATACCCTTTTGCAGCTTTATTTTACAAATTTACTCTACTATAATGGGTTTCACACTTCAAATTTAATTATGGTTTTTTTGGTGGCTTTTTGAAATGAAAGAACTATACTAGAAAAATATAGAAACCTCTCGGTTTAATGATTTTTTTAAACAGCTTGTTCGAGAAGTCTTGAAGCACCGACTTTTTAAGAAAACTTCCATTTTGCAGAAAAAACTTGACATGTCGGAATCGGAATAAAAAGGTGAGATGTAAAAAACAATTTGATGGAGGTATGCATTTAGTAGGTACCGCCAGAAGAAAATCTAGGTTAATAGTATTTCTGTGGTTTGGTAGCGTTACTAAGTAGGTTCATAGTGTGTGAAAGCTAAAGTACATTGCCTCTCCGCTAAAAGCACAAAATTGAGTAAAAAAAACTATAACAATACTGAGTGAACTAACTAATCCTTATGGACAGTATGTATAAATAGTTCGAACCTCCTTAATCCGAACTACTCTGTAATTGGAATGCCCTAATATACAAGGTGTCCCAACTAAAAGGTAACAGAGGTGTTTTTGGGTATTTTTGTTCGAATTTGGAGAAACACTTTTGTAGCAGGCACCATCTTCGAGGGGTATACTTTACCCCTATACTTTGAATAGGTAAAGTGGGTCTAGTGATACCTTGTTTTGAAGTTCTTTTGAATATCTTTACAACCGTGTAAAAATTTCGAAAATCCATCAATTAGTTTTTCAGAAATTTGCTTTCAAATTTTACATGGAATGAAATCCGAAAAATATAAAATTCTGATTACATTTTTATTTTATCAGTCCATGTTAAATTTGAAAGTTTAATGGCAATTATCTCAAGAACTAATCGATAGATTTTTAAAATTTTTACACATTCAAAGGCCTTCAAAACAAGGTATCCCTAGACCTACTTTCCCTATTTAAAATATAGGGGTAAAGTATACCCCTCGAAGGGGATGGGTGCTACAAAAACTTCAAAAAATGTCCCCCTCGCAAACAAAATCGACGTGTTCGTGCGTTTCTCCAAATTCGCACGAAGAATACCTAAAAAACCTTTGTTACCTTTTATTTGTGACACCCATATAATAGGATCGTATGTCGTCAATGTTCAGGGAATGATTTTATGAGTGATTCTAAGAAAAAAACTTCAAATAAACATGATTCCGCAAGTGCTTAGATTTTGAGATACAAGGTGTCAAAATTTCAATGTTTTGTTGGTTTTTTCTTTAAAGCTCTTGCAGTTTTTGAGATGTTTGGCTCAAATTCAGAACGTGTATTAAGCTGCAATGCATATATCATTAAGCATGCCAAATATTAGGAAAAAACTACAGGGTGATATTTTCACTTTCCTAGCCCGCGCAGCAATGACTAGAGAAGGTATTATTTTCGATGAAAAATTTTTTGAAAATTGATATAACGCCAAAAATGGCTGTATTTTGACTTATCTTAGCAATATCGTCGTGATTTCTGTCTGTGTATGTATGTCCGTAACACGATAGCTCCTAATTTTTATAAAATTTTCGGGTAAAATAGTGTTCTACGAGCTGATTAGATTTTGGACAAAATCCATTTATGCTAATTTTTTTATTTTTTTATTTGTCAAACACACTGTGTTTATTGTATTACAATCTAGTCAGTAAGACTAATTAGCAATTTTGTTTTAACTTAATTTACTAGAAAAGTCAGATTTAAACTTAGGGTTCACTCAACAGTTCTCCCCGCTTTATTTAGTCTGTAACTCACAATTGTGTTGTGTTTGTAGCATTATTTTGTTTTAAATAATTCACTTAGTTTACTAGCTCAAACGGCTTCACTCTTTTTAGTCTTCGAACTAGCATAGTATTGTCTATCTTCATGGCTTTTTGCGTACTTTTTTATAGTCTCTGCTACAGTTTCGATTTTTAGATCTCGATGAAGGTCACTATTTCGAACGTACCAAGGTGCATGCACAATGTTTCTTAATACTTTATTTTGAAATCTCTGTAAAACTAGAATGTAGTCTCTTTAGCACAACCCCATAGTTGAATACCATATGTCCATACTGGTTTCAGTATTTGTCCAGAAAGCAGTAACTTATTATGAATTGTTAAATTTGACTTCCTTCCAAGTAGCCAGTTCATTTTTCGATACCTTATCTCAAGTTCTTCTTTTTTTTTCTTAACATGTGCTTTCCAGCGCAAATTGGCATCAAGTGTTATACCGAGATATTTTGCCTGATTTGAATATGGTACGGGAATGTTGTTAATTATTTATTATTAATTGTTATTTTTGTTTGTAAAATCAACATGAATTAATTTGGTTTCATTTAATTTTATTCGCCACTTTGTGGTCCAACTGTGAACTTCGGTGACTGCATCCTGAAGTTTTTCTATGCATTTTTCAATAGATTTTTCTACCGTCAATAAACCAGTATCATCTGCAAATGTTGCTAAGTGACAATTTTCTGGCTTTGGGATATCGCAAGTGAATAACAAGTATAGATAAGGGCCTAGTACGCTACCCTAAGGCACGCCTGCTTGAATTTCTCTTAAATTTGAGTATGAGTCTTCCTGTTTTACTCTAAAATGTCTATCAGATATGTATGATTCAAAAAATATCTGTATATTGTTTTGGCAGAAACCGTTTTAGTTTAAAAGTAAGGCCTTCATGCTACACTTTGTCAAATGCTTGTGCTACATCTAGAAAAACTGCAGAACAAACTTTTCCCTCTTCTAGTGCTTTTCTATTATATTAGTAATTCTATGTACTTGATCTATCGTGGAATGCTTGTCTCGAAAACCAAATTGATGAGATGGAATAATTTCTTGTCTTTCTATGATGGGTTTTATTCTTTTAAGCAATAATTTCTCATAGAGCTTGGATATAATTGGCAGCAAAGATATTGGCCTGTAAGATGACACGTCATGGAGTGGTTTTCCCGGTTTTGGGATCATGATAACTTCTGCAACTCTCCACAGTTTAGGTACATACCTTAGCCTAAAGGACGCATTAATTAGGTTGCATAGTTTTACGATATCTTTTCTGGGGAGTTGTTTTATGACTACCCCGTTAATAAGATCATACCCTGGGGCTTTTTCGAATTAATATTTTTGATTTCTGTTAATATTTCTTTTGGTGATGTAAGCTTAATATGGTCTTCGATTTGATGGGGTTCATTTAATTGAAAGTTTTCATCCGGTGTCTCGTGGGGCTGAAATGTTTTTTCTAAATGACTTGCAAAAATATCTGATTTTTCTCTGTTACTCCTTGCCCACTGTTTGTTAGATTTTCGTATGGGTGGAATTTGGATAATTGGTCTTCTAAAATCTTTGGTTGCTTTCCAAAGGGAATAGTCGGTATTTTTATCATCTGTAAGTTCATTAAGAAAATGGTTAATAGATTCATTTTTTATTACTAGAATTTCTCGCCTAATGCGCTGCGTCATGTTGTTGAGATTTGTTTTGTCCCGAGGATCACGGCTTTGCTGCCACTTTCTTCTTAGTTTCCTTTTTTTCCAATATAAGGTCTTTAATTTCCTTTGGATAGTTTTTCCCTTAAAAATTCTCTTTGGTTTTAGACTGTTTTCCCAAGCTGCTTGTTGAATATTTGTAACAAAATATTCAACTTCTTTATCGATTTGTTCTGGCGTTTGCAATGGTACGGATAGGTTTATTTTTTCTGACAGACTTTGTTTAAAACTAATCCAGTCAGTCAGTTTATTACCTAGTGAGATATTTGCTTCTTTCTTTATTATGTTTTTACTAAGAGTTAGAATAATAGGTGAACGATCTGACTGTAAATCAAAACTTTCTTCTATATCCACAAAACTTAAAGATATATTTTTTACTATAAAAAATCAATTAGATCTGGAATTTTTCCTGGATCTGTTGGATAGTATGTGGGCTTACCAGTTGATATTGGCTCACATTGATATTCACTAATAGCTTGCAAAAGTTATTTTCCTTTAGAATTTGTCAGTCTAGATCCCCAGTAGGTAGTTTTTGCATTAAAGTCACCTCCAATTATAAAACGGTTTCCTAATTTTCTGAGAAAATTAAGATATTGATTTTTGTTTTTGTAAGTGCCTTGGTGGTATATAGACAGCACTTATGACTAGTGTATATGTTTTCCACCCTTTGCTTTGGTCCAAACTTTACTCTTGTGGATTCAGCGCTAGATTTATATCTGTAGTGAAAAATTTGTATGATAACGCGACCGTTAAAATTAAGTCTAGCGATGGAACTACAAGAAGTTTTGAAATCGATTCGGGGGTTTTGCAGGGGGAATCACTAAGCCCAACACTTTTTAACGTGTTTATATCAGATATAGAAAGGTTTTTTATACAGAAGGGCTCTAGGGGTGTCAGTATCGACTCACTAAATGATATTTTGCTATTGTTATATTGTGATGACCTACTAGTTCTTGGTGACTCTGAGATTGACATACAGAGAAAGCTTGAAATATTGGGTGAATACGCTGCGCTGAACCGCCTCGAGATAAACTATAATAAATCAAAAGTAATATGTTTTAATCGCTCGGGTAAAAAGCCAGATTCGCATTTTAAAATAGGGGAAACAAATATTGAAGTGGTGAATGAGTATGTTTATTTGGGGACACTTTTTTCCGGTTCTGGACGTTTCAGAAATATGACAGATCAAACTGTACTAAAATCCAAGCAGGCAGCTGGGGCGGTCCTGAGCCTGACTTCTAAAGTCAAATTAGGATCATTTCCTCTTGCCAAAAAATTGTTTATACCTACTATTTTTAACTCATTTACTGGCTGTTTGCCTGTTTGGAGCCTGTGTTATATAGAGAGTCTAGAACGAATACAAACTAGTTTCTATAAGTCACTGCTACGCCTTCCATTAAGCACAAGCTCAGCCCTTGTCAGGCTTGAAACTGGCTCCTCCCGAATAATGTTTTTTATATTTAAGCAAACAATAAATTTTTTAATTAAAGTGCTTCAAATGGATAATCAAAGACTGCCAAAAATCTGCCTTGACCGTCAGATCAATCTGCTTGAAGTCACGTTAGACTCAAGGTTTAATTGGGTCTCACAGGTTAGGAATCTGTTCGCGACTTTGGGACTTTTAGATTTCTGGTCCCTTGATCCCTTAATACTTAAACAAAATCGCAAAAATATGTTTCAACTTTGCCAAGAAAAATGTATTGATTTGGATAAGAATCTCGCTTCTAACGCAATGTCTTTTACTCGACATTTTCTCCTACTATTAATTTGTATCCCAAATACCTCGATTTTAAATATGACATTTCTCTTATACGCTTAATCGCCCAAATTCGAACTAGCAATAAACACCTCTGCAAGTTCAATATAAAGAATATTACTTATCAATTTGATCCGGAAGTTATTTGTTCCGTCTGTAACCTGCACGAGGACGAGACCTTTTACCATGTTTTTTTTATATGCCCTTTGTACAGACATCTCCGTCCGCCTGATTGGAGTGACCGAACGCTCTGCGCAAATTTGAATAACTTAGTTTTAGACAAGGCCAAAGAGATCTGTAACACATTTTCGCAAATCTTGCGACTTAGGTCGTTTTTGCGAAACGAGTGGTAATGATCAGTGGGTAGTTCTGTTCCATTTTTAACTTTTCGTTCTTTATTTTATACTATACTATTAGAGGCATCTATTTTTGTTTTTATTTTTTAAAATTAATTTTGCCGGCATTTTATTGCATTTTTTAGTTGGACTTTGTAGTGATAGGCTGTTTTCTTTTTTTTTATTACAGGGTTTTCTTTACATTTATAGTAATTTTGTAACTAGAACTCTTGTTCATAAGATATTTCTTAAAGGAACAATAAAGTAAAGTAAGTAGTGTATATGTTTTGGTTTTTACACTTACTAATGTTGCTTGAATCTCTATGGTTTTATATCCCATCTCCTCATTGTGTGATATATTTTCTTTAATTATTACAGCACTTCCCCCATGTGCAGTATTGCTAGGGTGAGTTGTATGATACACTTTATAACCCTTAAATTTAATGTGAGACTGGTTAGTGAAATGCCTTTCTGACACAACACAGTCAATTTTTTCTATATCTAGAATAACTTGCAAGTTTTGCTGATGTTGCAAGAGACCATTGGCATTCCAAGCTAGAATTCTAAGATTACTGACCATTTTGAGGCTAATTGGTAGCTCCGTTATTGCTACTTTCTAGTTTAGTTAATCGCTCATCAAGTTTGTTCAATTTCTCCGAAATTATTTGTAGTGTTTGTTCCATAGTATTTTGACTACTGATATTAATATCAGGTATAGTAGCTGTTGCTGCTACTTGGCTGTATGTCCTTGTCACAGAGTTTTGTGTGACTGTGTTTCTTGTCTGTTGGGTTTGTCTATTTGTACTCCCGTTTGGTGTGAGATTCGGTTTCTTAGGTTTATTTTTCAATTTTTGTATTTCTTTAGCAACAAGGCATCCTCTGTAGTTAGCAGGATGCTTGCCTCCACAGTTGATGCATTTTGGCTTAGATTCTTTTGGTTTGGGGCATTCTACAGTAAGATGTTTCCCCGTGCATTTTACGCAACGTGGTTCTTTAGCGCAATATTTTTGCGTGTCTCCATAAGATTGACATCTTTTGCATTGAGGGACTAATTTTGAGGTTTTTAGTGCTTTTATTTCCACTTGAATTCCAAGGATACTGGAAATTTCAAAAATTTTGTTGATATCTTCATCGTGGCTAAATGTGAGCATAAACATGTTAAGAGGTTGTCTTGTTCTCCATTTCAGTTTATTGCTGGCTTCCAGTGCCTTAAAACCCTTTTTTTTGTAGATCAGCTACAATTTTTTGTGGGTCACATGAGAAGTGTAGCCTATTCGCTATTACTCTAATTGGCCTTATTTGTTTGTTTGCGTATTAGTGCCATTGATAATTTATTTCATTAAGCATTTTAGTAACCAGCCGATAGCTGTCTGCGTCTTGTACATTTATTTTAACATTTTCGTTATTTAAAACTTTTATTTTAACTCCTTGTATGATATTTAACTTTTCATAAATTTCATTAAAATTATTTACGCCATTTACCTTAATCGGTGGAGGTAATGGAGCTTTTTTAACCCTAGTAGGGGGTTCTTCATTTTGTGTTTTATTAGAGGGCTCTCCAGTGCCCGAGCTTTTTTGTGGTGGTGCGAGTGAAGTATCCATTCGACGTTTATTCCAACCTTTTCCTTTTTGTCTGATCCACTCAGTTTCTCTTGCTAGATCGTCCTCATCAGTAATGTAGTCCATGTCAGACTCTTCTTTTTTAGTGACTTTTGTCTCTAAATCTGCAATTTTTTTTTGCAAACTTTTCAGTTGACTTCGGAGATAATCCACTTGTACACTAAGTGAATTTTTTTCGTTTTGGGATTTTTTCCATTCGCTATATAAAACTTCTTCATTTTGTGTTCTAGCATGGCTATCCTGAAATAATTCGGAATTATCCATTTTTTCTTGATTTTGTTTGGGCTTTTCGCTAATTTTTAAAACAAGCTTCACAGGTGATGGTACACTTTTTTTGCTTTTAAACATGATATATTATTTATAATAAACATTGTTTATAGATATTTAACACAGATTTTTCGCTTGCGCGGTTTATTATAAACAAAACAAACCTCGACTTGACCTCGTTAGCACTATTAAGCACTATTACGCAGGTACGATGCAATACAACCGTACCGAACTGCGATCGAATCAATACTGATGACAGTTTTTTGAGGAGGTATACCTTATAGTTAAATACCCGTTCCATATTTAATCTAAACATCTTAAAAACTGCAGGAGTTATAAAGAAAAAACAAAGAAAAAATTAAAAATTTAACAACCTCATTTACTCAAAAAAGAATCCTCTGAAGTTTGGTGACATACTTTATTAACACCCTGTATATGCGCGCAAAGATTTTGGACGTTTTCCAGAGTTTTCCTTATACAAGGCTCTGCAAGTAAGTTGGTCTTACTTCCCCCACGCTGCTTATGTAGTTGTTTTGTGAGCTTTACGCTATGTATGTGCATACATACCTACGTATTGAACCATGACTTTTTGTGGTCAAAATTTATTTGTACGTTCGCAAAGTTGGAGATTATCTTTGGCCGTTACAGATTCGTAGGACGCCCCGTAGAGGAAAGTCGTATAATATGGAGCTAAACTAGTTGTACTAGTAAAGGGTATACTTATGTTAACTAAAAAAAATATTCTGGCTAGTCTCTAAGGATGGCAAGTATTTTTGACAAGTGAAAAACGATATGAAATAAGTGCCCTTATTTTTCTAGTTCTGAAAGTTTATGAGATAATCAAATCAATTCAAATCAAATCAAATCAAATCAAAATATGCTTTATTGTCAAAAAAGTTGAGTTTTACAGACAAAGCAAAAAATGGTCCTTAATTGTAAATATAAGATAAACCCTTGCTTACAAATCTAAGTAAAGGTACGGAATAGTCATTTAAAATAGTGTCACAGTCTATAAGTATTCGCGATATATTTTTTTAAATCTTTTTCCTTTGCAAATATGCCCTCTCTCCACCTATCAGTCTCTTTTACATGCTACGTCAAATTTGGTTACATAAAAACCTAAACTATTCTGGTGCAGTCACTTACTGTTATCGAAATACAACGAAATTCTCTTGAGCATTAAACTAAAATATGTTAACATATGTCAGAGCATGTTAAAATATGTTAAAACGTCAAAATATGTTAAAATATGTTAAAGTTAGATATAAAACACAAGAAACAACAAACAAAACAATCTGATAAAACAAAAATGTTTAAATGTTTAAATATATTTGTCAAATATCCTATAACTGGTCCTCGAAAAATTCATTAAGACTATACGCCTTCTTCAATAGCAAATCTTTTACCTTAACCCTAAATATTTTTTCCGACTGAATGCTTTTGAGTCTATTTGGAAGCTTATTAAAAATTTTAACACTGCGGTAGATTATCGAGTTTTGGGTCAATTGAGTTATATGCTTGACTTCTTGTTTGGTAGGTTTGTTCCAATGTGTGATTTTTAAATTTTTTATAAATCAGCACCACTGTTTCCAGTATAAAAAGGCAACAAAGAGTTAATATTTTTTCTCTAATAAACAAAGGCCTACAATGGTCTCTGATTTTTGCTCCGCAATCATATCTGATGCATCTTTTTTAAATTACAAACACAGATCTGAACAAATACTGACTGCAATTCC
Organism: Aspidapion aeneum; assembly: GCA_963576565.1. Lineage (NCBI taxonomy): Eukaryota > Metazoa > Arthropoda > Insecta > Coleoptera > Brentidae > Aspidapion > Aspidapion aeneum. Next base: position 53,365,416 of record OY755044.1, on the reverse strand, counting down.
CCCAAAAGGCTATTCCATAGCGTAAATGGGAATCAACAAGGGCATAATAAGTTGTTTTGGCTGTTTCATAACCAAGTTCGAAAAATGTTTGTCTTACGGCGTAACTACCTATCGATAATTTTTTATTGAGATAGGGAATATGCGAGTAGAATTTTAACCTATTGTCTATATACATTCCTAAAAAGTTAGTATTTTCATCCTGAGTTATTCTTTGGTTGGAAACAGTTAGGTTTTTAAATTTAAAACTGAGGACTTTTGTTTTATCTATGTTAAAACAGAGAAAGTTTGCCTCACAACACTCTTTAATTCGTTGTATGTCCTCTTGCACTATTTCTTTTAATATTGTTGTGTCGTCGGCAAAAATCCCCATTAAATTTAAGTCGTTAATATATAACAAAAATAACAGTGGGCCCAAAACAGAACCTTGAGGCACACCAAAGTTAATTTGGGACTATTCCGAACCATCTGATATCTTCCAGTCAAGTATGAGTGAAAAAAACGCTGCGAGGCTCCTCTAAACCCATATCTCTCGAACTTTTTTAAAAGCAGATCGTGACTGACACAGTCGAAGGCCTTTTGAAAGTCGCAGAATACTGCAGCTGCAGCTTCTTTATCATTAAGTCACAGTGAGATACGTCTAAAATCAGCGGGCTCGTCAAATGATCCAGATTTATGAAGAGGAACAACCATGGCTATTTTGAGGACATCTGGAAATTCACCCTTTAAGAAACATGAGTTGATAGCAACAGCAAGAGCATCCAACGTTCTGTTATCCAAATTTTGAAAAAAATTTATGCTCATCTTGACCGGAAGAATAAACGTTCTTTATTTCATTTATTGTGTTTTTAAATTCCAATCTATCTGTGATGTCTAGATTAAAGGTTTCATTAATAACGATGTTATTTAAGTTATCCATAGGATTGATTACCGATCTTAATTCGGCTGTAAGTTTTTGGGCAACAGTGCAATAAAATTGATTTAAAACACTGACATCGATATTTGCTGATTGTTTGGAAGAATTATTTTTGCCTCTTAAGTCATTGACTATTGCCCAAGGTTCCTTAGCTTTATTTCTCGCGTTTGATATTCTGTTTGAGTAAAAGTTTCTTTTAGCGACCCTTATAATTTTTTTGTACATTTTGCGATATGTTTTGTAATAGTTAGTTATCAAATTAGTATTAATATGCTTGCAGATTTATATAATATGTTGTATTATAACAAAAGCTTAAAATACCATCTGGCTCTTATTTAAAAGCTCCAAAGCCTTTCCAGATTTATATGATGCCGGTCAATTTAATATAATAATTCCATATATGTTAATGTTTCTTAGACCCACCTACAAATGAGGAGTAATTATTTGGCTTTTTTTAAGACTAAAATTTCCCATAAATATAGGTCCGCAAACGCCTCGTTGTCGATCTACAAAATGTTTTTTAAAATTTGTTTTTTTTATAGCTTTTACAAAACTGAACGGAATTGTCTTAAAAGTCACCGTTAAAGTCCTTAAGAGACCAGAAGTAAGTGAAACTGAACCGAAAGTGAAGGAAAGACAATTGAAAGGGACCAAAAATTACAAAAACGGATGGAAGTAAATAAAAATTTACCCGGAAGTAACTTAAAGTGAAGCCGAAGTGACCCAAAATGACCGAAAGTGACTAAAAGTAAATTTGAAGTAACTAAAAGTAAACCGTTAGTGTCCCGAAATGGCTAAAAGTGGCCAGAAGTGACTAAAATAAAACCTAGCCACACCTAACCTAATCTGAACCTGCTTAAATTGAGCTAGACATGATCTAAAACTATCTAGAAGTGACTGTACGTAACCGGACATGTGTGTGAAACTGAACCGGAAGTGAGTGATACTGCATTGGAAGTGACGGGAAGTCAATCAAAAGTGACCAGAATTTACAAAAACGAACGAATAAACTTTACCGGAAGTAACTTTAAGAGAACCGGATGTGACCTAAACTGACTAAAAACTAACTCGAAGTTTCTGAGAGTGCAAGTAGGTATACTATACGGGTTCTGGGCCACTTTTTCCATGTAAATCCCCATAAGACGAAAACGTGGGCATTTTTTTGGTTATGTCACAGAATATTTCATTCGAGGCAGTAATTATCACATTACTTCTTTTTTTTTTGTTGCTTTGCTTTCAAGCCAAATCTCTTAAATGTTTTAAATTGTCAACTAACCATTTTCTTGTTACTGGACGGACATCTTGTACACACAAGTATCCAGCAGTCTGTAACATGCTATCTGGTGCTTGTTACAGGACTTTATTTTAGTCACCCAAACAGTGGGTTACTTGAAAGTGGTTATAATGCTTTAAGTGTCCACCTAGTCATTAAGTTTAAAGCCCGTAATATTCACAACTTAAAGATTTCAATTCTTTTTATAAACATATATATATATATATATATATATATATATATATATATATATATATATATATATATATATATACATATATATATCGTTTGTTTCTTTTTGAATTTTTAGTACTAGCTACTTGGACTAGGTTCATAGTAAGAACACCAATATAATTTCTTATTTGTTTATTTTTACATAGTAATACAATTAAGAATAAAAATATTTTAAGATTTTTCTATATCTATATATATGGTTGGGCAGAATTTCCGAAGTTGTGGTGATTTTGATATAAATTGGTACGATTAATAAAGTTATGAAGACATTTACAAAAATCATATTTTTTTTCCGGCGTCGTAATATATGCGCTTTTAAATGTGATGTGACATTGATCCAGATTTTCGGAAATAACTTTATAACTACATTAGATAGGACAGTTCTAATTTCACTTTCAGGCAGACAATGAGTGTGCCTTTCTAACAAGGTATTACACTTTAGACGCTTGATTAAGTTCCATTAAATAAAAATTGTTAAATTTAGTTTTTATCAAAATTTAAATTTTTGTATTTTTCCTTAGTTTTGGTTTATCAGAAGCGGTAAAGTGGTTTTAAGGGTGATTTTGGGTTTGGTTACAAACTAAAGTTCCTTTTTAGTCTGCCTATAAGAATATATTATAACTTAGACTTTTCACTCGCAGGAAATGATGCAAAAAATTTTTGAATTTGGTCAAGTCAGTTTTTTTATAAAATCCATGGATTTCGCTCATAACAAAAACATGTTTTTACTACACTTTATTTTGAACTATTTTTTTCTTAAGTTTTTATTATTATGTTTAAGAATTTAAAGAAAATTAAAAAAAATATATTGCAGTTCAAAAAAAACAGTCAGGGAGTTTGGGAATTTAATCCAAACACGAGAAATGACACTTTGAAAATCCTTGAATTTTGAGTCAATTTTGGCACCTCTTCATTCATGTCCATTGGATTGTTATATTTCCCGGGTGATTTTGTTCCTCCAAAAGAATTTACTTTCCCAAAGAACAAGCATTTAAAATTTGTGTAAATCTCCAAAAACCATATTGAAGTTTTCATGCCATTTGCCCCCAAAAATAGCTATTTTTAGAGAATCTTTGAAATCCCATAAAAACAAGTCATTACTCTTATTAACTTGCTGTAGATCTATGACTAGGGGGTGCTGACCACATACTATCATCCAGTTTATTAAAATGTCGGGTGAAGCAAAAAAAAACGAAAAAATTTTTCGTTATAACACTTGAACTATGCTACCGATTTTATTGAAAAAAGCTGATGTTCGCAGGAAATTAATCAGGATTTTAAGAAAAAATAATTTATTTGCAATCTTGAAATTACAAGATAGAGCACAAAATCATGCTAAACCCTTTAAATTTGCTTGTTGAAGTGTAAACTTCTTTAGGCGCGTTTAGCAGTTTTTGTGGGTAGTGAATTGAACTGAGCCGTCAGGCTCGGCTATGTAACGCTCATTCGGGTGAAGTCGGCTCGAGGTGACTAACTGCGAGAGGAACATTCAGCGAGCGATAGATGATGCAGATGAAGGTCAGTATTGTTAATTTCGCGTTGTTGAAGTTTACACTTCTGCCGTGTGGTCTTAAGCACACACACTTTTTTATTTTTATGTTCCAGATCTTTCTTTAGTTTTTTTTTTATTTATAAAAAAATCCTATTTCTGCCACGCACGGACGAGGTACGCATTACTAAAATCAGTTGGATTGTTCCAAAAAAATTAATTTTTGTTTTAACCTTTATTGTACAGATTTCAATTCTGTCTCCATTCATTTCCTAATAAATTAATTATTACTAAACCGATTTTCCTCAAATAAAAAGTATCAAGGCAAAAATTAATTGCGCTTTAAAGGTTCCCATCGAAATGTATCACCTTCTTAAAATTCAAGATGGCGGTCAGAATCAAACTTAACCTTTCAAAGAGGTTTGTTTATTCTTATGCTTCGAGAAACTATTCGTTTTTTTTTAATTCGAGAAAAAGCTCTTTATCCGCCACACAGAACAAAACTTAAATCATTAAAATTGCCTTAGCAGTTTCGAAAATATTAATTTTTATTTTAACCATTGATAGAGCAAAAATGTTTCACAAACTATACGATTGCCTAATTCTGTCTGCATTTCCTCACAAATTCATGAAAACTAAACCGATTTCAATTAATTGAAAAGTATCATAGTGAGAATCTATTGCTCTTTGAGCATCACCATAGCAACTTTCGTCAATTTTTAAATCAAAGATGGCCGACTAATTAATATTTGTATCTTTATGAAGGATCGCTATTTTTAGTTGCGAGTAATTTTTACTCCCTATCGATGTTAACCATGATGCATTTTTGTTCATTAAAAGCAGTTCATTAATAAGGAATTCATAAGCAAAGAAATGCAAGCAGAATTAAAAAAGCAAACAAGAAATCCATCACAAATTTTTAGGCTCATAGATTGTTTGCTAATTTCCGAAGAAAGTGTATTTTTACCATATAATAATATTTTTTTTTACTTCCTATGAAACTTTGATAAATTATTATAATCCAAAAAACTATTTTGTCTGAGGGTAAGGCCATCAATGACGCAGTCACCTAAGGTTTGTTATATGAGGGCAGCCAAATGCGTACAACAAAACGAAAAATTTATTAAAAAATTAATAACACCATTTGCAAAGTGCAATTCATCCTATTAAAATCGATGCTATAGTTAAAAAGTTATCATTAATAATAGTGATTGGTTTTTTATTTATATATATACATATATAAACCATTTTAAAGAATTCTATGATCAGGAGAGGCATCAAAATAGGCGGCCAACACTCCAGCCCCGGACCTGAACCTAATGATTATAAAAACATGTCATGTAACATTTTCTAGTTAGAAAAAACAAAAATTTATAATTATCGAAATAGAACAGAAATACTTACGAACTTAGATATTTATGAAATAATAAACTCCGCTAGCGATATTTTTGAAATACCGCTAATTTTATAAAAAACTGCAACTTACCAAGAAACCTAAATAAGTTTTGTTGCGAAATTTTATTAAAAGATTCTGATTTTCTTCTCTACGAACGCACCAAAAAGATATAACACAATGTGTTGCATTGTTTTTGACACATTTATTCCAAGCCATCAGATTTCTAATTACTTGAAGCCATATAACTATGAGATACTTGAAATAATACCCTAGAGGTGGTATTGCATAGAGTAGGATTGCCTTAAGGTCGATAAGTATATCAGTAGTAACTCAGGTGACAAACAAATTGGAAGGAAACATGATGAGGCCTCCGCGATGCTTAATTTCAAATTCACTATTACAGGTATTATGGGAAGTATGCCAACATTTTACAAATAAAGCCTTAAAATTACTGCCTATATAAAGCATTCCTAAAATTGTCTTAATATAATGTTTTTACCCTAGAACTAATATTGTACATACAATAAATATAGGTACACGCTGATCTAGAGCTAAATAGAAAACATTTGTATGTACTTGCAAACCCCAAAAGCCGCAGAAAACAGCCAGTAATTTATTTGGTATTTGTATTTTTTGTAACTTTTGACCCCTTTAGTACGTCTATGGGCATGGCCCGAAGTGAACATGGGCAAACCGGGTTTCTGCTTAGGGGCGCCTAATTATAGGGGCGCCAAATCAGAGCTCTAAAGGTGCTAAATTGTACATCTAGAGTAGCCGGATTAGAAGTATTAGTATAGGCGCGCCAATTTACTGTTTCGCCCAGGGCGCCTAAATATCTAGGGTGGGTCCTGTTATGGGCTTCAGTTATTTAAATGTATTGTAGGTTCTATATAAAATCAAAGCATTTTGAGACATAAAACATATTAATATTTTGACAGCAAATAATTAGTTTTTGGAGTCGGCACCCCTACTAAATATAAAAATTTTGGTTCCGTTTTCGAGAATTAAAATTGTTATTTGTAAAGTGATATTTAAGGTACATGTTGTATTTTTGGGAATTTCGACAATTTTTTAAAAAGCGCTATTTTCAAGTATGTTTGGCATAAAAACTCCGGCACGATTTTTGTAAAATTATACAGTTGTTGAAAGCCTGTTTCTTAATATAACTAACTCCTTTGGAGGATCAAAATCACCCAGAAAATATAGAAATCCGAGGCACACAAATGAAGAGATGTCAAATTGAGCCCTAAATCCAATGTTTTTTTTACATAGCATGACTTAAGTTTGAATTTTTTTATTAGACACCCAGTCTATTTTACATTTACCGCAATATTTTTTAAAATAATTTTGTTAAGTTTTAATAATATTTGAACAAGAAATAAGAATAAAAAAAGTAGTAGTAGGACTTTAAAAAAATTATTTAATCTTAAGAGCATTTTTAAATTTTTTTTTACAAAACGCGATATTGCTATCATTGGTATTTTTTTGCGCGGTTCTGTGTAAAGATAATATATAAGTTTAAGCACATTGTGATAGGATAACTCAAAAAATACAATACTTATTATACGAGATCAAAATCACCACTAAACTGTGTTCGAGGGAAGCAAATAATCCCAAAATTTTAAAAATTAGAAATTTAAATTTTGGTGAAAATTTAATTTCTAAAATTTTTAATAAAAAAACTCAAAATATTTGTTGAGATTGTTATAGAGCGGTAGATAGATACATCTACTGGCTGCATAAAACTGAAAACAAAATTGTCCTACAGATCACCGTTTTTGAGATATTTGACAAAAAGTAGGTTAAATACCAAATTGCAAATAATGCAAGGACCTAAAACTATAAACAACAAGTGAAATTAAAGAAAGAAAAATAAGAAAAAAGTTTTCTGCTTAGGCCGGGGATCGAACCCGGGATCTCTTGCTATCTAGGCAAACATTCTACTACTGAACCACCGAAGCCACACATAAATTTTCGGAAAACTTATATTTATGCAGGCCGCGTTGTCTCAATACAAGGACGAGAGACACTCAGGTATTAACTCGACCAAGTCAACCAACTGATCTCTAAATTCTTCTTTCCCACTGTCAAAGGTATGATAACCCAAATTAGACGTAAAGAATCAACGTCTGAAAGCCTGAGATCACCTTTTTGTGTGTTAAAATTTCTGATCGTAAAATGGGCGATTTTGCCAATATATTTATTAAATACCAAATTGCAAATAATGCAAGGACCTAAAACTATAAACAACAAGTGAAATTAAATAAAGAAAAATAAGAAAAAAGTTTTCTGCTTCGGCGGGGGATCGAACCCGGGATCTCTTGCTATCTAGGCAAACATTCTACTACTGAACCACCGAAGCCACACATAAATTTTCGGAAAACTTATATCTATGCAGGCCGCGTTGTCTCAATACAAGAACGAGAGACACTCAGGTATTAACTCGACCAAGTCATCCAACTGATCTCTAAATTCTTCTTTCCCACTGTCAAAGGTATGATAACTCAAATCAGACGTAAAGAATCAACGTCTGAAAGCCTGAGATCACCTTTTCGTGTGTTAAAATTTCTGATCGCAAAAGGGGCGATTTTGCCAATATAATTATTAAATACCAAATTGCAAATAATGCAAGGACCTAAAATTATAAACAACAAGTGAAATTAAAGAAAGAAAAATAAGAAAAAAGTTTTCTGCTTCGGCTGGGGATCGAACCCAGGATATCTTGCTATCTAGGCAAACATTCTACTACTGAACCACCGAAGCCACACATAAATTTTCGGAAAACTTATATCTATGCAGGCCGCGTTGTCTCAATACAAGAACGAGAGACACTCAGGTATTAACTCGACCAAGTCATCCAACTGATCTCTAAATTCTTCTTTCATAGATATAAGTTTTCCGAAAATTTATGTGTGGCTTCGGTGGTTCAGTAGTAGAATGTTTGCCTAGATAGCAAGAGATCCCGGGTTCGATCCCCGGCCGAGGCAGAAAACTTTTTTCTTATTTTTCTTTCTTTAATTTCACTCGTTGTTTATAGTTTTAGGTCCTTGCATTATTTGCAATTTGGTATTTAATAATTATATTGGCTAAATCGCCCATTTTGCGATCAGAAATTTTAACACACGAAAATGTTGATCTCAGGCTTTCAGACGTTGATTCTTTACGTCTAATTTGAGTTATCATACCTTTGACAGTGGGAAAGAAGAATTTAGAGATCAGTTGGATGACTTGGTCGAGTTAATACCTGAGTGTCTCTCGTTCTTGTATTGAGACAACGCGGCCTGCATAGATATAAGTTTTCCGAAAATTTATGTGTGGCTTCGGTGGTTCAGTAGTAGAATGTTTGCCTAGATAGCAAGAGATCCCGGGTTCGATCCCCGGCCGAAGCAAAAAGTAGGTTACTATCAATCTTCACCTTTAGGGCGTCCCGACGCTATCTATAATGCGACGCCGAGCAAATCACTATTTTTTCCTAACTTCATAGGGGGTCCTTAAACAGCATGCCAAGTTATATCAAAATCACCCAAAAATTGAATATTTCCAATTTGACTGCCCGACCAATATGGTTCTATTAATATTTAGTAGGCTTATTAAAATAACATAACATGGACTATGACTATTATATATATATATATATATATATATATATATATATATATATATATATATATATATATTTATTTATTTTTACATTAACAAATTAGACTTAACATATAAGCTAATTATACAAATTTTATAATATACTCTATAGGCAAAACGAAGACTAAATTTAGGTTATACTTATATATAGTTCACTACTAAAAATATCTAACCAAACAGAATATCAACAAACATACCATTACTAAAATTACAGTTAACCTAAGTTATCTCTCAATACTATAGTGCCCCCACGGTAACGTTTCATAAGAGTCCTTTGAAATACATCTTTTATCATCCAGGGTTTTAGGTCCTTGCATTATTTGCAATTTGGTATTTGATAATTATATTGGCAATCGCCCATTTTGCGATCAGAGATTTTAACACACGAAAAGGTGATCTCATGCTTTCAGACGTTGATTCTTTACGTCTAATTTGAGTTATCATACCTTTGACGGTGGGAAAGAAGAATTAAAGAGATTAGTTGGATGACTTGGTCGAGTTAATACCCTGAGAGTTTCTCGTTCTTGGATTGAGACACCGCAGCATGCATATGTGGAAGTTTTCCGAAACATTTATGTGTGGCTTCGGTGGTTCTGTGGTAAGAATGTTTGTCTAGATAGCAAGAGACCCGGGTTCGATCCCCGGCCGAAGCAGAAAACTTTTTTCTTATTTTTCTTTCTTTAATTTCACTTGTTGTTTATTATTCACTATTGTTTAAGAAGTATAGTTTTTTATTTGAAACACTTTGTTTTAATGTTTTATATAGCGCATTTATTTTTGTAATATATCAAATCAATACAACGCATATGTTAATATAAACTTTTTGAAATATAAAGAGCCAACTTAAAATCTTTCTTTATTTGTTTGAAAGTTATTACGTGAATCTCTTCTGTTGTCTCGAAATTAACCCCCAGAACTCACTCTCACTCTCCGGCACAGCTTGTTCAAAATCTTTTCTAGGGCTGTTTGTCCAACCTTTACCTAAACAAGAGTTTTTATGTTTCGTTTCACATGATTATTCTATCTTCAAATATAAGATCAACTAGTTTATTTAAAGAGCCTGCTTATCTAGTTTGTGGTTTATCTGAAGGTGATACGAACGACCCATGCTGTTAAAGTATATGACAATATACATAATTTCTAAATTTGATACCATACCATACTTAACACTTTTACCTCTATTAAAATTAAATTAAATATTATTGCAAATTACAATGTTATAATTTTGAAAATATCAATCAATACCAACAAACAAGAAAGGGACTGTGCGCAGAAGAATGAAAAGGAGGAAAAGAAGAAGAGGGAGTAGGAGAAGAAGAAGAAGAAAACAATCAAAACGAAAAATGAAAGAAGCAAGGAAGGAGGACGGAATAACAAAATAAAATAGACGGAGAACTAAGAAAACGAGGATTTGAAGAAGATAACGGACTATATAAATTTTTAATTAGAAGTGCAACTATAAATGTCAATGTGAATTTTTAATTAGAGATGCGAAATTAAATGTAAATTTCCAAAGATATAATTTATTATACAAATAGTTGTCATTTAAAATAAAACAAGACTTTCTGACCAGTTTGCCAACCGAGTTCTTAACCCATCCAACTAACTAGCAGATACGTTCAGACAAGTTTCTTTCAGGTTCTAACAAGTTAGGAAAGACAGGTATGGTCCTACAGCTTTACCTACTTCGACTTACCCAAAAGTTTTAGAATTTTAAAGCCAAAATATTTTAAAGAGATTGACTAATATTACATTCTTTTCTAGTACATAATTTAGACATATTTTTTTATTTTTCGATATTTCATACGTAGGGACAAGAGGCAATATATATTAATTTTTAGCTGACTCTTGTCATGCAGATGATTACTAGGAGTCAGCCATGTGGTAATTTGAGCTCTTTCTACTGGTATGCGTCATCAACAGTAGATGGAATCTCAGGCCAGGCAAGTGGGTCTCAATACGGAGCCATTTGGTATTTAACCCCAAGCATACTGTGATTTCATGAACCTGTCAGCTGATACCTTTAAAAATATTTAAAACATGTTGTGTAAAAAGTTGTTTTGTTCATGCATCCAGTCATATATATCTCATATTCAGTTAAACAGACCTAAAAAATGTCTAAAATATAATGTTCTGTGTTTTAACTTTAAAAATAATTTGAATAACTAATACATAGGTACCTTGTTTTAATCCTATTAATAATTACTTGCATCATATTAAAATTTTACAGTAAGGCGGTTCAGATCACATCTCCCTTTTTTCTTTATACTTTTGTCAAAAAATCAAATATTTCGGAACTAAATGAAGCACCTGGGTCGTTTACTACTTTGGTGACTTAACATTTAATTCGCCTGTTTCTTCATTTCATAATTTCATGGTTGGGCGATCCCCACTCCTACTTCTGTCACATATCACTTGTCACTTGTCACTTGTCACTTGTCACTTGTCACTTGTCACTTGTCACTTGTCACTTGTCACTTGTCACTTGTCACTTGTCACTTGTCACTTGTCACTTGTCACTTGTCACTTGTCACTTGTCACTTGTCACTTGTCACTTGTCACTTGTCACTTGTCACTTGTCACTTGTCACTTGTCACTTGTCACTTGTCACTTGTCACTTGTCACTTGTCACTTGTCACTTGTCACTTGTCACTTTTCACTTTTCACTTGTCACTTGTCACTTGTCACTTTTCACTTTTCACTTGTCACTTTTCACTTTTCACTTTTCACTTGTCACTTGTCACTTGCCACTTGTCACTGGTCACTGGTCACTTGTCACTTGTCACTTGTCACTTGTCACTTGTCACTTGTCACTTGTCACTTGTCACTTGTCACTTGTCACTTGTCACTTGTCACTTGTCACTTGTCACTTGTCACTTGTCACTTGTCACTTGTCACTTGTCATTTGTCACTTGTCACTTGTCACTTGTCACTTGACACTTGACACTTGGCAATTGTCACTTGTCACTTGTCACTTGTCACTTGTCACTTGTCACTTGTCACTTGTCACTTGCCACTTGTCACTTGTCACTTGTCACTTGTCACTTGTTACCTGTCAACTATCAATTGTCAATTGTCAATGGACAAATGTCAACGTGTAGATTTATGCACTTGTAAATCCCAGTGCTATTTTTCGTGTGTAAGACATATTCTTACCAGAATTGAGCTACATTTGTACATCGCAATTAGCTTTGCAATTTAACTACTAAAATGTGCCTATACAATAAGTTATAAAACGTGAGGCACAATAGACTCGCTTGTAGTTAAAGTAAAAACTGTCAAAATAGCTGACCTGATGCATCTTCTTCCAAAAGTTCTTTGCAATAAAATATTCATATAACTACCAATCTTGAAAATAGCAAGGAAGTTACCCATTCTATTTTTACTTTTGATTATATATTTATGGATAAACAGTTACTAGGAATTGGGTCATAATTACGGTTTTAAAGCTCGAGTATCCATGTCAACAATGTTCATTTTTTATATTTTTTAACTGCTTCTATTTATCTATAATTAAAATAGCGATTCATTGCAATATTTCTTTATTTTCTTTGCAGTTTATTAAGGATTATTTTATTAATAAATAATCGGCTTCGTACGAAATGTCATTTAGCTTTTATTACAAAAATTATTTCATAGAGCTGTAAATTCAAAGTCTTAGTATCTCTACGTTGGTACTAGTGCCTGTACGCCACTATACCTAACTAATATCGTAAAACTATGACAGCTGGTAGTTCGTAAGTTTTGTTCTAGATTTCTCGGTTCTAGAAAAAGTGCCGATATGCCTGGTGTACGTCTTTATATGCATCAAATTTCATACATTCATTATAAATTGTTTGTAGATTTCTCCTACCACGCGTCTTTACTATTCTGCTCCGTTAGTGAAAACGTGCATTGTTTTCCTATGATATTGCGGCCTTTTAACAGGGGTAGAATTCGTACATGATTTTCTAAAAACACTAGCTTCCAATAGGTTACAGCTTCTTTCCTACACTGAAAAAAAAAACGATTTTATTATTAACAAATATTTAGTAAACCTGATTTTTGTTGTGCTCATTAAAAAATATTAAGAGCCAATATCATTAATTATTGGTAACAAACCTTTTTTAAAGTGTTTAGTTATAAATAATATTTCATTTGTTTCTTTAATAATTTGATGTTTTTTTAAATATTAATTGCCTTATATTAACTATAACCAAAACACTCTTTCTTTTAAGGTAACAGAACGTCTTTGTTATTAATACCTAAAATTGCCCAAATATAAATATACTCTTAATATTGGCAAATATTTCTTTGTGTTTATTACAACAAACATTTTTTGTATAATGTTATGGCGTAATTTTGTTATTATAACGGTCTGAATTGGTTTCTATTAATTACCTCGTAAAGTTCACAACAAATTTGGTTACTATTAACAAGCGATATTATCGAGCAATATAACTTTGTACCGTCTCGGCTCGGGCCTTGTCGCGCGTAGATCGTGACGTTTCGGTTGACATTTTGTAGGGGAGATCGGGGCTAGTTGAGCCACTTTTTACATAAATGTAAATAAAAGCATTGCTATATTACTTACAGTTTTACAATTATGATATATTTAAGGCAAATATTGGTTTTTAAAACTATGCATTCAAACTTAAAAAATACTTTTTTCTAGCACCCTTGCAAGCGGCCCAACTAAGCCCACCCACGGAGTAAGTTGGGCCATACGATGGGGCAAGTTGGGCATGGTTGAATAATTAGGAACTGTATATATATATACCTAATTCTTGCTCTAGTCTGAATCGGAATTACGGTTTTAGCAAACATAAGTAAACCCTGCCAAGGGCGGATCCAGAGGTGCTTCTCGGGGGGGGAGGGGCACTTTAGGTGGACATTCTCTGTTGGTAAAAAACGGTATATATTTTTTTAAGCAGCATTTTATTGAATTAGTCAGTGGTTGTAATTTCGATGATAATAACAATCGACACTTTCATGCGTCGCAAGCAAAAATTTAAAATTTTGATTAGCAAAAACATCACTTTTTACTCATTTTTTGTATATTCAAAGTCCTCCGGATCCGCCACTGAACCTTGCATCAGCACATGTTTCATGGGCCCAAAACTTGTAAGTTAAACATTGTACCCATTTTGCTTTTGGTTTGCTGTTTGAGAATGGTTCCATGCAGACTAGACAAAATCTTTCCTCTTTATCATCGCTGTCATCTTTCAGTGTCCTTGTGCAAGCTGTGCTTGACAATTACACTTGCTTAACTCGGCTTGGTTAAGCAGCGGGACTAAAGTAAAAAGTTTACTGCCAGGGAGCAGCCTCACTCCCTGCAATGACCAAGAAGACTTATGGTACAGTAAACTAAGGTATATTGAGAACAACTATCAAATGTTGAATCTGCCTTATTAAGATAAATGCTCTCTTTTTATATTCAAAAATTATAATACTTGAGTCATTAGCGCACAAAGAGAATAAAGTTTACATTATATTATTTCCTTAAATAAAATTGTATAACTTAGAGTCCTTCAAAAAGTTAATAAGGCTGTTCGTGGTTTGTTCACAGTTATTTAGGAGGTCTTTTAAGTTGTTTTTAATTTTGTGTTTGTCTCTTTGATTATTGTAGTTTGGACAGTCAATTAAAATATGTTTTACCGTAATTATTTCACGGCACTCAGAGCACACAGGTATATTTGTTTTTTTGAAAAGATGTTCGTGTGTCAGTTTGATGTGGCCAATTCTGAGCCTGGTTGTTTTTATTTGTACACGACGCGATTTAGGAAAGGTTGTCCATGGACTTACTGATGTTTTTATTTCGCGTAATTTGAAAGTTGAGTTATTCCACTTTTCCTGCTACATTGATTGAATTTTTGCTTTTATCCACATTTTAAAGTCACTGCACACAGTTTGGCTCACTATTTTAGAGTTTATGTCACTTATTGCTTATTTTGCTTCTATATCTGCTAACTCGTTGCCTTTTATGCCCACGTGGGAAGGAACCCAAATAAAAACTACATTCAGGGATGCTTCTTGGATTTTAAAAGCTGGTCTTTAATGTTAAGTACTATCGGATGTTTCGAATATACTGAGGAAATAGATTGGACGGCGCTAAGAGAATCAGTAATTATTAGAGCGTATTTCTGTTTTCTGTTGAGTATATAAGTTAGAGCTTCATATATGGCATAGAGCTCTGCGCTGTATACACTGGCAAATTTGGTTAATTTAAAATGGTAGTTTTCCTCATTTTCGACAACAAAGGCCTTCTCTGGTTTTGGATGCGTCAGTATATATTTTAGTAAACGTTTGCTTGTTTTGCAGAAGACTCAGAAACTCTTTTTGCAGATGTTGATTGTTTGTGCAAGATTTATCAAAACGGGTCATAGACATCACAATTTCTGGAGTATTTACACGCCATGGTGGCTGATGGTTCTGTTCTTCAAAGAATTCTGGAATTGTTTCTCCAATTTGTGCTTGATATCGTTGTATTCTTTCGAAAAATGATGGTGTAGCATTTGGTTTAAGTTGATAAATGTTATTAAATTGGTGATGTATGATGTTTTGTCTAGCTGGGTTTGAGTGGTTTTGAATTGTTCCCATTGCATACGAAATACTGAGGTACATTCTTCGTAGTTCCAGTGGGGGTTCTCCTGCTTCGCAATAAAGGCTTTCTACAGGGCTTGTCCGATAAGCTCCTAGTATTATTCTTAGACATTTATTGTGAATGACATCCAATGGGTAGAGTACAGATTTCGATGCAGAATTGTATGCTACTGATCCATAGTCTAGCCGTGATCGTATGAGTGCTCTGTAGATAGTCATGAGGGTACTAGCGTCTGCGCCCCAGGATCTGTTCGATAAAACCTTGAGTAGGTTGATGTTGTTTTGGCATTTTCGAACCAAAGCTTTAACATGAAGGTTCCAGTTAAGTTTACGGTCTAAAGTCATTCCTAGGAATCTTATAGATTCCACACATTCAAGTTCTACCCCATTTGTAATCGAGGGTTTCTAAGACCCACACGTTTTTTTGAAAAAAGCATAACTTTTGTTTTCTCTGCTGAAAAAACAAAGCCTGTGTGGTGAGACCATTCTTCGAGTTTATTTATCTGTGCTTGGAGGATTGTTTGGATGGATTCAATGGATTTTCCTTTTATTCTTAAAATCAGATCGTCGCAGAAGAGCCGGGCTTTTACTGGAGCTTTTAAGTCTTTCAAGATGTCATTAATTGTGGCTAAAAAGAGGGTTACACTTATGACAGATTCTTGGGGCGTTCCATTTTCCTGGGTAAACTCATCCGACAGTTGGTTATTTACGCATACTTGAAATTTTCGCTTTTGTAAGAAGTTTCTTATGAAGTGCGCCATTTGTCCACCAATATTCCAGTCACGAATCTGTCGTAAAATTTTGTGTCGCCAAGCTGTATCATACGCTTTTTTTACATCAAAGAATACTGCTACACAGTTTTGGTTGTTTGCGAAGGCATCATGAATTTCAGATTCTAGTTCGACTATGTTATCTTGCGTTGATCTGTTCTGGCAAAAACCGCTTTGCTCTGGGATCAGCAGGCCCTTTGTTTCTAAGAACCAACATAGCCTTTGGTTAACAATTTTTTCCAGCAATTTGCATATGACGCAAGTAAGCGAGATTGGTCTGTAGGATTCTGGGTTTATTTCTGGTTTACCTTCTTTCAAAATTGGGATAATTATAGCTTTAGACCAGAGTTTTGGACATTTTCGTTGAGTCCATATATTGTTAAAAAGGTCTAAAAGCAAGTCTTTGGCGCTCTCTGGTAGGTTTAATATTAACAAGGTAGGAATATCATTAGGTCCTGGTGCAGAGTTTTTTAGTTTACTTAAACATTCGACTAATTCCATTTTAGTGATTTTGCTGTTTAGAAAGACATTATCATCATTGAAGCTTAAGATCTCATCGTGTTCCGTTCTCAGTTTGGAATTTAAGAATTGGGGGTCCATGTTGTCATTAGAAGATGATGAATAGTAATTCTTGGCCAATATGTTTGAGATATCTTTGTTTTCCGTGTATGTTTGAGCCTGATATGACAGCTTTTGGATCGATGAGTGAGTGGACTTACCTTCGATTCTTCTTATTTTTTCCCAAACTTCTACGCTAGGTGTGTTAGAATTTAAAGATGATGTGTAGTTTATGAAAGAATCTTTTTTGCTTTTTTTGATAACATAACGAGCGTTGGCTCTAAGTTTTTTAAATATTATTAAATTTTCTTGAGTACTGTCTTTTGAATCTGTTGAAAGCGTTCTTACTTTCTCGTAATGCTTTTCCACAATTTTCATTCCACCAAGAGACGTGTTTCCTATTTTTTGGATACTTCTTTTTTCCTATCGAAATTTCAGCGCAATCTTTGATTATGTTGTTGAGTTTTTCGAGTGAAATATCAATGTCATCTTCTAGGCAATCTGGTTTTAGTTTTTGTTCTATCAGGTCTTGATATAAGTTCCAGTTTGCTTTTTTAAAGTTCCATTTTTCTAACTTATGAGTCTCGTATGTTTCTTCCATGTTAGTTATTACTATGGGGAAATGATCGCTTTGGTAAAGTGATGGAAGTACTTTCCATTGTAAAGCTGTTACTGTAGAAGGGTCGCTTAATGAGAGATCAATGGCTCAAAATTTGCCAGAGCATGCATCAAATCGAGTAGGAGAGCCGTCATTTAGTAAAATTAAGTTAGTATTGTCCAGGCATTCTAGAACTGTTTTACCACATGGTTTCGTGGTTTCGCAGCCCCATATTATGTGGTGACTGTTGAAATCACCTGTTATTATTCTAGGAGAGCTAATTTGAGAGAATAGGTTATTTATTTCTTGAGTAGAAAAGTTTGTATCTGGCGGGATGTAGGTATTGCAGATGGTAATTTTCTTTTTTAGCTCAACTGATACTGACAATGCTTCAAAGTTGGTGATTAATATGTTTTCTTCCGCTGCTATTGATCTATGAACAAAAATGGCCACACCTCCACTGGCTTTTTCTTGATTTTGTCGACTTAACCTTTGTATTGTTTCGGGCAGTATTCCTTGCCAGGTTTAAAATGAGTTTCTTGCAGACATATTATAGATGGTTTTAGTTCATGGATGAGTATTTGGAGCATTTCTAAATGGAGAAAATAACCATTTAAATTCCACTGAAGGATAGAATGCCTGTTTATAGACAATTTTTTTTTGTTATTATGCTTTAGAGTCTTGTGATGTATCGCTTGCGGCGTCGTCGACTAAATCGAAGTGAACAGCAATTTTTTTCCTAAGCTTTGTGATTTTTGTTTTAGCGCTTCTAGCCGTAACGTGTAAGTAGACTTCCTTTAACATTAAATTTAGTGCTAGCAAGTCTTTGGTGTATTCCATTGCAATAGGGATTGGTTCTGGTGATCCATGAATGTTGATAAAAAGGTCCATGAGTTGTTCATAGGTCAGTTTAAAAGGCGGATTGTGACTCTGTATAAATGATTTTGCTGGTGAAAAGATATTTTCGGCTGTTTCTGAACTTAAAGTTTCATTATTTTTTCGTGGCTTTTTGGGTTGGTTTTGAGGTTTCGTAAAGGAGTTTTCTTGTATTGGGTTATGTATGGGTGGGGATAAAATTTCCTCGAAATTTCGTTTATGTGTTTGTTGGTTTTCTGGGTCATTTAAAGGTAGTTCTGATGCAGTTAGTGATTCTTGTTCTTCTGAAGATTCTTCTTGACTTTCTACAGAATTTTCTGGTTCTTTAGGACCGCTAGGGCATTGAGAAGCCAAATGACCTACGGCTTTACATTTGAAACATGACATTCCGTCTTGAGAAAAGAAAACTCGGTATGATTGGTTGTCATGGTCAACAAGAATAGAAGTAGGTATAGTAATGTCTTCCGTTGGTGAGATGAAAACTTGTCGGCGGAAACTGAGAATATGGTTATATTCCGGTTTGGAAACACCCACCTTTAAAAAGGTTATTGGAGAAACGAGTTTTAACCCCAAAGAAATAAGTTGTTGTTCTAGGAGTTGATGAGGGATGGTTGGACATACGTTGGACATTACTAATCTTTGAGCTGGGGTGATTAATCGACGTGCCTGGATGATTTCTTCGTTAATTTTTATCGAATTATGTTCTTTCATAAACGTATCCACGATTTCTTTGCTCGCCAGATAGATACAAATTCGATTGTTTGAGATACGTGATGAAAATATTATGTTTTTTGGGTCAATTTTATCCCCAATAGCAAAACTATATTCCTGTAGTGCTACATTGTTTAAGGCCGGGAGCAAGATAGCTTGTTCTTTCGTTGGGAACGTTTGTTGAGAAGCAGCTGTTGAGTAGGTTTTATTGCTTGTGGAGGCTGAGGTATTGGAGGTAGAGTCAGTAGTGGAATTTTTTGAGTTCATGTACTCATGAACTCCTCTCGTTTGGTTATTCATTTTAGGGCTTATTTATTCGACGTCGCTTCATTAAGAATACTAGTAGTGCGGCTCTGTCTAAGATTTGCCTACTGACGAGGTATACACCTGTGTCGCCGGACTGTCTACCAAGGTCAGGTAAACGTTCGCGCGCAGATCGCTGTTGTGGTTTCGAAATCTGCTTCGTTTTAAGGTAATCTAAATGAATTTTCGTGTACTCACTGCGACTTTATGTAATTCAAGGTAGTACTTATCACTGTGACACTTTTTGAAAATTGTTTGAAACGCTTTTCTAACGGAAAATCGCCTTTAAAATGGACCTGACTTTCAGCACGTATTCTGTGATGAGGGCAGGACAGGACCGAGGCAAGAATTTAAAAATGTTTTGTTGCATATTTACAATGGCAAAATGTTTATGACTTATTTGCCATTGTCCTTCAGTCTCTTCAGTAAATTTTGAGTTGGAATATTTTTTTTTGGGATTTCTTTCTAATAAGGATTGTTGCTTTTTGTTTAAAAGTTTTCTTCTCTTTAATTGTCTTCTTGACTTTTGGTCTTGCATTTTATTCTGAAGGTATTCTTGGTAGAGCACAGGATAGGCACCAATTTTCTTTTTGGCTTTAAATTGAGGACTTCTGCTGACTGTATGTTTGGTTTTTTAACTTTGCTATTTAATTTGATATGCTGGATTTTGGTGTCTCTTACTAAGGTTTCATCATGTATAACCAAGATGACTGGAGTTATCTGAGCATATTTTTTGTTCTGATATACATGATCTGGGTAACATTCTAAGTTCTGTTCCTTTTCAGTTTGTTGAGTTTCAATAAAGTTGTTTATTTTATGGTTTGTCTTTGTTTCTTTGCTTACTTCTTTCTCTTTGAGTGTATACATTTGTTTGCTTAGAAACTGAAAGAAGTCTTCGATTGTGAGAATTTTATTTTGAAACCCTTGGAACCAACTATCGTACGACTTTTCTAGTTCAGATGTCAACTTCTTTGACAATAATTTCATCAATGGTAGGTCCCAAGTTTCTGTATTTTGCCCAGAGGTTTGAATTTCTCTAAGGCACTGACGGCTCATCTCATAAAGCTGTTGTAATTCTTTAACTGTTTCTTCATCCATACTTGGGATGTCTCGGATATCATCTAAATGATCCATAATGACGTTTGGAATGTGAAAAATTTTATTGTACTTAAAATCAGTTGATGGGCTCTTGTTCAACTCTTCAATTCTTTCAATTAAGTACTGAAGAACTTCTTTCAATGTGGGCAATCTGCCTAGTTCGTAGTTTACCCATTCATGGTGTAAAATGTGCGTCTCGACATCCCATTTCTGGTAAATTATGTTTATGATTATTGGCTCCCAATTGACTTTAATCGCTTGTGAAAATTCAAGTACATCTTCGGCATGCAGTAGGAGCTTTTTTAGTTCTTGTGCTGACGCATACTCCATTATATGTATGTCTAGAAGGCAATCTAGAAGGTGTGAGCCCATTTTGTATCTTCTAGCAATATTCTTTCTAGATTTTTTCCTATCATTGTGGTCGGTTGGCTCTTGTACTGGTTTCTTCTTAATAATTTTTTTGTTTATGTTGATGTATGACAAGTGTACGGACAGTCGTACGGGCAGGTGGACGGTTTTTTAACGCTTGTAGAATGGACGGACTTCTTCGTGGAAGGTCGCTCTGGTTGAAGCTCTCTTGCGTAGTTGCTTCGGACAGGACAAGTGTACGAATAGTCGTACGGGGTGTGGACGGCTTTTTGACGTTTGTACAATGGACGGACTTTCTCGTGGAAGGTCGCTCTGGTTGAAGCTCTCTTGAATGGTGGCTTCGGATTAGTGTACGGATAGTCGTACTGTCAGGTGGACGGCTGTTTGCAGCTTGTAGAATGGACGGACTTTCTCGTGGAAGGTCGCTCTGGCTGAAGCTCTCTTGAATAGTGGCTTCGGACAAGTGTACGGCTAGCTGTACTGTCAGGTGGACGGTTTTTTGACGCTTGTAAAATGGCCGGACTTTCTCGTGGAAGGTCGCTCTAGTGGACGGTTGAAGCTGTCTTGTGTAGTGGCTTCGAACAGGACAAGTGTACGGACAGACGTACAGGCAGGTGGACGGACTTTCTCGTGGAAGGTCGCTCTGGTTGAAGCTCTCTTGAATAGTGGCTTCGGACAAGTGTACGGATAGTCGTACTGTCAGGTGGACGGCTTTTTGCAGCTTGTAGAATTGACGGACTTTCTCGTGGAAGGTCGCTTTGGTTGAAGCTCTCTTGAATAGTGGCTTCGGACAAGTGTACGGATAGTCGTACTGTCAGGTGGACGGCTTTTTGAAGCTTGTAGAATGGATGGACTTTCTCGTGGAAGGTCGCTCTGGTTGAAGCTCTCTTAAGTAGTAGCTTCGGACAGGACAAGTGTACGGACAGTCGTACGGGCAGGTGGACACTTTTCTGACGCTTGTAGAACTGATGGACTTTCTCGTGGAAGGTCGCTCGGGTTGAAGCCCTTTTGAGTAGTGGCTTCGGACAGGACAAGTGTACGGGCAGTCGTACGGGCAGGTGGACGGACTTTCTCGTGGAAGGTCGCTCTGGTTGAAGCTCTCTTGCGTAGTGGCTTCGGACAGGACAAGTGTACGGGCAGGTGGACGGACTTTCTCGTGGAAGGTCGCTCTGGTTGAAATTCCCTTGCGTAGTGGCTTCGGACAGGACAAGTGTACGGACAGTCGTACGGGCAGGTGGACGGACTTTCTCGTAGGTGGAAGGTCGCTCTAGTGGACGGTTGGGCTGTAGTGGTGTTCTTCTTACGGGCGTCGGCGGTGGTTTCTTTCTTCGAAGGACCAATGTGCTTGATCCGGTTCGAAGGACCAATGTGCAAGCTGTGCTTGACAATTACACTTGCTTAACTCGGCTTGGTTAAGCAGCGGGATTAAAGTAAAAGTTTACTGCCAGGGTGCAGCCTCACACCCTGCTATAACCAAGAAGGCTTATGGTACAGTAAACTAAGTAGGTATATTGAGAACAACTATCAAATGTTGAATCTGCTTTATTAAGATAAATCCTCTCTTTTTATATTCAAAAATTGTTATGGTTCGTAATAAATTATAAAATATAAAATTCCATATAATGTGTTGTTTCAGAAACTAAATAATTTATATAATTTAAATAGGTAAACTTGAGAAGGTTAGTTTATGTTATTAAAACCTAATTTCTCAAGATCACCTGTGTTTAAATAATAAGTTTAACTAAAAATGAAGATTTATGAAAAATGGTAAAAAAAGAAAATCTGTTTAATTTTGTAATTAAACAGTCCTTTTCTGAGTAGTTTTTCTATGCTTCTTTTCCTTGAAGACATTTTTGGTTACAGATTTTTCTTTTTTTTAACTTTTTTCATGTTCCAACTCTTCTTTAACCGGAGTTTCAGTTAGTATAGCTGTTGACCATTTTCTTCGGTTGATATTCTTGGTCTTTCTTTCACCAGCTTTCGGAAAAGTACGAATTTTTAAAATTTTCCTAGATCGATTGGTAATAATATATCACACAATTTTAAGTCACCGGGTGTTTGCCTCAAATTTGAGTTGGAGGGTCTGTGTGATGTCATAAATAAATAAATGGCGGCTGTTTTACTGTTTTTTCACAATCTTTGGCTTATAACTTCTGCCAATAACTTAGTTTTACAGAAAAACTAATCGTTTTTTGTTTGCAAGAGAACACCAATCAAGATACCGCGTGAACAAGTCCACATCTAGGGAGCCTAATTTCTATAAGAGGGTAAAAAACTGATAGAATATAGCATATATTAATAAGAGACCGCAATATGCCCGATTCCAGTCGAAAGCGTTTCAGTGTTGCCAAAGGTAACTTTGATAAATGACTACAGGCGCAAGTCGTCGCAGTCTTCAAGAGGCAGACAATCTAAAACATTTGTTTAGGGCGAGAATTATTACATGACGTGATTTTTAGTCCATCATACGTACGCATGCTGATTTTAACCTTAATATAAAAAAAAATGTTTTTAGAAAATGTATGGGGTTAGCTGGGCTGCTAGCTCCCGCTAAATTTCGCGATTTTTTGTAAATTTTAAAACCACACAATTGGATGACGGACAGAGTACATTTTTCGCGCATTGGACATGCGCACCAAGAATCAGAGAGATCCTTTCTACCGCCTCGAGAAAATGGCGTGTTAATTTACTTTCTCCAACATTTACAAATTTCTACACTTGAAAGTGCTCGATTTTGGTGTACTGAAGCATAGAACTAGAAACTTTAGCCCTTCAGCTACGTGGTGCCATCATTAGATCAAGAAAGGGGCCCCTTGGAACGTGGAGAAATTGGCTGCACACTGGTGAGTGCTTTGTTTCTGATTTCTGTTGTGTGGTACCAACAATTAACCTATGGACCTTAAGTATTTCGTGATTTCATATCAATATATTTATGTTTGTTCGCGCTTTCCTTAATTAAAATATATACAGTCCACTGCAGTTATCGTTTTTCTACCTGCGGACAAACATAAGTGGTCCTTCGAGCCGGATTATTTAAATTTACTCCATACGACGGTATTAATAAGTCGGCCATTTCATTTTCACATTTTCGCCGAGATCATACGGCCTTGAATTTTGCCAATCGTATTGAACCGAGAGAGATTTTCGCTCGACCTTCGGTATCGGCGCAGTTCACCTGTTTTCGGTCCGCTGCTATGGTAACGCAGGGTCTACCGCGTGGTCATTCAGTAAACAAAAATCGAGAAGCAACAAACAAGCACAATTTCAGTGAATAGATATGTTCCATATCATTTCGATATTTAAAACAATTTTCATCAATTGCGATAAATTAATGCATATTTTCGACAATTCGTCATTTTTCTATTTCAGAAGCATTAATTTAGCGTTAACTGTATATTTAACGACATTTCTGTGATTAGATGTGTTCCATATCATTTCGATATTAAAAACAATTTTCATCAATTGCGATAAATTAGTGCATATTTTCGACAATTCGTCATTTTTCAATTTCAGAAGCATTAATTTAGCGTTAATTGTATATTTACCGACAATTTCGTCATTTCAAAGGTAAAAATCATGTCTATCAAAAAAGCCGTGCAAAAACGCAAGGGTTTTTTATCTGCGATCACCGAGTGTTATGTGTTTTCACAGACCGCGGCAACGGACGCAAAAGCGAGAAACGAGTTTCAAGTGAGGTATCCCGATTTGGATGAAACCTTCGATAAATGCATGCTGGCACATAATGATGTCATTATGTTGATAGACGACTCGGACGACGAGGAGTTTAAAATGCAAGATGCGATCCTTTCATAAGCTCGTAAATATTTTTATGAGTGTAAGGGGGTTTACTCTAAAATATTTTTGGTTGAGGCCCCATCCTTTTCGGGATCATATGTTCGACAAAACGAAACTCCAAATCTCAAAGAGTTAGGTATTCCCATATTTCGAGGTGATAAAAAATTATAGCCAAGCTTTTTCGATCTTTTTAATAACATTATAGATCAAAATCAAAGTCTAAGTAACGTTCGAAAACTTCAATATTTATTTTCATATCTCGAGGATGAGCCTTTAAAATTGATATCAGGGATTAGCTTATCTGATCAAAATTATAAAATTGCTTACGACAAATTAGTCAATAGATATCAAAACAAGCGAGACCTCGCAAATGATGCTTTAAGCACAATTATGAACTCTACCTTAATTGACACCTTTTCAGAATCCCTAGAAATTTTAAAATCACATAGTTTTGACGTTGACAGTTGGGACTTTATTATTATTTTCATTTTGTTAGAAAAATGGGATATTCCGACGCGTTCAAATTTCGAAATGAGTCACGCCAATACTAATACCGAAATTCCCACTTTTCAGTCACTTTTTCAATTTCTAGAAAAAAGATGTAAAGTTTTGGAATCACTTCCTCAATCAACAGCACCCAAAAAGGTGCCTATCTATCAAAAATCAAATTCTATGCAAAATCAGTCTGGGCAAAAGCCTACCTATCAAAATTCAAATTCTATGCGAAATCAGTTTGGGCAAAAGCCTACCTATAAATCATCCAATTCGCCTTTTATAGGACTGGCTGGCACCTCAACTAATTCAAATACGGGAATAAAATGTTTCCGGTGTAATCAAGGTCACGTGCTTTCGAAACGTCAAACATTTCTTGACCTCTCGCCTATCGATCGCCTATCTTTCGTCAAGCAGAAAAAATTATGTCTAGCGTGTTTTCATCCCTCGCATGGGGTAGACCCGTGCAAATCAAAATATTCATGGACTTGCAATAGTAAAAGGCACCACACTTTAACTCATATCTTAGAAACTAATAAAGAGTCTGGAAGCCAAGATACTAGTCCTGTCATTCACACACCACCTGTCAATAATCTTCATGTGTCATTAAGTACCTCAGGACCTTCAGGTACCTTTCTTTTATGCACCGCCATAATAGATGTTATGGATCGAAATTTTCAACCTGTGAGGGCGCTGCTTGATTCTGGTTCACAGACAGGATTCATCAGTGAAAAGTGTATTCAGCGTCTTAATCTTCCTAGGCGAAGTTACACCACTGAAATATTCGGATTAAATCAAATGTCTTCTCTTACTTCCAAAGGGCTCGTTCAATGTCACATTAAGCCACAAGGACAGGTCACTCCTTTACTTAATTTCGAAGCAATTGTTGTTCCACAACTATGTTCCAATATGCCTACATTCACTTTGAACGATAATCAGTGGAAACACTTGGAAAACCTTAAACTTGCCGACCCATCTTATTTCAAATCTAGACCTGCGGACCTAGTTATTGGTTGCGAGCTATTCGCACAGATATTCAAGGAGGGCAGGCCATCTTTGGCTGGGTCGTCATGGGAAAAGTGGACGAAGTAGGTAGTCTTACGGAACGAACCAGTTGTTTTTTAACGAGTCATTCACCTCCGTTAGAGGTCATTATCCCTAGGTTTTGGGAAATCGAACATTTGCCTAAAAAACAAATCTTATCAAAGGAAGAAACACAGGCAGAATCAATTTTTACTGCTAGTGTAGTACGGCAACCGAGCGGTAGATTCATGGTAGATCTTCCGTTTAAAGATAAAATAAACCCTGACCTAGGAAATACTTATCCGCAAGCTTATCGTAGATTTTTACTTCTAGAAAATAGATTACTCAAAAATCCTGATCTGTACACTGCCTATTGTAGTTTCATGCAAGACTATATCGATTCTAATCATATGAGTCTAGTTTTACCTAGTCAACCAAAAGTCGACGTATCATGTTTTTTGGCACATCATTGCGTACTGAAGCCGGAAAGCTTAAGTACAAAATTAAGGGTAGTCTGGGATTGTTCGGCAGTCACCCCAAAAAATATTAGTCTCAATGACACGTTGTTATCTGGACCGAAACTTCAAAAGGATATTGCTTCTTTACTCCTTACGTTTCGTCTTAATCCTATTGCCTACATTGCTGATATCAAACAGATGTTCCGTCAAGTCCTTATCAATCCTTATCACCGTCCTTATCAAAGGATATTGTGGAGGTTTTCTCCACAGGACCCACTTTCAGTGTGGGAACTTTCTACTGTCACTTTTGACATAACATGCTCACCTTTTCTAACCATGCGTACCTTAAATGAGCTGGCAGAGAGAGAAAAAGAACGTTTTCCTATGGCTAGTACTGTTCTAAAAACGTCAATTTACATCGACGATATCTTGGGAACTAGCCCTTCGCTTTCTGAAGCCATCTCCCTACAGATGGAACTCAATGATTTGTTAAAGTCGGGAGGATTTGAACTTAAAAAATGGGCAAGCAATTGTCCTGAGTTATTGGCAACATTGCCAGAATCCGATCGTCAAATGCCTCTCTCTTTTGACAAGGATGAACCACACTTTATCAAAGTTTTAGGCCTTCAATGGCATCCAAAAAACGACATTTTTCTTATCAATGCCGAATGAAGGACAAACCCCCAACTAAACGTTCTATTTTATCTATCATAGGAACAATCTTCGATCCCTTAGGTTTTCTTTGTCCCTTGTTGCTACAAGCAAAATTTATTTTGCAACAGTTGTGGATATCGAAAATAGGCTGGGACGAAGAACCAGATTCTTTTATCATCGACTCTTGGAACAAACTTAGTTCTGAATTCCCGCTTCTTTCCAATTTTCAATTACCCCGACAAATCAAACTGTCAAAAACCAATACCTGTCAAATCATCGGCTTCTGTGACGCTTCAATTCGAGGTTACGCAGGCGTCGTATGTTTTCGTGTAGAAGAGGAAAACAATATATCTGTTTCTCTCATATCTGCAAAATCTAGAGTCGCGCCTATAAAGTCACAAACATTGGCTAGGCTAGGACTCCTAGGCGCATTTCTTTTAAGCCAATTAATTGATTTCGTCTTATCTAGCTATGAAGGAAAAATAACTTTTACAAATATCGTTACTTTCTGCGATCCGCAAGTCGTATTGCACTGGCTTTCATCCCCTCCTAATCGCTGGCAAACCTTTGTTGGAAATCGAGTCAGTAGAATCCAAGAAATCATTCCCTCAAACTCATGGCGCTACATTCCTTCTGCTTTAAATGCATTGCGTCACGAGAGGCCACCCCTTCACAGCTTATGTCACATGACATGTGGTGGAACGCACCGTCGTTTCTGTGGTCTCCCGAAAACGAATGGCCCGATTTTCATAAATCAAAAATGCCGATTGATTTCGGAGATATTAATCTGGAGGAAAAGCCAAAGGTCTGTTGCAATGCGATAATTGACGTCAACTTCTTAGATCAGCTTCTTATAAAATATTCATCTATATCAAAAATTCACCGTATCATTTGTTATGTCCTTCGAATAGTTAACCTTTTTCACAACCATTCCTATCAAAAACCCACTAATCTACCGGACCAAAAATTTATTTTTGAAAATATTGTTTTTCCTACCACCGGTGAGATGCAAAGTGCGTTATACCTTCTTATCAAACGCGTTCAAGGTTCTTGCTTTTCTGAGCTTTTTTTCGCGTTATCTAATGATAAACCAATACCGAAACCATTTCGAAAACTTTCACCTTTTCTTGATGTGGCAGATTACAAAAATCTGACCTTTTGTCTTATTCTGCAAAACACCCCGTCTTACTTTCGAGTAACCATCCTTTAACTACTCTTCTTATCGAGTCCACTCATCGACAATACCTTCATCCTGGGTTTAAAACATTGCATAATCTGCTTTTACAGCAATTTTGGATATTATCTGCCAGACGGGCAATTCAAAGAACCATATCCAAGTGCTTGCAATGTTTTAGAATCAACCCTAAACCCTATAGACCGCCCAAATGAGTTCACTTCCCGCTCATCGAATCAATCAACTTAAACCTTTTTCGAGTGTAGCTATCGACTTTTGTGGACCTTTCTTTGTGATTCCTCATCGTTACCGTGGTTGTAAAGCTTTCAAATCGTATGTCTGTGTGTTTGTCTGTACGGCCGCACATTGCGTGCATTTGGAATTAACCATGGAACTGTCCACCGAAGGGTTTGTAGGTGCATTCCATCGATTCATTCCTAGACGTGGAAGCGTGACGCAATGCTGGTCAGATCAGGGCAGTAATTTTATAGGGTTTTGTAACCAATTACTTGATTACGCAAGAAGTGCGTCCACCAGACTTTCTATTCGTTGGCATCTGGGACCTCCTCTCAGTCCACATTTTAATGGCCTGGCAGAAGCTGGCGTCAAAATATTTAAAACTCACTTTGTTCGAGTAGTCGGCGACCAGAAGTTGTCCATCATGGAAATGTCCACCCTTACATGTCGCATAGAAGCCGTACTTAATAGTCGCCCTTTATCTCCTGCCTCTTCAGACCCACACGATCTCCAACCTCTTACCCCTGGGCATTTTTTGACCCTTGAACCCCTTAATTCAGAAATTCCGGAGTCAGATTTGTCCGAGGTTCCCCTAAATCGGCTCTCGAGATGGTAACTAATCCAAAAACTACATAATGATTTTTGGAAAAGGTATTATGTAGAGTATTTGCATACGCTACAACAGCGACACAAGTGGGCTGATTCGTCCCCAAATATCAAATTAAATGATTTGGTTACCATAACGAGTGATCACATCCAATCACCTTTGAAATGGCCAGTCGGTCGCGTTCTCGAATTGCATCCCGGCGGAGACGGTCAAGTGCGTGTAGCGACGGTACAAACGGCTACCGGTGTTTACAAGCGGCCAGTTGTAAAACTGTGCCTCTTGCCGAATTAAAAGTAATTTTAATTTTTTCTACCTATTGAAGTCAATTATAACAATAGGAAATTATTTATTATTTTTTTTTGTTTGTTTGTTTTGATTTTTTCGGGTTTTCGTTATCTCTAAATAAACTTACACTACTTATCTGTTTTTCATTCATTTATATTTATCGGTCGATCATTTTTCTTATATCTATATCTGTCCGGCTGATATTCTAAAATTGTGTGTTTTGGAGGGCAGTTATGTTAGCTCCCGCTAAATTTCGCGGTTGTTTGTAAATTTTAAAACCACACAATTGGATGACGGACAGAGTACATTTTTCGCGCATTGGTCATGCGCACCAAGAATCAGAGAGATCCTTTCTACCGCGTCGAGAAAATGGCGTGTTAATTTACTTTCTCCAACATTTACAAATTTCTACACTTGAAAGTGCTCGATTTTGGTGTACTGAAGCATAGAACTAGAAACTTCAGCCCTTCAGCTACGTGGTGCCATCATTAGATCAAGACAGGGGCCCTTTGGAACGTGGAGAAATTGGCTGCAAACTGGTGAGTGTTTTGTTTCTGATTTCCGTTGTGTGGTACCAACAATTAACCTATGGACCTTAATTATTTCGTGATTTCATATCAATATATTTATGTTTGTTCGCGCTTTCCTTAATTAAAATATATACAGTCCACTGCAGTTATCTTTTTTCTACCTGCGGGCAAACACTGGGCCGGTGGCCCAACTTTTTGGCTCAACTAGCCCCACACCTACATACAAAATTGAGAGAGTCGGCAATCATGTTTGCGTAAATATTAGCATCGTTATAATTTCATTAAACTCTGTCTAAATATGTAAAGTTAACTATAAAAAACCGAATGAGGGCATGCAGGTGTAATAAAACAATCTGTAAAATGTTTTCCGAAATAACAAAAAGTTACTTACGAGGTCCAAAAAAAAATGGCTCTGTAGTGAAATAGCGCTTTTCCAAATAGCGCGTATCAAAATAGCGCGTATCAAAATAGCGCGCTCATTTGAGCGCGTGTTCAAAATAGCGCGTGATCAAAATAGCGCGTATCACAACGGAGCGTGATCAAAATAGCGCGTATCATAATGGTGCGTGTTCAAAATAACGCGTATCAAAATAGCGCGTATCAAATCAGCGCGTATCAAAATAGCGCGTATTCAAAATATCGCGTATCAAAATAGCGCGTGTTTAAAATAGCGTGTGTTCAAAATAGCGCGTCTTAAAATAGCGCGTCTAAAAATACCGCGTTTTGAAAGATCGCCATTAGAAATGTCGCTGTTACAAAATAGTTCGAGTAAGGGGTCTCTTTCTAACATATTATTTCAAAAAAAAAACTTTCTTGACTTTTTTCCCGGGATCCTATAGGGTGTAACCAAACCGAACCGAACCGAACCGATTCAAACCGCACCGAACTGAAATGAACCGAACCAAACCGAAACATTTTTTCAAAAAATTATTTCCCTAAATTAGCTTCCCGATCCTTATTTTGGTAGGTTTCTATTCTGACCTGTGACTTGATAACATTTTTTTTTGGTGGAAAAAGGTCAGGGAGTTACTGGAAAAAATGTTTGGGTTCGGTTCGGTTCGGTTCTAGGATCCCGGAAAATAAGCCGGGAAAGTTTTTTTTTTGATAAAAATATGTTAGAAAGAGACCCCTTAGTCGAACTATATGAGTTGTGTTAAGTATAGCAAGCCATCGCTTAATTTAACGGTTAAGTAAGTATAACTTATCTGACTTTGCTCAAACTGTTTAGGTGAATATACCTAAGCAGACCTGATACGCGCTATTTTTTACACGCGCTAGTTTAATACGCGCTATTTTGATACGCGCTATTCAGATCACGCACTATTTTGATACGCGCTATTCTGAACACGCGCTGTTTTGAAAAGCGCTGTTGTGATACGCGCTATTTTGATACGCACTATTTTGAACACGCGCTATTCTGAACACGCGCTGTTTTGAAAAGCGCTGTTTTGATAGGCGCTAATTGGATCGCGCTATTTCGTTACAGAGCCAAAAAAAATAGGTCAAAATCTGTTCCTTGGAGATACACACATCACAGATTCTCACTGCGGACTAATGCATGAGCAAAGGCGACTTTGCCAGGTGGGTGGCGGTGGCATCTGACGTCTAATTGTCGAGTTAATAGGGGTTTCTCAACGTGCCCCTATGCCCAACCAGCCCCGCTTTCCCCTACGTGTGAGCCGCAGTCTAGACCGAACCGACCCGACCCCCTACGTAGCATTGTATTACAGACCCTCGCAGACAGTGTGCCCAAAAATCAAGGGGACGCCAGGATTTGGGAAGAACATTGACCAAACAAGGTTTAGTTTTTGTGATTTTGTACTAATACGGACCTAAATACGCGGGTTCATTTTTATGGCATCATAATGGTGTTTTGGTTGCAAGAGTCGAAGTGAACAAAAAGTCATCAGGAATAACGCTTTCAAGGTAAATATTTAAAGGTAGGAATATAGCTTCAAGAAAAAAACTTATTCATTGTATAAACTTTTTGTTCTGTGGAAACTGGTTGCTTTATAAACAAACAGTAAATAGGATTTATTTTTAATTAACTGATTTATGTGCTAATTGACGACAGTATCCACAGGCGTGGGCTTTATTTGTTTTTAATTTAAAAATTCATACTCTTTTTTTTTGTTTCAGATTTGCGCTTAAAGATGGAAACAATCTGGCTTTGGTCGTCCACAATAACAGATCCTATTAGAAATCACAAAAACTATCCTATTTAAAGGGTAGTAGGAATGGTAAGTGTTATTTATTATTTTTTTTAGAATGCTTTATATTTGTATTTTGTGATTTTAATAATTTTAAATTTGATGTCATTTGAATCATGGCTTCAAATCTTTGAATTAATTATTAAAGATTTTTAAGCAAAGAGCCTTTAGTATGAAAATGTGAAGTTTAAACCTTTTAACTTAAAGCAAACATTTAATGTTCTGCACAGTGGCGTATATAGAAAAAAATTCGGGAGGGGGGGGGCAAGACGGTTTCGGGGGGGGGGGAGACCTCATGAGTCCGTATTTTAGGCTATTTTATGTTTATATTCATAAAATATGTGGAAAATATCTAAAAAAACTTAACTTTAAAGGGGGCCCAGGCCCCCCTTATATACGCCACTGGTTCTGTATTAAATTTACAAATATATAAAATTTATTTTCTTTTTCAGGTCAGCACTGACTTGAAGGTGGAGGAAGTAATTGAACAAAGGAGAAACATTTTAAAAATCAGTTAATGTCAGATTTGACAAAATTTTGTGTGCATCTCACATGGAACAAACGTGTGTATATTTCATTAACCAACCTTTCCAAAAAAAACAAAGATTACCAGCCACCATAAAAAAATTGACTCCACTTTTATAATAAAATACTAATAAATATTTTTTATCAAAACAACTTGCTTTTTATTATTATTAAAATTCTCTTATTATTCTATACCTTATTCATTTCTATAGGGTTAATGGGAAAAAAGACACCAATTTTGATCACACAACTTTATTTCTTTTCGACGATCCATTTTCGTCTTCCTAAGGCTAAGGTGTGTAGCCTGAGGAAGACGAAGAAATACAGGTGTGTGATCAAAAGTGGTGTCCTTATTTCCATTAACCCTATAGAAATATACAGGGTGTTCATTTTAAAACTTCCCAACCAAGATTTCTCGAAAATGATTTTTTTTTGAGAAAAAGTAAAAACATGTCAATTAATTTATTAAGGAGGACACATTTTGGCTATCTTATAGTTTTTGTAGTACACACCACCTTTGAAAAAATAAGTGAATATGTCAAAAACAAATTGATAGATTTGCAAAATTTGTACACCTTTGTAAAGATATTTAAGAAACCTTCAAAAAAAAAAGTGTCAATTGACCCACTTTCCATATTCAAAATATAGGGGTAAAGTGTACCCCTCAAAGGGGGTGTGTACTACAAAAATTTTAAGATAGCCAAAATGTGTCCTCCTTAATAAGTTAATTGACGTGTTTTTGCTTTTTTGAAAAAAATCATTTTCGAGAAATCTGGGGTGGGAAG
Source organism: Aspidapion aeneum (assembly GCA_963576565.1). Lineage (NCBI taxonomy): Eukaryota > Metazoa > Arthropoda > Insecta > Coleoptera > Brentidae > Aspidapion > Aspidapion aeneum. Next base: position 53,331,832 of record OY755044.1, on the reverse strand, counting down.
TTTTAAAATGAACACCCTGTATATTAAACAGAACGTGAAACCTACAAATACCTTATTAATGCAAAATAACTAAATATAATTACAGCTACTAATTATATAATAACCCATAATTAATTAATTTAATATTAAATAAGAATAATCCTTATAATAAATATACAGTATATTAATAATTAAACTCACATATATTTTTCAATACTAACAATATATTAGTGCTTAATGTAGCTTTGTTACCTGCAAAAAAATTTCTAATAAGCCAAATATGGGCAACGCATTTGGTAACAGTTACAAAATGTTTGTTATTGTTACAAAATTCTTCTCTCAGTGTACATTCTATGGAGTGCCTCTGAAGAGTCTTTATGTCTGTAGATATATCTCTGTATGGCTGTCTGTATGCCTGTCTCTATGTCTGTCTGTATGCCTGTCTGTCTATATGCCTGTCTGTCTATATGCCTGTCTGTCTCGCTGTCCGTGTGTATGTCTGTTAAGATAAAAGCTCTAAAATCGTACGATTAACTATGTATCCATCTGAGACTCAAGGCATGTTTCAAACATGATTCATCATCCCAACGTCGGTCACAAGGATGACCGACGTTGGGAAAGGTGAAAACCACATAGTGTTAACTATAATTTCATATGAATACAGGATAGGAACTTTGGCCTTAAAGGGGTGCTTTTGCACTCTCTACAATGTATTATTAGTCTGATTTAAAGTTTATTATTAAAACAGATTACAGTTGTGAATTAATAAAATATGTAAAATACAATGCAAAAACCTAAACCTTTAAAAATGTATGATTTTGTATTACTGTCTGATTGGTGTTAAAGCAGAACAAACGACTGGCAAAATATATAAAAAACAACTTTTATTTCTCGCTTTAACATGGATAATTTAGAAAATATTGGACTTTTAAACCTAATTTAATTTGACCACAACAAATTAAGTCCGAACATAATTTGCTTCTTGTAACCCTTTTGAGAGGCCAATACTGTGGTCCTATCCTGTATTCATATGAAATTATAGTTAACACTATGTGGTTTTCACGTTTCCCAACGTCGGCGTCGGTCATCCTTGAAACTGAATATGAGATATGTATGACTGGATGCATGAACAAAACAACTTTTTACACAACATGTTTCAAATATTTTTAAAGGTATCAGCTGACAGGTTCATGAAATCACAGTATGCTTGGGGTTAAATATCAAATGGCTCCGTATTGAGACCCACTTGCCTGGCCTGAGATTCCATCTACTGCTGATGACGCATACCAGTAGAAAGAGCTCAAATTACCACATGGCTGAGTCCTAGTAATCATCTGCATGACAAGAGTCAGCTAAAAATGAATATATATTGCCTCTTGTCCCTACGAATGAAATATCGAAAAATAAAAAAATATGTATAAATTATGTACTAGAAAAGGATGTAATATTAGTCAATCTCTTTAAAATACTTTGGCTTTAAAATTCTAAAACTTTTGGGTAAGTCGAAGTAGGTAAAGCTGTAGGACCATACCTGTCTTTCCTAACTTTTTAGAACCTGAAAAAAACTTGTCTGAACGTATCTGCTAGTTAGTTGTATGGGTCAAGAACTCGGTTGGCAAACTGGGCAGAAAGTCTTGTTTTATTTTAAATGACAACTATTTGTATAATAAATTATATCTTTGGAAATTTACATTAAATTTCACATCTCTAATTAAAAATTCACATTGACATTTATAGTTGCACTTCTAATTAAAAATTTATATAGTCCGTTATCTTCTTCAAATCCTCGTTTTCTTAGTTCTCCGTCTATTTTATTTTGTTATTCCGTCCTCCTTCCTTGCTTCTTTCATTTTTCGTTTTGATTGTTTTCTTCTTCTTCTTCTCCTACTCCTTCTTCTTCTTTTCCTCCTTTTCATTCTTCTGCGCACAGCCCCTTTCTTGTTTGTTGGCATTGATTGATATTTTCAAAATTATAACATTGTAATTTGCAATAATATTTAATTTAATTTTAATAGAGGTAAAAGTGTTAAGTATGGTATGGTATCAAATTTAGAAATTATGTATATTGTCATATACTTTAACAGCATGGGTCGTTCGTATCACCTTCAGATAAACCACAAACTAGATAAGCAGGCTCTTTAAATAAACTAGTTGATCTTATATTTTAAGATAGAATAATCAGGTGATAACGAAACATAAAAACTTTTGTTTAGATAAAGGTTGGCCAAACCGAACCGAACCGAACCGAACCCTAGAAAAGATTTTGAACAAGCTGGGCTGGAGAGTGAGAGTGAGTTTTGGGGGTTAATCTCGATACAACAGAAGAGATTCACGTAATAACTTTCAAACAAATAAAGAAAGATTTTAAGTTGACTCTTTATATTTCAAAAAGATTATATTAACATATATTTATAAATAAAATACAATGCGTTGTATTAATTTGATATATTACAAAAATAAATGCATTATAACGAACATTAGAACATAGTGTTTTAAATAAAAAACTATACTTCTTAAACAATAGTGAATAACATACAAATACGTTGCAATATATTTGCTCAAAATACAAATATATTGGTTGATTATAATATACTTAGAATCCAAAATTGGTAACACTGCGATGTTCCAAATATATATACAATATAAAACAGTTGGCAACCCTGTTCCCAAACAAGCTTATAAAAGCTCGTGCTTGTAATTATTCTGTCAGTATTATTAGTCCACGACTTCCGACATACTCGTCTACTGCTCCTGTTTGCGTTGATGACAATTGAAAGAGTAGTGATTATTAAAAATCTGTGAATCGTTGAACACTTACAAAAATTTTAAAAACTTTAATGTGACTATCTTCATGTGGTGATATTATATCAGAACGATCTAAAAATGAGTTTTGCTACTAAACTAATTAGTGATATAAAATATCAGGTGGATAATTTTAATAAAGTGTCAAATATATCCAGAATCTTGAACGACTGTGCTAAAGCTAGTCGAAAAATTAGCATTGCCCTAAAGAAGTCCCGCACGGTTCATGAAAAGGTCCATCTAACTGCTTGCCTTGGAGAACTGAAAGGCTTTAAGCATCGCCTAAAGAAAAGCATTAAGCATGGCTGTGGGGACGTCATCACCAAGAAAACTGCAAAACACCGGGTCCAATGGGAAGATGTAAAATCAGCCTTTAACAAGGGTAAGAAGTGTTGTAATTACAAATTTACAACATTAGGATTCCAAAAAGTTTTTAGAGGATTGCTTTAGTTTATTTAAACGAAGGATGGAAAATGCATTAAAAAAAGAAGACATTTTAAAAGTTAATACTATTTTAAGTGCAGATGTTCAAATACCGAAACAAGCACCACTTGCAAATGAGACAAAACATTTTAATACCGCTAATGCAGTTATTGACCGTAACACAAATTTAAAAAACTGGTTTGACAAAAATGTAAAAAATTTGCTTTTAACTGATTTGGAAGAATTTGAGCAAAATCAATCTAGATGGTCTCTTACAAAAATAAAAAATCTTATAATTGCTTTTAATAAGTACAATCCTCTAAGATCTGGTTGTTTTTTAGAGTACCCAAAGAAATTCTTAATCGTAAAGCTTGTGTAAATGTAAAAAACAATGACAATTTATGTTTTAGTTGGGCTGTAGTGTCGGCATTATATCCCGTTAAAGAATATTTTTATCGTACATCATCATATCCGCACCCCCAAGAAGTATTAAATTTAAAAGGTATAAAGTTTCCAATGACTATAAACCAGGTAGCCCGGCTCGAAAAGCAAAATAATTTTTCCATAAACGTGTACCGCCTGCAGAAACTTAACAAAAACAATTTTAAAGCACTGTCTGTATACATTACGGAGAAAAACATGAAAAACATGTTAACTTATTAATGATACAGGATAATTACTATTTGGAGAAAGAACAGATTAAAGATCTTTCTCCACCAACTTACCACTTTGTATGGATAAAAAATCTTTCAAGGCTAGTAAGTAGATCGCCAAATGCAAAAAAGCAACTTATTTATGTGATAGATGTTTGCACTACTTCTATTCTGAAGCTGGACTTATTCAGCATATAAAAGACTGCAAAATTATCGACAGTGTCACTGTTCCGAAACTACCATCTAAAGAGAATAACATTGTTAAATTTCAAAATTTTAAAAATAAACAATTTGCATCCTTTATTATTTTTTGCGATATCGAATGCTTACTAATGCCTATGGTAAAAAATAGTAGTAAAATAACCCAAAAATATCAAAGTCATGTGCTTTGTTCAGTGGGGTACTACGTAAAATGTGCTTATGATGATTCCCTATCATTTTATAGATCGTACAAGGGACCTGACTGTATGGAATGGTTTAGTAAACAATTACTGGAGTTTGCTGAAAACTTAGAAACTGTATTTCTTTGTGACTTACCCATGGAGCCTTAAAGTAAAAATAAAAACGTGACTTTAACAAAGCTAAAAAATGTCATATGTGTGAACAGGACTTTTTAGCTGGTGAAAAGAAAATACGCGATCATAGTCACCTTACTTCTGCTTATCGTGTTCCTGCGCATGAAAGCCGTAATTTGAATTTTCAGGATAGTCACACCATCCCGGTAGTATTTCATAATCTTAGCTCCTATGATGGACATTTAATAATTGAAAATATCGCTAATTTGCATAGCTCAATAAATTTGCTACCAATTAACAAAGAAAAATATATAGCCTTTACTAAAAAAATTAGTGAAAATTTAATTGAATTTAGATTTATTGATTCGTTTCGCTTTATGGCCAGTAGCTTGAATAAGCTGGCTTCAAATCTTGAGGACTATCCACTGGTGAAAAACGAATTCCCCAACTTATCCGACGAACAATATAAACTTATTTATAAAAAAGTATAGTATTTTGCTATGACTACATGAATAGTTGGGAAAAGCTAAAAGAGACATCTTTGCCAGAAAAACTCAACTTTTTTAATTTACTAGAAAGTAGAGAAATATCATCTGCTGATTATGACCATGCAAAGAATGTGTGGAAAGCCTTTGGTTGTAAAACCCTACAGGTATATGGAACTCTATATGAAAGTTGATATAATCCTCTTAATGCAAGTATTTTAAACGTTTAGAGAAAGCTGTCATAAAACGTATGGTCTGGATCCTGCTAACTATTATACCCTTCCTGGTTACACGTGGGGTTGCATGCTGTATAGTCTAAATTATACGCATTTATAATGACGTCACCAGATGAGAAAAAAACGTATGGCGTAGATATTTTTGCCAATCAATGCTTTTTGATTGACAGTGACGGATACTTCACATAACCAATTACCTACCTATTTAAATCATAGACACTACTTTTTTTTAAAAGTTTATCGTCACCGCTGTTTATAATATACTAAACAAAGATAAACAAATATGACGTCATTACAAATGCGTATAATTTGGATTATACCACACGCAACAAAAATTAGAGCTTTTGACTGACTATAATATGGTAACCTTTATGGAACGCGGTATTAGAGGTGGTTTAAGCCAATGTTCTAAAAGATATGTGGAAGCAAACAACAAATACATGTCCAATTATAATTCAACGAAAGAAACATCTTTTCTGATGTATTTTGACATTAATAACCAATATGGCTATAGCATGAGCCAGAAACTGCCATATGAACAATTTTATTGGTTAGAAAGTGAGGAAATGCTCAATTTTGATGTTAATAAAATTGAAGATGACTCGAGTAATGGATACATTCTGGAAGTCGACTGGAATTCCCGTGGAATTACATGACTATTTTTCAGACTTGCCTCTATGTCCTGAACATCGCTGCCCACCTGGCGAAACAAACCCCAAAAATAAGAAACCTATGGCTACACTATATAATAAAAGGGCGTATGTATTTCATTATAGAAATTTAAAGCAAGCAATGAAACTTGGAAGAAGACTTGAAAAAATTTATAGAATTTTATGCTTTAAGCAATCTGCATGGTTGAAACCCTACATTGATCTAAATACTCAATTAAGACAAAATGCCAAAAATGAATTTGAGAAAAAACTTTTTAAATTAATGAACAACCAAAACCATGGAAAATATAAGAAAACATAGTGTTGTCATATTAATCAAGAAATGGGATTGTCGATATAGAGCGGAAGCACTGATTTCTCGACCCGAATTCAAAAGCGTAGAACCTGAAAAAACCGAAATATATTTTAATAAACCGATATATGTGGGGATGTGTATTTTGGACATTGCCAAAACAACCATATATGATTTACACTATAACTACATGCTACCAGCTTTTGGAAAGGATTGTACTGTGGCATACACAGATACTGATAGTTTAGTTTATACCATAAAAAATCATGATATTTATGAAACAATACAGCGCGACTGTGATAAGTACTTTGATACCTCAGATTATGCTGAAGATAACATATATAACATTCCGAGGGTAAATAAAAAAGTTCTGGGCATGATGAAAGATGAAAACAGTGGCGAAATAATGACGCATTTTATTGGTCTAAGAGCTAAAAGGTATGCTACAAAAGTAGTGGACAACAAGAGTAAAGCAGCAAAAGTGATTAAGAAGGCCAAGGGTGTAAAGCAAAACGTTGTAAAATCAAAAATATTATTTGAGGACTATGTCGCCTGCCTAAATAACTTTCAAGAAAAGGTTGTTACACAACATCTTATAAGATCCGAAAAGCATAGACTATACTCTGTAAAACAGACAAAAATTGGGCTGAGTCCCCTGGATGATAAAAGATGTATTTCAAAGGACTCTTATGAAACGTTACCGTGGGGCACTATAGTATTGAGGGATAACTTAGGTTAACTGTAATTTTAGTAATGGTATGTTTGTTAATATTCTGTTTGGTTAGATATTTTTAGTAGTGAACTATATATAAGTATAACCTAAATTTAGTCTTCGTTTTGCCTATAGAGTATATATATATATATATATATATATATATATATATATATATATATATATATATAGTCGTAGTCCATGTTATGTTATTTTAATAAACCTACTAAATATTAATAGAACCATATATATAGATATAGAAAAATAGAAAAATCTTAAAGTATTTTTATTCTTAATTGTATTACTATGTAAAAATGAACAAATAAGAAATTGTATTGGTGTTCTTACTATGAACCTAGTCCAAGTAGCTAGTACTAAAAATTAAAAAAGAAACAAACGATAAATATATATATATATATATATATATATATATATATTCAGTAGCGCACCCAGGAATGTGTCTTGGGGGGGGGGGGGGGCCCGACAGCTACGAAGCGCGCCCTCAAAAAACTTGCGACCAAAACAAAAAAAAAAAGGTCATCATGTCTTTTCGCAACTACGCCACTGCTTGGGCTTGGGGGGGGCCCGAAGCCTCCTGATGTCAAATTTTAAGGTATTTTTCATGTTTTATCATCAAATATGCAGAAAATATATTAAAAAATCTAAGGCTTGGGGGGGGGGGGCCGGGCCCCGCCCCCCCCCCTGGGTGCGCCCATGTTATATATATATATGTTTATAAAAAGAATTGAAATCTTTAAGTTGTGAATATTACGGGCTTTAAACTTAATGACTAGATGGACACTTAAAGCATTATAACCACTTTCAAGTAACCCACTGTTTGGGAGACTAAAATAAAGTCCTGTAACAAGCACCAGATAGCATGTTACAGACTGCTGGATACTTGTGTGTACAAGATGTCCGTCTAGTTACATGGGCGCACCCGGGGGGGGGCGGGTCCCGGGCCCCCCCCCAAGCCTTAGATTTTTTTACATATTTTCTACATAGTTCATGATAAAACACAAACAATACCTTAAAATTTGACATCATGAGGCTTCGGGCCCCCCCAAGCAGCGGCGTAGTTCGTCGCGGCCCCGCTAAAGACATGATGACCTTTTTTTTGTTTTTTTTTTTGGTCGCACGATTTTTGAGAGGCGCCATTTTTAGCTGTCGGGCTCCCCACACATGATGACCTTTTTTTTTTGTCGCACGATTTTTTAGAGGCGCCCTTTTTAGCTGTCGGCTCCCAAGAGACCTCGGGCCCCCCCCCAAGACACATTCCTGGGTGCGCCACTGCCAGTAACAAGAAAATGGTTAGTTGACAATTTAAAACATTTAAGAGATTTGGCTTGATAGCAAAGCAACAAAAAAAAAAAGAAGTAATGTGATAATTACTGCCTCGAATGAAATATTCTGTGACATAACCAAAAAAATTACCACGTTTTCGTCTTATGGAAAAAGTGGCCCAGAACCCGTATAGTATATCTACTAGTGCACCTAAAGTAAACCAGAAGTGAGTTGAAGTAAACCGGATGTTACTAAAAGTGAACTGGAAGTGTCCGACAATGACTAAAAGTGACCCCAAGTGACTGAAACAAAATCGATAGTTGCTTAAAGTAAGCTGGACATGGTTAAAAACTAACTAGAAGTGACTAAAAGTAGACTGTACGTTACCGGAAGTGAGTGAAACTGAGCCGGAAGTGAGTGACACTGATCTATAGTTGATGTTGTATATAAGTGGCACCGCGTCATAGCTATGGTAAACCAAATTTTGCGGCAAAATCTAAGTAAAGAAGCCTTAAAAAAGTTTCACTTTGTACATGCAGTGTGCCGCTCGGGGTTTAATGTTCGAATGATAAAACACTAAGACCTTTTAAAGGAGAGATCAAATAGGTACTTACCTAATAAATAAAGATCCGAAACATAAAAGAGGATCCAAAATTATATTAAAATGTGCGCAAACATTAATTTAGTTGCAAAATCGGTCATTTGTTTTGTGAAAAGCTCCGTCATAATTTGTTTGACATAAACAGTCACCAATAGAAAACGTCAAAGCCCGGCTAAATCAATAATATGTTCGTAACAACCAGATAAGAGTATATATGTTCCTTTCTAATGAAATCGTTTAGAAGAAGACATCAATAAAAAGGAAGTAAAATAGTAAGCTAATGACTAATTAGTGCAGTGCCTCATTTTGGGAATCAATATCAATAAAAAAATTAAAGGAAGTGCGTGCCCCTGTATGTACCCCTCTACACCCTTCCCGCCCATCAAGGTTTTGATGACGCGGTGTCACTTTAATACAACATCAAGTATAGAAGTGACCGTTACCTTAATACGCACGTGCTTCTTTTCTCTCCTGTCGTTTGACTACTTGACTACATGGCCTGCAGGGTATTTTTAACGCTTAAAGCTTTTCTGACGAGGCTATTTACCCAGCAACTTTAGGCCAATTTCTGACAAAGGTATTAAAAAATTTAAACAAAAAAATTTTTGAAAACAAGCCTTTATAAAATGGACTAAAAAGCATAAAATAATTTTTTGAGTGTTCTGATATCATAATAATAAAAGCGATGGGCGTATTAAAGGAAATTTACCCGTTTTTGTTTTGGCCTTGTTAACTCGAAGTTTAGTGAAAATCCAAATTCATTATATAAAAGCAGAGAAATGTAAGGGTAGACAATTTAACCCAACCCAACCCAATCCTACTCAAGCTAGCCTTAGATTTTTCTGATATGGATGGACATTATTACGCCTGCTTCATATTAGGCAGATCATCCGCGACCGGCAGTGTGTCGATTTATTTTGTCACATTGAAAAAGAAGAGTCGGCCCATCATCGGTTGTGGACGATCCACCAAATGCGCACGGAAAGGCATTTACCTAATATTAAATACGCCCATCGCTTTTATTATTATGATATCAGAACACTCAAAAAATTATTTTATGCTTTTTAGTCCATTTTATAAAAGCTTGTTTTCAAAAAGTTTTTTTTCTAAATTTATTTATTAATTTTTAAATTAATTAACATCAATTTATTTTGGTCGAGATCGAACAAACTAAAGCCTTACCTCTTCTACGCCCCCCCCCCTTTTTAGTGGGAGAGCATGTGAATTTTGAAATCAATCAGATACCTACGTGGAAGCCAGTTAAAAGTAATCACAAAAACTCGTCATTAAATCGTCCATTTGGAATCCGCCATATTAAATTTTCGTAATTTGATCAAAAATTCGTAATACTCATCCTCAAAAACCCCCAGATACCAATTTTGGTGGAAATCCAACAAACTAAAATTTTACCCCCTCTCCGCCGTCCAGGTTAGGGGTGAGGTAGGCAGTTAGTGATACCACATTATTGGATTGGCATCGGAACTATACCGGTATGCGAAATTTGAAGTCACCATGGGGCGCCAGTACCCCCGGGGCGGGGGGGCGACATCCCCCCCTCACTCCCCACGCTACGCCATTAGTGGAAGTCAGTTGAAAGTAATCAGAAAAACTTGACATTAAATCGTCCATTTTGAATCAGCCATATTGAATATTTGTAATCTGATCAAAAATTCGTAATCCTCATCCTCTAAAACCCCCAGATACCAATTTTGGTGGAAAACCAACAAACTAAAATTTTACCCCCTCTCCACCCCCCACGTTAGGGGTGAGGTAGGTACCCGATGAAACATATTATTGGATTGTCATCGGAACAAAAACGCTATGCGAAATTTGAAGTCAATCGGATGTTTGGAATTTCTTCAAAAATGAGGTGCAAGATTTGATTACATACATACCCACATACATACAGGTGAAGTTAAATAAAAGCTTGTAAATAAAAAAAAAGAATTATCGAGTAATTTATAGGGCATAGGCAACGCAAGTTAAATTTTATAAGCCAAGCAGAGCAATAAAACGTAAGTATATTTTTCCTAATGTCGTTATATGAAAAATATGACAACGCATGCATGATAAACAAGTTATACTTCACACACAACTACAACTGGTAATCTTGTTCTTGTAGTACAACATAATAATTTTACTTCTTAACAATAACCAGTAAAGTCATAGATGCCATAATAGGCTTGTCCCATTCTTTCGCATTACAATACGCCATGTTGACCACGAGTCTAGGACTTTTCGCCTCTACCGATTCAACGCCGACCCAACTTGCCGCAGAGCCAAGTCCCCGCCGACCCATCTTGCCGCAGCGATAATTTTAGCACAAGTTACCAAATATGGTGATTTGCAGGGGCGGATCTAGAAATTTAATTGTGGGGGGGTGGGGGGGCAGATTTTCGTGTTTTGCAAAGAGATCAGAGATCAGTGTCCACCATATTCCAAAAATGCAGTATTCTTGGTTTGAGGAATACGTGAAAAGTGATATGAAATGAGCTTGGCAATTTTTAGGTAACAACACGTGACAATTTCGACCAATAAAAAAGCACAAATTTTTGCCAGACAATTAACTAAATAGAGTTATGTGGTTGAATGGAATTAACCCCAATTTTTCTTTTCTTGACTTTTTGTTTGTGGACACAGAAACAGAAAAAAAGTATATTTGGGAGAAAAGACGGAGCAGCGAATAATTCGAAAAGAAAAACAAAACGGACACGTCACCAAAAGAAAAATTGTTAGGTTATCTCACAGTTTTTGACAAAAGTCACCACCTTGGCCCCATCGAGATCTCCCCGGTGTGAATTTCCAAAAATGTCAGAGGTTTTTGGGTGAGAGCTTCAAGAATACGATTGCGGGAGAAACGCCCACTTTCGCTCGAATTTCGAGGAGTACTCGCTCAGAAGATAATGGAACAAAAAGCATGATTAAAGAAGCTCCAAAACGAACATGGATTTATGTCGGTCGGATGTTCGGCAACGAAATATCCGAAGGTCAATATATACAGTGGACTATAATAAACATAGGCGCAAAAAATTCATTTAACTAGAGAAAGTAAATAATTTAAAAATTGCAGGGTGAATTTGAAAGAGAAAGGAAATGGTGATATAGCCTCATGGAGAGGAACTTACCGCTGTTTTGAAGTTCCAAGGTGCAAGGTGTACACCTTTCCATAAGAACTATGTGACTTGAAGTTCCAACAGGATGATGGCACGATAATTTTAATTATTTGCGGAATTTTAAAGTGAATTTTGTCGTTTTCTAGACATGGCGACGCGCAGCACACTTTGTCTGTCAGTCGATCCTGCGCTTGCAGTTTTTTCGCACATGCGCACAGCACTTCACCCTCTATAGGAAAACCATATCACTATATTTTAAATTTTATGGATATGTGAAAAACACGATAGAGGACGCTTTAGTGCCAAGTATATAAAAATAAAGAAATAAGAAATAAAATGAAAATTCTTAAATTTAGAATAGAAATTACATTTTTTGCGTTTAATTCTGGCATTTTAATGCAATATTGCTTTAGGTAAATTTTATAATAACTAATAGTTGACCCATTTACTTAGGATTAATATAAATTTAAGACTAATAATTTTATGTTCAAGACAAAATTTTAGTCCATGAAAAATAGGAAAAATAAAAGTAAAATTTAAAAGAAAAATAAAGATGTTTTTTATGGAAATCGAACATAATATATGAGTGATATTGAGGATTTCGAAAATATCACTGTGAGAAAGCTTAAGAGTAAAGGCGAAAACTCCTCCTTTTGCCTTGAGCTTCCGCCAGACATAGTAGATAGCGTGTTCTCAGAGGAATATAGGCCGGAATGTGTAATGGTCCGAGAGTATGAATCTCGACACCATTTCTTAGAGAAGGGCAAGAGGAGGTTCCGTTAGAACCCGACAGTATAAGAAACATTGTACTGCACCATAATGTGAAATCTTTGGGCAATAAGTGGAACCTGACTGAGTCCCTACTGGAGGAATATGAACCACTTACAAGGGACAATATTGAAAACATAAATATTAAGAATTACAAGTTAGTTTCAGCATATTGTAGACCCCCAGGAAAGCATGGGTAAGGTCACTCATCGTCAATAAAGCTTGCCTTTAGGATGAGTGTCCTTAAGCATGGGGGCTCAGCATTGTACGTGCAGAGAGGCTTTCAGGCAAATGCTTATGACACTGCAATGACACTGTCAGAGGAAGAGGTTTTTTGAGTGTTCTGCAGCGATGTGTATGTTTGGCAGTTTCAAATGCATCATAATTTCATTATATCGCAATCCATTAAGTTCTGCAGACAGTTTTTTATTTTATCGAGGGGACTTTAACATAAGATTAGAAAATGTAAATGATAGAACCACAAGGAAGTTTATGAATATACTTACTAGTTTTGATGCTTTTACAAGCATAGACGGCTATACAGTATACACGTATCACAGAGACATGTCAGTCCAAACTGGACAATATTGTTAAAAACTTTTCGGCCAATTAGGAGGAAAAAGTTATAAATCTTGAAGTATCAGATCACACTGGGCAAATTTCTGCTGGTGAAATACATTTATACATTTATCAACTGTAGAAACTCCAAACAAAACTTATAAAAGAGTATATAGAGACTCTGATATAACAGAATTCTACTCCGTTCTTGCCGCTAAAGGCTGGGAAGAGGTTCAGTCCACAGCGGACACAGATTCAGCTCTTATCACTTTCTTACACATCTTTTCGGGCTACTTTAACCAATGCTTTCCCAAAAAAAGGATAAGAAAAAAAACATTAAAACATAAGCTCTATAATGATCTAAATGTTCGCCAAATGAAACAGCAATTGATCCTTTATCAAACACTTTCGTATCGTGACTGAATATATTACCATGTTAAATGAGGCCAGGAGAGTTTATAACAATATGCTCCAGGATACAAAAAAGACATATGGTGACAAAATACGGATATCTGACAATAAAGGTAAAGCTATGTGGCATAATAACTATTTTTCCAACCCTACAGAGCAAGCAAATAACTTCAACAACAAATTTACCAATTTACCTATGGATCTAATCTCTTTGCAGCAAGAAATAGGAAAAAACTTTGGGTATCTTGACTCCATACCCTATCATGAGCACTCACTTTTCCTCTTTCCAACTTACTTCTACTATGTCGGTTTAGAACGTTTTTCTACGTTTTCCGACGCCTATTCTCCACCTCCTACGATCCTGACAATCATCTTTCGTCAGGTTTTTTTGACTCATTGATTGACTGTTGCCATTCAAGTTTAAGACGCCCTCTTTTTCTGCGCCCTATTGGTTGCCATTCTAGGACCTGCTTTGGGAATCTTTCGTCGTTCATCCGTTGTACATGGCCAAACCATATCAATTGTCTTTTAGTGATGTCATCCGTTATGCTTCCCTCCATTCCCATTCTTTCTTTTATGATCTCATTTCTTATATGATCTGTTCTAGATATTCTCATTGATCCCCTTATTGCATCCATTTCGACACTTTCCATTTTTGCTTTGTATTTTTCTGTTACGCGACAAGTCTCTATTTCATACAGTAGCGTGCTTTTCACCATTGTTTCATATATGTTAAATTTTACATTATTTTTTATCTCTCTGCTCCATAAAATACTGTTACCTGCAAATTACCTTTTTTGCTTTTACTATTCTTTTTTCTAGTCTTTACAGTCTGACTGTAGAGAACTCTTTCCAACTTGCGCAGATGAAATATTAACTACCATAAAACTTATGAAAAATAAGTGTAGCACAGGTATAGATGAGATTCCTTCTTTTGTTTTAAAAAAGTGTGCTGCTCACATAGCTGAACCCCCGGGAGTAGCACCTACTAGGCGAACAAGTCAAACAGACGGTAACCATCAATTTACTGTCAAAATAGAGGCCCCAAGAACCTCATTATATCAGAATTCATACCTCTGGAGAACAGCATCGCTGTGGAATGGCGACGATTTTCCCTGAAGATTACAACCTGAACCGTTCAAAACCAACATACACCAATATTTCCACGCACTTGCCGCTTCTCGAGTGTGATAGGGATCTCCTTGCGAGTGCGCATAAGCGCATAACAAGTCTTTTGAGACCGGAATTTTTCCAGCAGGCCTAAAGAATGCAGTGGTAAAACTACTTTTTAAAAAAGGCAATCGAAATGATGTATCTAATTACAGACCTATCATTCTACTAACTTCATTTTCCAAGATCTTTGAAATGGTTATGAAAAAGCGTTTGACAGACTTTTTTTTTTCTTTTAATCTAAATATTTTCCACCCATCAGCATGCCTATGTAAAGAAAAAATCCACAAATACTGCTTTGTTTCACTTCACAAATAAGGTTCTGGAGGTAATTGAAGGCTCGAATCTGTCGTGTGGTCGTTTCATTGACTTGAACAAGACTTTCGACTGCATGGAACACGAATTACTCTTAAAGAAAATGGAGAAATACTCATACTTAAATGATCGAAGTCAGTTGGTTGAAATATCAGGGCCTAATGGGCCGGTGCGATCGGAACTCCTTGGTCTGTCGGCGGGAGTACCGCAGGGGAGCATCCTTGGGCCATTGCTTTTTATCACCTACATAAAAGATATCGGACTGATGACTTCTTCTGGATT
Source organism: Aspidapion aeneum (assembly GCA_963576565.1). Lineage (NCBI taxonomy): Eukaryota > Metazoa > Arthropoda > Insecta > Coleoptera > Brentidae > Aspidapion > Aspidapion aeneum. Next base: position 53,316,562 of record OY755044.1, on the reverse strand, counting down.
TTTACATTTGTGGCAAGATCATTGAAAATATTTTGGATAAGAGTAGGCTCATTTTGAGTCGAACACAGGACTATTTTAATGAAAACAAATTAGTTTTAAATAATGATAAGACAGCTGGCACTTTCTTCTCGACAAACCCTAGTTTCAACCAGAAAACTTACAAACAGATGACGAAAATATAACCTACAGCTCAACAGTTAAATGTTTAGGTGTACACATATCTAGTTCACTAGTTGGACACCTCACATAGATAGTTTGTGTGAAAGGATATCTCCTATTTCTAGCAAAACATGTCGATAGGGAAGCGCTGGCTGCGCTCTACTATGAAAATTTCTGTTCCTTGGTAAAGTATGGTATTGAGGTATGGGGAGGATCCACAAGAATAGATAGCATTTTTATTTGGCAAAAAAAATCGGAAGAATCATGTTTGAAATGGGATATCATGAGTCTTGCAGGGGGGTTTTTAAAAAGAAATAAATTCCTGACAGTATATGCTTTTAACATTTTGAAGTGTGTCAAATTATTACTAAAAAATCCTCAAAATTTTGTTTAATTTCAACAAAACCATAATTTTAACACCAGAAACAATTACGATTATTATTATCCCATTCATAGAACAACAACTTTTGAAAAAAAACACAACCTACAGGAGCCCAAAGTTTTTCAATAACTTGCCTGAACACATTAAAATGTTTAAACACAATGAAAAACGTTTCTGTAGTGCTGCAAAAAAATTATTTGTATGATTTGGCACCATACAATTTAAATGAGTTTTTAAATAGAGAGTAAAAAAAGTTGCCATGGGTGCCTAACCTTTACAAGTGTGTTTTTACCTGTGTTTCTTGTAAATTAAGTGTTGTTTGACTCTTTTGATATTGTACTTTGTACTTTTATGTGTATGCCCTTTTAGGCTTGATTTTTCTTGAAATTTTGATTTTGTAAATGACCTGGACTTTGACCTGTTTCTTAGATTCTGTACACCTTTGTAATTTAGTAGAAATCTGTAGAAATAAAAACCATTTTGATTTGATTTTGAGATTTCAAGAATAACGACACAGGGCAAATGGGACAATTCGCCGCCGCCTACTCACCGCCGCTAATTTGCACCCGGGCCAACTCATGCCATCGCCGGACGAGCCGATTCGCAGCCGGCCCAACTCGCTGTCGACTCGATTTAGCGCCAGTCCAACCCACCGCCGCACAGAGGGGCCAAATAGAGCTAATGCCGGAAATAATTATTTAAACACTCAGAATATTAGAAACAAAATTAATGTGTATTGGTTATTGTGATATAGGTTAAAATGCACCTGTTTAATATTTTATAAAGCTTTAATATTTGTTTTTTTACAGGGTGATTTAAAAATAGATTTTTTTAAAAGAAACTTAAGTACTTTTACACAAAAAAGTAATTAAGACTTAAACATTTATTAAAAATGAGTTTAAAAATTCTAAATTTTATAATATTTCTGTTTAAGTTATTTAACCTGGCTCATAATATACAGTATGTCCCAAAAGTGTGGAATCACCATGGAGATAAAATCATGGACACGTCAATTTGGAAATAGGAAGAGGAGTCACCTAAAAATACTATATTGTACAGAGTGTTCTCAATAAGACATATGCATGCATATTTTTTACTTATATTACATCTAAAAACTAATTTTACCATTTTCTAAAAAAAAGGAATTTAATGTAAAGGCTTTTTGGATAAAAGTTGTTTACTTTTTGCTTGCATTTTTCTATTCTCTACATACAAAATTAGGTTTTGTATTAAAGATCATTGTAAAAAAATGACATAAGTGCAAAATTTATGTTAAAATAAGACCTGTTAATATTATTTTGTGGACACACTCCACACATGTGTAATTGTTTAAATTATAAAAAAGTTTCTCTTTGGCCGGGACTCGAACCCGGAACCTCTTGCTCTGTACGCAAACGCTTTTTCATTAAGCTACCAAAGCTCATACATAAGTTTTCCGAAAACTTCCACCTATACATGTGTGTGGTGTCTCAATACAAGAACAAGAAATTCTCAGGGTATAAACTCGACCAAGCCATTTAACTGATTTTTATAATTTTTCTTTTTCACTGTCAAAGATATGAAAACTCAAATTAGACGTATAGAATCAACGTCTGAAAACATGAGATCATCTTTTTCGTGTAATAAAATTTCGGATCGCAATGGCGATTGCCAATATATTTGTCAAATACCAAATTGCAAAATAATGCAAGGACCTAAAACCATAAAGAACAAGTAAGATTAAAGAAAGAAAAATTATAAAAAAATTTCTCTTCTTTTCTAAATTTCTCTCTTGACTAACCCCCATATATTATCTAACAAATTAAAAAAAAAATTGCATTACAAGTGACTTTGTCTTTAGGCGTTTACTAAGCCATTTTTATGGTAAATGAATTTTTGTCGGTCAAGATGTAAAAGTTAATATTATTAAAACATACAAAAGAACGACCATTTCACGAATTTTGACCGTTAGAAAAACTTAACTTTACTTTTGTTACATACAACATTTTTTTTTGTTACATACCCCACTATAACATAATAAAATTATAGCCAGTTCAACCCAGACAAAAATTCCCCATAAGGCCTGTGTAAACTAGTGCGTGGTCCTTTGATAATCCACTTAACCCTTTCCAAAACAAAGATCTGTCAAAATGATATTTTTGAAAAATTTTCGGGCATCTTTCCTAAGTTAAAAATACGAAAACGGCAAGTTTGTAAAAGTTTTGGGTCAAAATTTGACTTTCGAAGATTTACCCTCCCCCCACTCCTTTTAACTAAAGTAACTGTAACCGCTACCATAATTCACTTGGCTTTTTACAGGCCTAAAAAGTTTATATCAATTTGATTAAAATCCTTTATTTAAAAATTTTTTCGAACGAAGCTTTTCCTAATTTATACGCGTCCGCCATCTTTAAATTTAATGAGTTAATCAAATTTATGTCAAAAAACTATCAATCAAATTTTTAGTCAATTAAACACTTTTTATTTAATAAAAATTCGTTAATAAACAAACAAGTTTTATATTTAAGATGTATAGTTTAATTTCTTTTACTTGGGTCGTATGTAGGCACTTTATTTTTAATATTAAAAATCTCAAAAAGGCGCAAGAAAGCGCAGCCATTTTTTTTTTCATTTAGTTAAGAAACATTCAATTAACAAAAAAGTGACAATAGTTTTGCTTAACAAAATTTTATCACACACTAAATTACATTTTTTATATTTCTTTAAGGTAAATTCTAATAATAATTGACTTCTTAGTTTAAAAAATATGATTACTCTATGACAACCTACAGCTAGATATTGGTATTTACTGTTTTTTGGTTAAATTACCTGTGCTGGATGTCTCCATCGTAAAAAAAATTTGCAAGTGAAAATACTCTGTTGCATTTTCAGCGCCCACTAGTTTGCTACATAATTTGAGTTCCAGATATTGTATATGTCTATTTGTGTTTTTTTAGTTTCTTCCACTTTTACACCCGATTGGCGCCTTTGTGCGCCGTGACAAGTGGCTGCTGGCCGCCGTAGTGTCAGTTTGCAATTTTGACAGGTGGTTAGAGTTGCGGTAACAATGCAATTTAATATTTTGTTATCACAAAAAAATCCAAAATGGCGGAAGTTTTTAAAATGGCGGATTTTTCCATTTTTGAATAGATATGTATTTAATTTGACACTTTTGGGACTGTAAGGCAGCTGACTGATAATTAAATTAAATTTGATAAAAATTAAATTGAGGGAAATTTTCATTTAAGTCGACTTTTGAAATTTTTTGTAACTATTATGATTTTATGATGTAATACATATCAGTTTAAAAATGGAAATGTCCACCATTTTGGATTCGCCAATTTGATTCTCCTAAGGTTTCATTCAAAAATCATAATCAACCGTTAACACTTCAAAGTTTCAAATTTAATACATATCGGAATAAAAGGAGAACATAAGCCATATTGTTTCTTATATTGTTATGTACTTTGTACCATAGAAAGAAGTAAGTGAAAACGAGAAAGCAAAGGTCTACTGGGATATAAGCGTAATAACGGACAGAGAAATCGTTCACAACAGACCAGACATAATAGTGTTTGACAAAGAAGATAACTCTGCAAAAATCATCGAAATAACGGTCCCAGAAGACGCCAATATAAGAGACGCTTTTAACACCAAAGGCAATAAATATATAGACTTGGCGCATGAACTCAAGGCAATCCATCAGCTGAGAAATGTCACTGTTCACCCGTTCGTTATATCCGCGAACGGGCTCATAGCGAAAAGAACTGCCGCTGAACTAGAGAAACCAACAAGACGCTAGCGCTACCAAGTCCACTTCCAATCCCTGGCTTCGCATGCGTAGATCTACCAATATTATTTACCTCATGTATTAGAATCGATGTACAGGGTGATTTTCACTTGAATGATTCTAACCACATGAAAATAGAAAGTTTCAAAAACCTAACCTAACAAAACCTAATCAGATCTAACCGAACCGAACCAAAGCAAACTAAACCAATATTTTTTTTCAAAAAAAAACTTTCCTGACTTCCTACCTGGGATGCTAGAGGATGTGAATCCGAACCGGACTGTACCGAACCGAACCTATCCAAACCTAACCCTACCCAACTAAACCTAATTAGCAGTACGTGTTGTAGTTTAGTTTGGTTAGGTTAGGTTTGGTTCAGTTTAGTTAGGTTCGGTTTGGTTCGGTTCGGATTCACATCCTCTAGGATCCCGGGCAGGAAGTCAGGAAAGTTTTTTTTTTGAAAAAAATTATTGGTTCAGTTTCCTTCGGTTCGGTTAGATTTGATTAGGTTTTGTTAGGTTAGGTTTTTGAAACTTTCTATTTTCATGTAGTTAGAATCATTCAAGTGAAAATCACCCTGTATGCATCTATTCTAAGACATGAGGTAAATAATATTGGTAGATCTGCGCTTGCGAAGCCAGGGATTGAAAGTGGACTTGGTAGCGCTAGCGTCTTGTGAGAAACTAAAACTTCAAAGGCAGTCAGAAATATTGAAAGCAACCCAGAAAGCCGTTCTATTAGACACCACTCGCATTGTCCGTCGCTAGCTCAAATAGAGCTCCGCTCTAGCTGTGGTAAAAACAATCCGATTTAATAGTGAAAAAAAAAATAAATAAATAAATAAAAAAATAATAATAATAATAATAATAATAATACGATATTGGATCCACCATTTTGGTTTTTCAAAAATTTAAATCAAAAATCATAATCAGCGACATTAAACAGCACAACGTTCCAAGTGTAGTACGTATCTGTTAATAAATAGAAAAGGCCGGCATTTTGGATCCGCTATTTTAATTTTTTTTTTGGAATAATTCAAAAATCACAATCATCAAACTTTAAGACTCAAAATTTATTAACTATCCGTTTTTAAATGAAAAAGTCCGCCATTTTGCTATGGCTATTTTGACTTTTATTTTAAGTTTAATTCAAAAATAATAATTAGCGACCTTAAATTGTAATTACATTGTATTTTTACATGTTATGTTATAAATAAAAAATACTCCGCCAATTTATGGGCACCTAAGCTAACACTAGGTACTATAGTTATAGTGTACGTGTAAGCTAATATAACTAAAATGTGAAATAAGTTTTATTCAACTCCAGACTCAATTACCTTTGGTTTGATACCACACAAGCCATGTTTTGACCTAAACACTAATTTTCGAAATCTACCCCCACCCTTAAAAAAAACTAAAATGTATTTTGTTTAACTCCAGACTCAATTACCTATCGTTTGATATCACACACGCCATATTTTCACTTAACACTGAAATCTACCCCCACACTTTTTTTAAAATCACCTCAAATGTATTTTGTTTAACTCCAGTTCCGCCATATTTTCACATAAACTCTAATTTTTGAAATCTACCCCAACCCTTTTATGGGGCTTGTGTTCGGTGGATTTTGTTCATTTTTAAATGGGACCATCTTAAACCAAGACCCAGCCTAGGTACCAAATTTCATTTAAATCGAGCAAGCGGTTTTTGAGTTATGCGCGTTAGTAGTGTAGTTGTGGAGGTTCTGGATCAAAATGGTAACCATGCCATCCACTTCTCCGAAGTGGTGTTTTATCTAATACAGCTGGTTATTTATGCTGTACAGGATGTCTCAAAGTAAATAATTCTAAAATAAAAACTAAAAGTATGTTTTTATTATATATTTTTATTCAAATACAAATACAAATACAAATTTTATTTTTTCAAAGATACAATTAAATGTAAATGGACATCGTCAAATTCTTATCTAGACATACAAAGGTGTATACAAAAAAGATTTAGGCTATATAAAATAAACTAAACTATTCCAAAAAACTGTTTATAATATAGAAACACTTTTCAATTAGGTAAGTCTTAACCAAATGTTTAAAAGAATTTATATTTTGAATATCTTGTATTTCCTGGGGAAGTTTATTAAACATTTTAGGACCAAGATTTGTCACAAACATTTCTGTTTTGGTAAGCCTATTTTTTGGAATTAAAAATTGATTTTGATAACGCGTATTATACGTGTGGAATTCATTATTTCTTGAAAATAGATTCTTATTACTAAACACAAAAAGACAAATTTTGTAAATCACTATAGACGGGACAGTTAAAATTTTATATTTCTTAAAGAGAGGAACACAAGATGTTCTATTTGATACACCTGCCATGCATCGCACAACACGCTTTTGTGATTTAAAAACACTTTGAGCGTGCGGAGAGACCCCCCAGAATTCAACCCCATACAGGATGCGTGAATGGACAGTAGCGTAGTAAACATTTACTAGCTGCTGCGTATCAAGAACTGACTTTAAATTACGAACTGCAAAACAAAGGCTACTTATCTTTGATGATAAAACTCTGCATGCTCCATGACAAAGTCTCGTCGACAATAATGCCAAGGAATTCTACCCATTCCTCTCGTTGCAACTGTTTATTTTGGCAGCGTAAGTCCAAGGCTAGATTTACTTCAGTGTGTCCAGTATGAAAAACCATAAAATGTGTTTTTGATATATTTAAAAATAAATTATTTTTTATAAACCAATCGCTTAATTCTTTGATAGCGTTATTTGCTGTGACTTCCATTGAGGCATTTTTCACCTTTTTAACAACTCCGGAGTTGTCATCAGCAAACGATACAATTTTACTTAAGGACACCTGTGATGGCAGGGGGTTCACAAACAGAAGAAACAGCACAGGACCCAGGACTGAGCCCTGGTTAACACCGACATTGACCACCAGGCTGCCCGAATCCTTGCGTCTCCCCGTATGATCAACCACCTGGACGAATTGTCGACGATATCTTAAATAGGAGTAAAACCAGCACAGATCTGTTTCTCCAACACCATAGAAGGTCAGTCTGTCGAGAACCATCTTATGATCTACGCAGTCAAACGCCCTGCTGAGATCACAAAAAATCCCAACAGGTCGCTCGCCCCCTTCCAGACCACTGAAAACCTCCTCCAGAAATTCAAGAATTGCTATTGATGTCGACCTTCCAGCTCTAAATCCATGCTGTGATGAAACTAAGATGTTATTGTTGTCTAGATGACTTAAAAGCCTTTGTAGCATAGCATACTCAAATATCTTTGAAAAGCAAGAGGTCAAAGAAATAGGTCTATAGTTCTCAGCGAGAGTGTCATCTCCCTTTTTGTAGACTGGGATGACTTTTGAACTTTTTAGTGCATCAGAAAAAATTCCCGTTTTTAAAGAAATATTAATAAGATGTGTTATAGGTTTTAAACAAGATTCTAACATTGCTTTTTTAAAAATGTTCGATGGAATATCATCAGGTCCTGATGATTTTTTGTTTTTAATTTTCTTTGAAAGCAGATTGTGTATTTCAGTTTCTGTAAAGTTGTAACTTGGCATGGGAGGATATGAGCTTTGCAAATTTTCGGATGTTTCAGAATCTATAGCTTTATTTTTGTTTAAGTGCTCTAAAATGCGAATTGGCGCGTTAACAAAAAACTCATTAAACTGATTTGCCACAGAAGTAGGTTCCTGCACAATCTTACCACTTTCATTTTTGATTATTAAACTTGAAGAATTTGATGAAAGGTTTTTCCCTCGTGTAAGATCGGACACTACCGTCCACACAGTTTTTGAAGGATTATCAGATTTAGAGATTTTGTTTTGATAAAACCTTTTTTTGGCAGTTTCCAGAAGTTTTTTATGTTTACTACGCTCTGCCCTGTATAGTGCGTCCAGCCCTAAGGCCTCCCTTTTAAGCCTATGTAAATTTTTTAGATTTTGGCTTGATTGTTTAACATCTTGTGTTACCCATGATTTTCTGTTATTATCAAAATACTTTGGTTTAACTGGAAAAATATTATTAGAATGGGTTAAAAATGTATTATAAAATAAATTAAAATTTTCAGTAAAATCAGATACATTGTAAATAGGTGTCCAATCCTCCTCTTGAAGAGTGTGAATGAAAAAATCTATATTTTCTTCACTAAAATTTCTGCAATATTTTATGTGTTTTTCTATAGGTTTATTAAACAGACCAGTATTAAACAAAACTAATTCGTGATCGGAAAATGGAATATTCTACGCTACAGCTTCAGTACAGTGATTTAAATTAGTGTAAATTAGGTCCAGAGTAGTTGAGACACTAGAGCAGATTCTAGTTGGTACATTGACTTTGTTTTGAAGATTAAATCTTAACATTAAATTGCAGAGGTCAACTCTATTTACGTCAGTTAAGCTGTGGGGATTGAAATAACCCATTAGAATTATTTGAGAATTGGCTTTATAATAAACGTTTAAAAGTTGTTCTAGATTTTTTTCGAATACTTTGTACTCGCCACAAGGTGATCTATAACATACAAACATTAAAATGTATTTTTTGGGCGCATAATGCCACTTAACACCACATACTTCAAAGTGTTTCTCTTCACAAAAAATTTTGACGTCAAGTATATTACAGTTCACAGTGTATTTAGCCCATATCGCAACACCACCTCGTTCATAGTTGCATCTTGAGAAATTGCTTACTAAGGAAAATCCTGGAATCACCATATTTTCAATATTAGATGATTTAGCCCAAGTCTCTGTCATACAAAGAAAATTAATGCTACAGTCTCCATACGTAATGTCAAGATAATCCGCTTTTTCTTTATTGAATCCTTGAATATTTAAAAGGATTATGTCATTTACTACAGGTTCCTCTATGTCATGGGCTTTTTTTGTACTCTTGGATGAAAAAAACGATTTACTCGCACCCCCTTTGGCCACAATGTAGGCGTAAGTGCTGCTTGTAGTTTTGTTTCAGTAACTGTGACTTTAAATGATGCATAATAATTGGGATATTTTGAGTTTAGGGCTTCCACTTCCACTTCTGGAAAAGTAGGTTTTAAAAAGTCTAAAAGTTCCTCTTTGGTTGTGCCAGGATGTAATTTAGATACATGCAAAAACACAAGATTTAGAGGTTTCCTCAGGGATGAAAGATTTTCAGAATTTGATCCAATAATGGCGTTTTGTTTTGATCTTCTCCTCTTGTAAGTAACATCCGTGAAAGAACCGTCATCATCGCTCTTCGGCACAGGATTAGTGTATGCCGATAATTTAGCATTTTCTATGGCTCGGCCGACCTGTTCATAATCTATACTTGGACCATTGCATGATCCACTGTTCTTCATATGTATCATATAAGCCACACTCATCTCGACCATCAAATTTAAAAATAATTGATTGAAGATGTTTTTTCACGTCATAGTTTGGATATATTTTCGTATATTCCAGCGCTGCCTCTGTTAATTTACGTTTCCATATTGTAGGTAGTAATGGGTATAATGTTGGTAGTTTTTCCTCAATGATGTACCTGCACGAATCAAACCCAAAATATATCCATTCTGCTAACCATTTATAAATATTTTCATAACTTTTCTCTTCTAAAAGTTCTTCTAGTTCAAAGTCAATTTTAGTTGACCAATAATTATATTGAAAGTCCATCTTACTGTGTTCTAAATTTTAATTTATGATCTAACTGTTATAGCTCTGGCTGCCCGAATGAATGAAGTGTTGGTTAAAAAGATATTAAGGCAAAAGTTGTTTGTGGTGTTTAACACCACGTGACCAATGCATGATATAATAGTGATATGTGTTTGTATTGCATCACCTACCTATTATGTGACGTAATCCGTGGCTGTTGTTCAAGTTTGAAGGACCCAAGAAAGACCCAAGAAATAATGTGTACCTATTATTGTGTTGTTACCTAACACGGTTTAAAATTGATAGGATAGCCAACAAAAAGACCTCATTAGCTTAGCCTGGTATGTTTAAATGTAAAACAGGCGTTAGTTGATTAATAATAATAATAATAATTATTGTCTCTGTTTGTTAAAAAATAAAATTATTTCTCGATGTGCATTTTGTATGTGTATTTTTTAGTGTTGTTTATATAGTTAACAGATAACCTTATGACCCCTCACATGTTTCTGTGTTATCGAATTAGCAATAGCCATGAGGTCACGTAATATGATGCAATCGTATGTAATATGATGCAATATTATGTAATACAGTTGGTTATTTATTTGTCATAATATTTGATAAAATGGTATTTTTTAATTTTTCATTTTTTAAAAATGGTTGTAATGATCGCCAACAAGAATATTGCAAACATATTGAATGGTAATATTTCAGCACAACTAAAACTGCATCAAAATACTTATTAATTTTAGTATCTATTGGAAAAACACACAAACAAAGGCTTAAGGAAGCAAGAGATGTATGTATGTATCATAAAAAGGCCTTCCCTAAATAAGTGCCAAAATGCATAATAAAATAAAATAAAATAAAATTAAGGGTGTGCATGTGCGCATGTTTTGCGTCGACAGTTTCCAAGAAAGACGCATTTCGGTGTACTGCGCAAATTTCATTTGGTCCTTAATAGTTTTTCACTAATTTCTCAGCACCTATTGAACCGATTCGAGAAATTCTTTTTGTATGGGATTTACCTACCTATTGAACCGATTCGAGAAATTGTTTTTTTAGTGCATTGGTGTGGCTTAACTTGTACTAATTTTTAAGGAGCAATAGATCACCCAAAAGGGCCTTAATAGTTTTTTGACTACTTTCTCAGCACCTACTAAACCGATTCAAGAAATTCTTTCTTTATTGCATTGGTGTGGCTTAACTTGTATTAATTCTTAAGGAGATCTAGATCAATCAAAAGGGTCTTATTAACTAGGTATGTAATAGTTGAATTAATGAAGTGTTGGTTTAAAAAGCATTAGTGTGACAGGGTGAGGTGTAAAATAATGGATGTTAACCAAAAAGACCTTATTATACCTTTAGGCGAATTAATATGTTGGTTTAAACAGCATTATTAAAGTTCTTTGTATTTAACATGTGATCAATGTATGATTAGGAAAACCAGTTTTTCAATATTGTGTTTACGTTTTGATAGGTTTGTAAAACTAAAAAGTGATCCAATTGAAAAATAGTCACTTTTAACGTAATTTAGGTTTTTTAATAGCTATTGAGTAAGTACATTAATATCTATACATATGTGAAGTATGTTTGTGGTGTTTTATGCTAGATTAAATGCCATATAAACGGCAGAAAACTAACTTTACAGTTTTCCTCAGGGTAGTATAAAACGGGCCTTATTACCTAAAAATAGTAATTTTTAACGTAAATTATGGGTTGTCTGATAGAAATAAATATACTAGCCATTGAGTAGGTACATTAATAGTTATATATATTTTATTCTAGATTAAATTCCATATGAATGACAGGAAACTAACTTTACAGGTCGGTCTCCTCAGGTTACTGTAAAAAGGGTCTTATTAACTAAAAATATTATAGCTCTGGTTAAATGGTTAGATTAACAAAATGTTGGTTAAAAAAGCATTAAGACTAATACTAGGCTAGTGTAGTCTAGTGTGACACACCTCTTTGTTAAACAAGTTTAGTAAATTTTTGGTATTTGGTGAGTTATCTATATCTATTACAAATAGAATGATACAAACACGAAAAAGCCAATGTAATATTTTTTTCCTAATTTCTCAACATATATTGAACCGATTTAAGAAATTATTTTTGTATGTGATTGGTGCTGGATTCACATTGACTTTATTTTTTAAGAAGATAACTCTCGGTCACTAGGACCTTGTTAGGTTTTTGTTGATATCACAACTTTAAATAGACCGATTTGAAAAAAAAATTGAATTGAATTGGAGGATTTAAATATTGTTTTTTAAGTAGAATTTTTTGGTTCAAAAATAAATGAGAAGAGAAATTATTTAATATTAATAATATATTATTTTAATATGCAATTCAAAGGACATTATTATATAAACACACCCCAGAAAAAGTTGTTTACCTATAAGTTTAATTCTTGTTTGTGACCTATTTATTATTATGTGAGATTTGATTTTAAAAATTGAATTCGAACTAACACTTTAATTTAAAATAAAGCAAATAAACTTTAATTTAAAATAGAGCAAAAAACTTTAATTTAAAATAAAGCAAAATCATTTTTGTCAATGAGATAATTTAACTAACTACCTATGTCACTGCTAAAGAAATTATTATTAACATTTTCTTCTTTGTTTAAACTTTAGACACAATCCTTCAAGATTTAACATCCGAAGATGCCTGAATGTTAACGAAGATTTACGATTACCTTAGGAAATCTGGTTTAATGTTTGAAGTTAGGTACAAAAACTCTGACATGTGTCATATAAATTCTCGGTTTGGTGTAACGTAATGGATAAACGAAGAAGGCTGAACTTCTAAAGATAGTAAGTGGTTACCACAAATCTCTAATATAAGCTTTTCAGTACAGCATTAAACAGAATGATAAAAAATTGATAAAATGTGCACGCGCTTGCAAATAGAACAACAATCTATGAAAAAAAAATATGGATATGTTTCTTTTGATAGTGTTATATTTTTTAAAATCATTTTGCATATATATTAAAGCGAAAAACAGAATTAAAATATCATATACAAACAAGTGTTTCTTTATTAAACAATATTTGGCATTTGGTAACAAACCAGTGTTTCTTTATTAAACAACTGTTTTTGATTTATTTTTTCTGTATTAATACCATAGACTATAGTAGAAGACTAGCAAATAAATAAAGAACTTTAAAATTTATTTTAAAAAACGTACTTACTTAATAAAGAAGTTTAAAATCTTTGTTTGGCACATCAATAACTCAATTTCCTTTCTCTTTAAGAATCACCAAAGTTGTATTCTCGTATAAACTTTATTTTTCTTTTTAAAATCAATGCGAGGGAAAACTAAAACAGTGCTTTTTTTTTTACGGGTATGCGCACTCGCAAGGACATCCCTATCACGCTCGACAAGCGGCAAGTGCGCGGAAATGTTGGTGTGTGTTGGTTTTGAAACGGTTCAGGTTGTAACCTGCAGGGAAAACTGTCGCAGGGAGTTTATTCCACAGCGATGCTGTTCTCCAGAGATATGAATTCTGATATAATGAGGTTCTTGGTGCCTCTATTTTGACAGTAAATTGATGGTTACCGTCTGTTTGACGTGTTCGCCTAGTAGGTGCTACTCCCGGGGGGATCATACGTACCAACTCTTTAGAGCATTTTCCGTGATAATACCTGTAGAAGAGAGAGATATCGCCCACAGTTCTTCGATGTTCGAGACTATCCAAGCTACGGGTAAGTGCGGGGTCATTGATCAGCTTGATAGCTCGCTTTTGCACGGTGTTCAAAAGCATTAAGGTATGTTTGGGTGCCGCACTCCATATATGTGAGCAGTACTCCATAGTTGGTCGAATGTGGGCTTTGTAGAGTGTCAGCAGTTGGCTTGGTGTATACAGATGTCTTGTACGAAATAGCACCCCAAGCTTTTGGGACGCCCTTTTAGCTATATCTGCCACTTGACTGTGCCAAGACATGTTGGTCTCTGCAGTGACTCCTAAGATGTTCAACTGGCTCTGCAATGTGACAGCACTTCCAGATAGCATGATGTTTGGCTCACCGGTGCTGGTCTTTTTTGAAAACAGGGCTGCTTGGGTTTTCTGCGCGTTGAACTGTACAAGGTTTTTGTTGCCCCAGTCCTCTATTATCTAGAGGTCGTTATTTATCTGCGATATTTGAGTTAGTCTAAGATGATGGAATTCACGTGCGGATAGACACTGAGTGGGTGGTATGACTGAGGAAACTACATTGCCATCATCTGCAAAGCAATAAAGTGGATTTACTGTTTTATCTATGAGGTCATTTATGTAAATCAGAAAAAGTGTTGGCGAAAGGATTGCTCCCTGTGGCACACCAGCATTTATTTGGTAAGAGTTGGAGTTCCGGCCATCCAGTGCAACATAAATGGATCTATCCTTAAGGTAACTTTCAAACCAAGTGCAAAGTCTCGGCGACAATCCCGTTTCTTTGAGCTTGTTGAGCAGATTTTCATGCCAGACTTTATCGAATGCTTTAGATATATCTAAGGCAATTGTTCTTGTTTCACCTCGCAACTCAATCGCTTTTTGCCATAAGTGAGTGACGTATGTAAGTAAATCGCCAGTTGATCTATATTTTCGAAATCCGTATTGCTTGTCGTTGATAATTTTGTATTTTTCCAAGTACTTGGTTAGGTGATTGTTCACAACTCTTTCCATTACTTTTGATATCACCGGAAGTAGAGCAATTGGTCTATAGTTTAACGGATCTGTCTTTTTTCCTTTCTTTGGAATGGGTTGTACTGCGGCAGACTTCCATGATGATGGATATACTCCTTGCCTATAAGATAAATTGAATAATTTTGCAAAAGTTGTGGTGAGTTCGCTAGCACAATTTTTGAGTACTATCGCGGGAATGCCATCTGGACCCATTGCTATGTTTGTATCCAACTTTTTAAGGGATTTTCGTATTTCTCTGTGATAAAAGGGTACCTCTGGCATACTGTGGGAAACTCTTTCAATGAACGGTGGAGTTTTTCCATTTGGCACTGTTAGGTTTGAGTTGGAGGAAAAGATTTTGGCCAGCATATTGGCTTTTTCCTCTGATGTTGTGGCTAAGTGAGTATTTTTATCTGTAAGTGGTGGTATGAATGACTTGGTGAAGTTTGATCCAACGGCTTTTGCAAGAGACCAAAAGCACCTAGAACTACTTGGACAATTCAGCAACCTGTTTTTTATTCTTTGATTGTATGTTTCTTTGGCGGCGTCAATAGTAATTTTGCAACTATTTCTGGCTTCTATAAATTCTGTGTGGTTTTGAGCGGTTTGTTGTCGTTTCCAAAGGTTATATGCTCTGTGTTTTTTCTGTACAGCCGTTTGACACTGGCTGTTGAACCAAGGTTTTGCATTAGCTCTGCGTTTTATTGTATGTGGGATATATGCATCCATTCCAGATAAGATTACTTTTGTTATTTCATTACAGCAAATAGTGGGATCAGCTGTTTTAAAGCAAACCTCTTGCCATGGAAAATCCAGGTAAAACTGTTTAAGGTCATTCCATTTTGCCGATTTATAGTGCCACATTTTACGAGGAAGTGATTGTTGGCTTGGCGGTATGAACATTTCGCACTTTGTTCTTATAAGTTTATGATCGGATGAACCAAGTGGGGGATCTACTTGAATTGTGTACAAGTCAGGATTTGTAGTTAGGAACAAGTCTAAAAGCGCTGCAAATTCACCCCTTTCTGAGATACGGGTAGGTTCATCGACAAGCTGCGTTAGACCACAACTTATGGCAAAAGCTTCTACTTCCCTGCCTTCATTATCTGTTTTGTTGTGGTGTTTTAGCCAGGGTATATTGTGGACGTTGAAATCGCCTAAAAAAACAATTTCCGCATGTGGATAGTTAGACTGTATACTATCACAGTTTTCGGATAATGTCGCAAAAAAGTTTTGATAGTCGGTGTTACTTGGCGGTCGGTAGAGGCAGCAAATGAACTTGGTCGATGACTTTGAGGTGAATTTCAGCCATATGATATCGAGGTTCGCTGGTTCTAGCTTCTCCTCTCGATGACATGAAAGGTCATTTTTAATGTACACACAAATCCCAAAATTATGTCGAAATCGGTGGTGTAGGTCATAGCCGGGATAAAGATTCACAATAGGTGTTGCAGAACTGATTTTAGTTTCGGTGAGAACAAGGATGTCAGGTCTTTGTTCTTCAAGATGTTGGTGAACTGAATTCATGTTGGTACTTAATCCTCTTATATTGCTAAAATCAATTCTGAGTTGAGTTTTTGGTCTTCTTTTAATATCTTTGCATGAAGGACCCCCAGGATCACCCGACGACCGGAGATCCGAGTGGTCGGGTATTTTACCTCCGGAATATTTTGATCCTGGAGGCGCCATCATGCTATCTGTTACTCATTGTTGGAACCGGACTGCCAGCGCAGTAGCGGAACGTGGTGATACCACTTAGCGCTACTCACTTCTGGCATGGTGGTATCTCACCGGTCGACGCCCAATGAGTAAAAAGCGTCTACCACCTATGTGCTTCTTTAGAAACCCTTATAATGATCATAGAACACCAAATATTGCAAGCCTTTCTTAAACCAATTGTAGAGAAAGAGATAAAACTGTTACTATGGTACCAAAATATAAAGGACTGAATCTTTAAGATCTACCTATAAATTCTGAATGGTAAAATGCGACGTTGAAACATTTTTTTGGTAGTTTTAGGTTGTTTTGATGTTATTTTTATAGTCAAAGAACATTTAAAAGATATTAAAATGATGCGAGAGTCACTTATACAACAAAACTGAACAAGATTGTTCAGAAATTTCGTTTCTCAGGTAAATCTTTTGAAACTGCTTGACCTTCAAACACCTTTTAAATCAAAATCATAAGAACAAATAAATCAAAGACATTTTGAGAATAATTAGGTGTAACTTTTTCTAGCACATTCCAATATAGTACATTTTTTAATCCTAACTGTCATTCAAAAAATGTACAGAGGATCCCAAACTTTGGTGGTTTTAATACTTCTAGGTCTAGAAGATATGATAGGGTCACTGCATCCTGGAAGCCTGGCGTCTCCATAAGAAGACACTACGTCTTTGTGATGCAGTGACCCTAGGATATGAAAATCATCAGAGCCTCATATTTTTAAACTTCGGCATCCGTATTTATAACCTCAAAAATGTTATTATTGTTTATTTTCTTTGTAAATATGTCTATTCATACGCCGATACTAATAAATCGATAGATGTACAGCGTGTCCCATTTTCGATGGGATTAAATGGGAAACTCGGTTATTATTGAAGATATTGATTTTCTGATTGCACCTTACCGTGCTCTTTTTTTGAGCCCTTAAAAATGACGTAATCAGATTTTTGTTATACCCCGTAGTTTCGCTAATACAGGGAGTTTTTGAAAAAATTGTATTTTTAATAATCCCTTGTATCTCGCTTATTTTGCGAGATACTTTTATTCTGTAAAAACATTTTTATGGCAACTTTTTTAGAAGAAAATAATGATTGTCAATTTTTTTAAATATTGTTTAGTTTTTGAGATATGGTATTTATCATAAAAAAATTAAATACGGACCTAAATTTTTTTTATTACTTTTTTGATTGGTTTCATGCTAGTATTATCATAAAATAATAAATATTTAAAAAATTTTGTTTTAAGGTAAAAAAAAAAATTATATTAAAAATAAAAATTAGTCCGAACCTGGATATTTCCAACATAAATATAAACTAAAAATTGCTAGTGAAACAATTTTTAATTTAACTGTTTTGATATTAAAATGGTTTTACGTTAATTTACAGATTTATTTGAAACAAAGTCTACGAAAAATACAAAAAAAAAACAAATTATAAAAAATAACTAATCTTTCTGATTATCATTATGTGTAAGACATTATGTGTAAGACATAAGTAATTTTTCTTAACGCATTTTGCATAAAAATATTTCTGCCATTTAAATATTGGGATTTTGTTGCTTGAATGAAGCAGTCAAACATATGACATTTTTCAAAATCTGGATATGGTCGATTTCTAACCAGTTATAAATTATAATTATAAAAAAAGTTAAATAATTATAAGCCATTTACAAAAATGACAAGTAAAATGACAATGTCAATTCCACGCTTTTGTTTTGTAAATTTCACGACCTACTGTTCGGTTATCAAATAATTAGTATGATATTATTTTTGTAACTTTTTAACGTTTTTTACTTTATTTATAAATCTTTATAAAATTATCATTTCAAAACAGATAAACTAAAAATCGTTTAACTAGTGTGTCTTGCAATTTTTAATTTATAATTACGTTGGAAATTTCCAGGTTCGGACTATATTTTTTTTTTCAAATATTAAATAGCTTTTTTTAACCTTAAATCAAAAAAATAATAAAGTTTTATCATTTTAAGGTAATAATAGCATGGAACTAATCAAAGTAGTATTAAAAAAAATCCAGGTCCGTATTTAATTTTTTATGATAAATACCATATCTCAAAAACTAAACCATATTTTTAAAAATTGACAACGTCATTATTTTGCTCTAAAAAAGTTGCCATAGAAAGGTTTTTACAGAATAAAAATATCTTGCAAAATAAGCGAGATACAAGGAATTAATTAAAATGCAATTTTTTCAAAAACTCCCTGTATTAGCGAAACCACGAGGTATAGCAAAAATCTGATTACACCATTTTTAAGGGCTCCAAAAAAGAGCACGGTAAGGTGCAATCAGAAAATCGATATCATTAATAATAACCGAGTTTCCCATTTAATCCCATCGAAAATGGGACACGCTGTACTCGATGTATAAAGAATAAATATACGTATGTCGTGTTTCATACAGCGTTGTTATACACTTTCTTAAAAATATTTCTCTTTTTCTAACTTATAGGCGCATGTTGGGGGTAAAAGCGAATTGTTTTCATGAATCAATTTTTATCGCTGTTCCGGGTCTTTTGGTCTGGTTGGTCTCCTAATACGTTAATAATTAATACTATCTACCTACCTACTAAATAAATATTTAAAAAAAATAAGATAAAATATAAGAAAAATGTTTTTATTTATATTATGGGCGATACTTAGTTTTCAAGGTATAACAGAATTTACCTCGAATTTTGTTGCGCTTATAGCAGTTTAACACATAATCAGACTAACTAAAGTTTATAATTATATACTTTCTTCTGAAAAAAACTAAAATCTTAACCATATTGAATTGATAAGTGAGGTAAGTGAGTGGCAGAATAGATTTGTCCTGTAAATGTCACTTATGTTCCGCTACCTTCTTCTTTCACTTTCCAAAATATAGTACTAATTTTATTAACAGTTGTTTTTTAAATGATCTCACTTGATTTGACTGCAAATTTTTTCCAGGACTTGCAGTTGCTTAAAAATATTTTACTTGTGTTGACACAGAAAATGTCTCTCTTTACTGATGTCGTGAGCGCTCACGACATCATTAAAGAGAGACATTTTCTGTAACTATTAAAAGTTTAATTAAAATTAGGCGATATAAATAATAAAATAACACGACGCTTGCAAAATATAAGCTATCTACCTACCTACTTATTGACTCTACCTCGAGTCTTTTTCAAAAACCACTAAATATTTTCTCTTCAATGAATTAAATCATAATGAATAAAATGATAAAAATCAAGATATATTAACAAAATGCAAAACCAAACAGACATTGCGACCAACAATATCCCATGGCTACCAACTTAATAGAAATTACCAACCAGTCAATGAAACCAACCAAATTTCACTGTTACCAGTGTTACCAACTTAAAAGTTATCAATATGTCAATGAGAAAGACATCTTCAAAAATTATTAAACTAATTAGAACATACTGTTTACAAGATTGCATAATTTCAAATACTAAAACAAATAAGAACTATTTATCATCAAGCTCTTGATGTGACCAGTCATGTCTGATATTATGCAAGAGTACATCAGATTAAATAATATAATCAAATATGGTAGTGAAAAGGCATTTATTTGGGCAAATTACTGTGGTGTATGCTTAGCTGCAAGTTTAGTTTTCCACGAATTAGCTGAGAAATATGGAATAAAAACCAAGGTACAAGTGAGTAGTAAGTTATATTCAAATGGAATTAAAATTTAACCGCATTTCTGGCTTGAGCTTAATAATTTAATATACGATCCTACTATTGCGATAACGCAACATTATCTACCACAAAATTTTGCTAATACTCATAGACTCATAGACATAAAATGAATTAGTATGCAAAATAATGAAACATTTTAAAATGTTGGAAATGTTCCATGAATTTGAGAAGACCAAGTCAACAGCTGTTTACTTCGATAAGGCTCCAAATAACTTAATTTAAGTGCGTGAAAATATTCATCAAATTGTAAGCAAAATAATAAACAAATAGATTAATAAAACTTAAATAACAGTCAGTTCTTGGCTATGTTTGCAAGGGCCTTGTACCATCTGTAAAATATAATACAAATTATTATTTATTAGCAACATAAAAGGCAAAAGGTGGGTTAAATAAAGATAAACTATATTAATATCTTTATTAAATGATAAGAACAATTTAAATGTTTGGAAAATGCCAACATCATTTGGAGAAGAAGACGGTTTGTGGGGAGATCAGCAATTCTATACATATAGTAAGCAAAAAATTGAAAACTTAACACATATAATCCAGACGTACTTCAGACATAATTCAGCTGTAGTTTAGATGTACTTTAGATGTACTTCAACTGTACTTCAGATGTACTTCAGACGTACTTCAGATGTACTTCAGCTGTACTTCAGCTGTACTTCAGATGTACTTCAGCTGTACTTCAGATGTACTTCAGATGTACTGCAGACGTAATTCAGCTATCCTCAGGTGTAGTTTAAACATAATTAACTTACCAATATGTTGTTGTACGGTGTAAATGATAGGTGCTCCGTATTAGAAAGAGTGGAATTAGACAAGGCAGAGCAAACAGAAAACTTTTTAAAGCTATTCTTCGAACCTCAAAAACAAACTGCATTAAGTTTTGTTTAAGACGATAATGATTCCAATAGGGAAGATGTCTATGGTAAGGTTTTTGGTCCCCGATATTATAACAATAAGTGGATGTAAGGTAATAGGAAAATATCAATGGATTATGAGAATATTGCTTTAGATGATCACATTTTCAAGAACACGTCGGGGCTTGAAAACTTAATATTGTTTAAAGAACCAAAGAACTTTTCACCTCTAGAGCATCAGATCTACAAACAAATATTAGAGCTGAGCGGTGTCCATCGAGATTCTAGAGGGCGTTAAAGGATGCAAGCTTGTAAGACTAAAAAAAATTGGCCTTTATTTAAAAACAAGACAAAACCTACATATGATAAAAATATAAAATTGCAGGCAGCATATTTTTATTAAAAAGAAAACTAGTGCCTAGTCTTGAGAACATACTACTTGTTTAAATTACGGGCGGTAGTTACTATATAATGTTGTATAAAGGTGTCTGACAACTTTAGAATAATGTCTTAGAATATGAGGATACCGAAAATTTGGGGGAAGAATTTTACTATTTAAATATGGTTTCCAGGTTTGCTTAGGAATTTGCTTATTTAACTATCTATGTATATAGGTGAACACATTGTGTAAATTGTAGCCTTCGGAAGTGCCCGATATTATTGTGAAGCAATTCTCATTTGTTTAAAATCATATCCTCATGATTAGTACTAACGTATGATCTTGTTGTTCAAAAATCACTAAAGAAATTAATCTGAGGCAGACTAAATGTAATCACTTATAGTTTGTGGTGTCTCTGTCTTCAGTATAATTTATTTAATAACAATGTAATTTTTTTATAAAATAAAACAGCATAAGATATAATTATTTTAAACATGTTTTTAGAGTATAGGAATTACTAAACCTTACTAAAAACATCAAGTTATTTGCATTTAAAAAAATATACATTTTATATTCAGGTTCTGAGTCACTCGTGTCCCTCGTCAAAAACTTGTTTATATGTTTGTGCTTCCATTACTAAAAAATAAAAAAAGTTTAAAACTACAAGAAAAAAAACACAAGTAAAATATTTTTACGCAACTGCTTAAGTCCTGGAAAAAACTTGGAAAAATATTTTGGAAAGTGAAAGAAGAAGGTAGCGGGACATAAGTGACATTAACAGGACAAATCTATTCTGCCACTCACTTACCTCACTTATCAATTCAATATGGTTAAAATTTTAGTTTTTTTCAGAAGAAAGTATATAATTATAAACTTTAGTTAGTTTGATTATGTGTTAAACTGCTATAAGCGCAACAAAATTCGAGGTGAATTCTGTTATAACTTGAAAAATAAGTATCGCCCATAATATAAATAAAAATATTTTTCTTATATTTTATTTTATTTTTTTAAATATTTATTTAGTAGGTAGGTAGATAGTATTAATTATTAACGTATTAGGAGTCCATCCAGACCAAAAGACCCGGAACAGCGATAAAAATTGATTCATGAAAACAATTCGCTTTTACCCCCAACATGCGCCTATAAGTTAGAAAAAGAGAAATATTTTTAAGAAAGTGTATAACAACACTGTATGAAACACGACATACCATACTTATATTTATTCTTTATACATCGAGTACATCTATCGATTTACCAGTATCGGCGTATGAATAGACATATTTACAAAGAAAACAAACAATAATAACATTTTTGAGGTTATATTCTCAAATACGGATGCCGAAGTTTAAAAATATGAGGCTCTGATGATTTTCATATCCTAGGGTCACTACATCAAAAGACTTCTTATGGAGACGCCAGGCTTCCAGGATGCAGTGACCCTATCATATCTCCTAGACCTAGAAGTATTAAAACCACCAAAGTTTGGGATACTCTGTACATTTTTTGAATGACAGTTAGGATTAAAAAATGTACTATATTGGTATGTGCTAGAAAAAGTTACACTTAATTATTCTCAAAATGTATTTGATTTATTTGTACTTATGATTTTGATTTAAAAGGTGTTTAAAGGTCAAGCAGTTTCAAAAGATTTACCTAAGAAACGAAATTTCTGAACAATTTTGTTCAGTTTTGTTGTATAAGTGACTCTCGCATCATTTTAATATCTTTTAAATGTTCTTTGACTTTAAAAATAACATCAAAACAACCTAAAACTACCAAAAAAATTTTTCAACGTCGCATTTTACCATTCAGAATTTATAGGCAGATCTTAAAGATTCAGTCCTTTATATTTTGGTATCATAGTAACAGTTTTATCTCTTTCTCTACAATTGGTTTAAGAAAGGCTTGCAATATTTGGTGTTCTATGATCATTATAAGGGTTTCTAAAGAAGCACTGTTTTAGTTTTCCCTCGCATTGATTTTAAAAAGAAAAATAAAGGTTAGAGGAGAATACAACTTTAGTGATTCTTAAAGAGAAAGGAAATTGAGTTATCGATGTGCCAAACAAAGATTTTAAACTTATTTATTAAGTAAGTACGTTTTTTAAAGTAAATTTTAAAGTTCTTTATTTATTTGCTAGTCTTCTACTATAGTCTATGGTATTAATACAGAAAAAATAAATCAAAAACAGTTGTTTAATAAAAATACACTGGTTTGTTACCAAATGCCAAATATTGTTTAATAAAGAAACACTTGTTTGTATATGATATTTTAATTCTGTTTTTCGCTTTAATATATATGCAAAATGATTTTAAAAAATATAACGCTATCAAAAGAAACATATCCATATTTTTTTTTCATAGATTGTTGTTCTATCTGCAAGCGCGTGCACATTTTATCAATTTTTTATCATTCTGTTTAATGCTGTACTGAAAAGCTTATATGAGAGATTTGTGGTAACCACTTACTATCTTTAGAAGTTCAGCCTTCTTCGTTTATCCATTACGTTACACCAAACCGATAATTTATATGACACATGTCAGAGTTTTTGTATCTAACTTCAAACATTAAACTAGATTTCCTAAGGTAATCGTAAATCTTCGTTAACATTCAGGCATCTTCGGATGTTAAATCTTGAAGGATTGTGTCTAAAGTTTAAACAAAGAAGAAAATGTTAATAATAATTTCTTTAGCAGTGACATAGGTAATTAGTTAAATTATCTCATTGACAAAAATGATTTTGCTTTATTTTAAATTAAAGTTTTTTGCTCTATTTTAAATTAAAGTTTCTTTGCTTTATTTTAAATTAAAGTGTTAGTTCGAATTCAATTTTTAAAATCAAATTTCACATAATAATAAATAGGTCACAAACAAGAATTAAACTTATAGGTAAACAACTTTTCCTGGGGTGTGTTTATATAATAATGTCCTTTGGATTAATAATATATTATTAATATTAAATAATTTCTCTTCTCATTTATTTTTGAATCAAAAAATTCTACTTAAAATACAATATTTAAATCCTCCAATTCAATTCAATTTTTTTTTTCAAATCGGTCTATTTAAAGTTGTGATATCAACAAAAACCTAACAAGGTCCTAGTGACCGAGAGTTTTCTTCTTAAAAAATAAAGTCAATGTGAATCCAGCACCAATCACATACAAAAATAATTTCTTAAATCGGTTCAATATATGTTGAGAAATTAGGAAAAAAATATTACATTGGCTTTTTCGTGTTTGTATCATTCTATTTGTAATAGATATAGATAACTCACCAAATACCAAAAATTTACTAAACTTGTTTAACAAAGAGGTGTGTCACACTAGACTACACTAGCCTAGTATTAGTCTTAATGCTTTTTTAACCAACATTTTGTTAATCTAACCATTTAACCAGAGCTATAATATTTTTAGTTAATAAGACCCTTTTTACAGTAACCTGAGGAGACCGACCTGTAAAGTTAGTTTCCTGTCATTCATATGGTATTTAATCTAGCATAAAATATATATAACTATTAATGTACCTACTCAATGGCTAGTATATTTATTTCTATCAGACAACCCATAATTTACGTTAAAAATGACTATTTTTAGGTAATAAGGCCCGTTTTACACTACCCTGAGGAAACCTGTAAAGTTAGTTTCCTGCCGTTTATATGGCATTTAATCTAGCATAAAACACCACAAACATACTTCACATATGTATAGATATTAATGTACTTACTCAATAGCTATTAAAAAACCTAAATTACGTTAAAAGTGACTATTTTTCAATTGGATCACTTTTTAGTTTTACAAACCTATCAAAACGTAAACACAATATTGAAAAACTGGTTTTCCTAATCATACATTGATCACATGTTAAATACAGACAACTTTAATAATGCTGTTTAAACCAACATATTAATTCGCCTAAAGGTATAATAAGGTCTTTTTGGTTAACATCCATTATTTTACACCTCACCCTGTCACACTAATGCTTTTTAAACCAACACTTCATTAATTCAACTATTACATACCTAGTTAATAAGACCCTTTTGATTGATCTAGATCTCCTCAAGAATTAGTACAAGTTAAGCTACACCAATGCAATAAAAAAAGAATTTCTTGAATCGGTTTAGTAGGTGCTGAGAAAGTAGTCAAAAACTATTAAGGCCCTTTTGGGTGATCTATTGCTCCTTAAAAATTAGTACAAGTTAAGCTACACCAATGCACTAAAAAAACAATTTCTCGAATCGGTTCAATAGGTAGGTAAATCCCATACAAAAAGAATTTCTCGAATCGGTTCAATAGGTGCTGAGAAATTAGTGAAAAACTATTAAGGGCCTAATGAAATTTGCGCAGTACACCGAAATGCGTCTTTCTTGGAAACTGTCGACGCAAAACATGCGCACATGCACACCCTTACTTTTATTTTATTTTATTTTATTATGCATTTTGGCACTTATTTAGGGAAGGCCTTTTTATGATACATACATACATCTCTTGCTTGCTTAAGCCTTTGTTTGTGTGTTTTTCCAATAGATACTAAAATTAATAAGTATTTTGATGCAGTTTTAGTTGTGCTGAAATATTACCATTCAATATGTTTGCAATATTCTTGTTGGCGATCATTACAACCATTTTTAAAAAATGAAAAATTAAAAAATACCATTTTTATATTATGACAAATAAATAACCAACTGTATCACATAATATTGCATCATATTACATACGATTGCATCATATTACGTGACCTCATGGCTATTGCTAATTCGATAACACAGAAACATTTGAGGGGTCATAAGGTTATCTGTAAACTATATAAACAACACTAAAAAATACACATACAAAATGCACATCGAGAAATAATTTTATTTTTTAACAGAGACAATAATAATTATTATTATTATTAATCAACTAACGCCTGTTTTACATTCAAACATACCAGGCTAAACTAATGAGGTCTTTTTGTTGGCTATCCTGTCAATTTTAAACCGTGTTAGGTAACAACACAATAATAGGTACACATTATTTCTTGGGTCTTTCTTGGGTCCTTCAAACTTGAACAACAACCACGGATTACGTCACATAATAGGTAGGTGATGCAATACAAACACATATCACTATAACCTATATCATGCATTGGTCACGTGGTGTTAAACACCACAAACAACTTTTGCCTTAATATCTTTTTAACCAACACTTCATTCATTCGTTTAGCCAGAGCTATAACAGTTAGATCATAAATTAAAATTTAGAACACAGTAAGATGGACTTTCAATATAATTATTGGTCAACTAAAATTGACTTTGAACTAGAAGAACTTTTAGAAAAGAAAAGTTATGAAAATATTTATAAATGGTTAGCAGAATGGATATATTTTGGGTTTGATTCATGCAGGTACATCATTGAGGAAAAACTACCAACATTAGACCCATTATTACCTACAATATGGAAACGTAAATTAACAGAGGCAGCGCTGGAATATACGAAAATATATCCAAACTATGACGTGAAAAAACATCTTCAATCAATTATTTTTAAATTTGATGGTCGAGATGAGTGTGGCTTATATGATACATATAAATAAAAATATATAATTAAAACATACTTTTAGTTTTTATTTTAGAATTATTTGAGACATCCTGTACAGCATAAATAACCAGCTGTATTAGATAAAACAGAAACGTGTGCGGGTCATAAGGTTATCCGATAAGATACTCGTGCAATTATTTTTAAAAAATATTTTATTTTTTAAAACACAGAGAAAATAACAGGCTATCCTGATTAATTTTAACAAATATTTTTAGGCTTACTAAAAAACCACCCCATTTTACCTACTCTCTCGCTGGCACCTAACTCATTGACCAATAGGGCCTTTCAACAGCCTCTGGTTGTGATGTCATTACTGACAACTTCTTGCACACTTCTTTTAGGCCCAAGGTCAGAGCAAGTTCACTTCTTCAGAAACAGGTCATCCACTTCGGAGAACAGACAGACAGACAGACAGACAGACAGACAGACAGACAGACAGACAGACAGACAGACAGACAGACAGACAGACAGACAGACAGACAGACAGACAGACAGACAGACAGACAGACAGACAGACAGACAGACAGACAGACAGACAGACAGACAGACAGACAGACAGACAGACAGACAGACAGACAGACAGACAGACAGACAGACAGACAGACAGACAGACAGACAGACAGACAGACAGACAGACAGACAGACAGACAGACAGACAGACAGACAGACAGACAGACAGACAGACAGACAGACAGACAGACAGACAGACAGACAGACAGACAGACAGACAGACAGACAGACAGACAGACAGACAGACAGACAGACAGACAGACAGACAGACAGACAGACAGACAGACAGACAGACAGACAGACAGACAGACAGACAGACAGACAGACAGACAGACAGACAGACAGACAGACAGACAGACAGACAGACAGACAGACAGACAGACAGACAGACAGACAGACAGACAGACAGACAGACAGACAGACAGACAGACAGACAGACAGACAGACAGACAGACAGACAGACAGACAGACAGACAGACAGACAGACAGACAGACAGACAGACAGACAGACAGACAGACAGACAGACAGACAGACAGACAGACAGACAGACAGACAGACAGACAGACAGACAGACAGACAGACAGACAGACAGACAGACAGACAGACAGACAGACAGACAGACAGACAGACAGACAGACAGACAGACAGACAGACAGACAGACAGACAGACAGACAGACAGACAGACAGACAGACAGACAGACAGACAGACAGACAGACAGACAGACAGACAGACAGACAGACAGACAGACAGACAGACAGACAGACAGACAGACAGACAGACAGACAGACAGACAGACAGACAGACAGACAGACAGACAGACAGACAGACAGACAGACAGACAGACAGACAGACAGACAGACAGACAGACAGACAGACAGACAGACAGACAGACAGACAGACAGACAGACAGACAGACAGACAGACAGACAGACAGACAGACAGACAGACAGACAGACAGACAGACAGACAGACAGACAGACAGACAGACAGACAGACAGACAGACAGACAGACAGACAGACAGACAGACAGACAGACAGACAGACAGACAGACAGACAGACAGACAGACAGACAGACAGACAGACAGACAGACAGACAGACAGACAGACAGACAGACAGACAGACAGACAGACAGACAGACAGACAGACAGACAGACAGACAGACAGACAGACAGACAGACAGACAGACAGACAGACAGACAGACAGACAGACAGACAGACAGACAGACAGACAGACAGACAGACAGACAGACAGACAGACAGACAGACAGACAGACAGACAGACAGACAGACAGACAGACAGACAGACAGACAGACAGACAGACAGACAGACAGACAGACAGACAGACAGACAGACAGACAGACAGACAGACAGACAGACAGACAGACAGACAGACAGACAGACAGACAGACAGACAGACAGACAGACAGACAGACAGACAGACAGACAGACAGACAGACAGACAGACAGACAGACAGACAGACAGACAGACAGACAGACAGACAGACAGACAGACAGACAGACAGACAGACAGACAGACAGACAGACAGACAGACAGACAGACAGACAGACAGACAGACAGACAGACAGACAGACAGACAGACAGACAGACAGACAGACAGACAGACAGACAGACAGACAGACAGACAGACAGACAGACAGACAGACAGACAGACAGACAGACAGACAGACAGACAGACAGACAGACAGACAGACAGACAGACAGACAGACAGACAGACAGACAGACAGACAGACAGACAGACAGACAGACAGACAGACAGACAGACAGACAGACAGACAGACAGACAGACAGACAGACAGACAGACAGACAGACAGACAGACAGACAGACAGACAGACAGACAGACAGACAGACAGACAGACAGACAGACAGACAGACAGACAGACAGACAGACAGACAGACAGACAGACAGACAGACAGACAGACAGACAGACAGACAGACAGACAGACAGACAGACAGACAGACAGACAGACAGACAGACAGACAGACAGACAGACAGACAGACAGACAGACAGACAGACAGACAGACAGACAGACAGACAGACAGACAGACAGACAGACAGACAGACAGACAGACAGACAGACAGACAGACAGACAGACAGACAGACAGACAGACAGACAGACAGACAGACAGACAGACAGACAGACAGACAGACAGACAGACAGACAGACAGACAGACAGACAGACAGACAGACAGACAGACAGACAGACAGACAGACAGACAGACAGACAGACAGACAGACAGACAGACAGACAGACAGACAGACAGACAGACAGACAGACAGACAGACAGACAGACAGACAGACAGACAGACAGACAGACAGACAGACAGACAGACAGACAGACAGACAGACAGACAGACAGACAGACAGACAGACAGACAGACAGACAGACAGACAGACAGACAGACAGACAGACAGACAGACAGACAGACAGACAGACAGACAGACAGACAGACAGACAGACAGACAGACAGACAGACAGACAGACAGACAGACAGACAGACAGACAGACAGACAGACAGACAGACAGACAGACAGACAGACAGACAGACAGACAGACAGACAGACAGACAGACAGACAGACAGACAGACAGACAGACAGACAGACAGACAGACAGACAGACAGACAGACAGACAGACAGACAGACAGACAGACAGACAGACAGACAGACAGACAGACAGACAGACAGACAGACAGACAGACAGACAGACAGACAGACAGACAGACAGACAGACAGACAGACAGACAGACAGACAGACAGACAGACAGACAGACAGACAGACAGACAGACAGACAGACAGACAGACAGACAGACAGACAGACAGACAGACAGACAGACAGACAGACAGACAGACAGACAGACAGACAGACAGACAGACAGACAGACAGACAGACAGACAGACAGACAGACAGACAGACAGACAGACAGACAGACAGACAGACAGACAGACAGACAGACAGACAGACAGACAGACAGACAGACAGACAGACAGACAGACAGACAGACAGACAGACAGACAGACAGACAGACAGACAGACAGACAGACAGACAGACAGACAGACAGACAGACAGACAGACAGACAGACAGACAGACAGACAGACAGACAGACAGACAGACAGACAGACAGACAGACAGACAGACAGACAGACAGACAGACAGACAGACAGACAGACAGACAGACAGACAGACAGACAGACAGACAGACAGACAGACAGACAGACAGACAGACAGACAGACAGACAGACAGACAGACAGACAGACAGACAGACAGACAGACAGACAGACAGACAGACAGACAGACAGACAGACAGACAGACAGACAGACAGACAGACAGACAGACAGACAGACAGACAGACAGACAGACAGACAGACAGACAGACAGACAGACAGACAGACAGACAGACAGACAGACAGACAGACAGACAGACAGACAGACAGACAGACAGACAGACAGACAGACAGACAGACAGACAGACAGACAGACAGACAGACAGACAGACAGACAGACAGACAGACAGACAGACAGACAGACAGACAGACAGACAGACAGACAGACAGACAGACAGACAGACAGACAGACAGACAGACAGACAGACAGACAGACAGACAGACAGACAGACAGACAGACAGACAGACAGACAGACAGACAGACAGACAGACAGACAGACAGACAGACAGACAGACAGACAGACAGACAGACAGACAGACAGACAGACAGACAGACAGACAGACAGACAGACAGACAGACAGACAGACAGACAGACAGACAGACAGACAGACAGACAGACAGACAGACAGACAGACAGACAGACAGACAGACAGACAGACAGACAGACAGACAGACAGACAGACAGACAGACAGACAGACAGACAGACAGACAGACAGACAGACAGACAGACAGACAGACAGACAGACAGACAGACAGACAGACAGACAGACAGACAGACAGACAGACAGACAGACAGACAGACAGACAGACAGACAGACAGACAGACAGACAGACAGACAGACAGACAGACAGACAGACAGACAGACAGACAGACAGACAGACAGACAGACAGACAGACAGACAGACAGACAGACAGACAGACAGACAGACAGACAGACAGACAGACAGACAGACAGACAGACAGACAGACAGACAGACAGACAGACAGACAGACAGACAGACAGACAGACAGACAGACAGACAGACAGACAGACAGACAGACAGACAGACAGACAGACAGACAGACAGACAGACAGACAGACAGACAGACAGACAGACAGACAGACAGACAGACAGACAGACAGACAGACAGACAGACAGACAGACAGACAGACAGACAGACAGACAGACAGACAGACAGACAGACAGACAGACAGACAGACAGACAGACAGACAGACAGACAGACAGACAGACAGACAGACAGACAGACAGACAGACAGACAGACAGACAGACAGACAGACAGACAGACAGACAGACAGACAGACAGACAGACAGACAGACAGACAGACAGACAGACAGACAGACAGACAGACAGACAGACAGACAGACAGACAGACAGACAGACAGACAGACAGACAGACAGACAGACAGACAGACAGACAGACAGACAGACAGACAGACAGACAGACAGACAGACAGACAGACAGACAGACAGACAGACAGACAGACAGACAGACAGACAGACAGACAGACAGACAGACAGACAGACAGACAGACAGACAGACAGACAGACAGACAGACAGACAGACAGACAGACAGACAGACAGACAGACAGACAGACAGACAGACAGACAGACAGACAGACAGACAGACAGACAGACAGACAGACAGACAGACAGACAGACAGACAGACAGACAGACAGACAGACAGACAGACAGACAGACAGACAGACAGACAGACAGACAGACAGACAGACAGACAGACAGACAGACAGACAGACAGACAGACAGACAGACAGACAGACAGACAGACAGACAGACAGACAGACAGACAGACAGACAGACAGACAGACAGACAGACAGACAGACAGACAGACAGACAGACAGACAGACAGACAGACAGACAGACAGACAGACAGACAGACAGACAGACAGACAGACAGACAGACAGACAGACAGACAGACAGACAGACAGACAGACAGACAGACAGACAGACAGACAGACAGACAGACAGACAGACAGACAGACAGACAGACAGACAGACAGACAGACAGACAGACAGACAGACAGACAGACAGACAGACAGACAGACAGACAGACAGACAGACAGACAGACAGACAGACAGACAGACAGACAGACAGACAGACAGACAGACAGACAGACAGACAGACAGACAGACAGACAGACAGACAGACAGACAGACAGACAGACAGACAGACAGACAGACAGACAGACAGACAGACAGACAGACAGACAGACAGACAGACAGACAGACAGACAGACAGACAGACAGACAGACAGACAGACAGACAGACAGACAGACAGACAGACAGACAGACAGACAGACAGACAGACAGACAGACAGACAGACAGACAGACAGACAGACAGACAGACAGACAGACAGACAGACAGACAGACAGACAGACAGACAGACAGACAGACAGACAGACAGACAGACAGACAGACAGACAGACAGACAGACAGACAGACAGACAGACAGACAGACAGACAGACAGACAGACAGACAGACAGACAGACAGACAGACAGACAGACAGACAGACAGACAGACAGACAGACAGACAGACAGACAGACAGACAGACAGACAGACAGACAGACAGACAGACAGACAGACAGACAGACAGACAGACAGACAGACAGACAGACAGACAGACAGACAGACAGACAGACAGACAGACAGACAGACAGACAGACAGACAGACAGACAGACAGACAGACAGACAGACAGACAGACAGACAGACAGACAGACAGACAGACAGACAGACAGACAGACAGACAGACAGACAGACAGACAGACAGACAGACAGACAGACAGACAGACAGACAGACAGACAGACAGACAGACAGACAGACAGACAGACAGACAGACAGACAGACAGACAGACAGACAGACAGACAGACAGACAGACAGACAGACAGACAGACAGACAGACAGACAGACAGACAGACAGACAGACAGACAGACAGACAGACAGACAGACAGACAGACAGACAGACAGACAGACAGACAGACAGACAGACAGACAGACAGACAGACAGACAGACAGACAGACAGACAGACAGACAGACAGACAGACAGACAGACAGACAGACAGACAGACAGACAGACAGACAGACAGACAGACAGACAGACAGACAGACAGACAGACAGACAGACAGACAGACAGACAGACAGACAGACAGACAGACAGACAGACAGACAGACAGACAGACAGACAGACAGACAGACAGACAGACAGACAGACAGACAGACAGACAGACAGACAGACAGACAGACAGACAGACAGACAGACAGACAGACAGACAGACAGACAGACAGACAGACAGACAGACAGACAGACAGACAGACAGACAGACAGACAGACAGACAGACAGACAGACAGACAGACAGACAGACAGACAGACAGACAGACAGACAGACAGACAGACAGACAGACAGACAGACAGACAGACAGACAGACAGACAGACAGACAGACAGACAGACAGACAGACAGACAGACAGACAGACAGACAGACAGACAGACAGACAGACAGACAGACAGACAGACAGACAGACAGACAGACAGACAGACAGACAGACAGACAGACAGACAGACAGACAGACAGACAGACAGACAGACAGACAGACAGACAGACAGACAGACAGACAGACAGACAGACAGACAGACAGACAGACAGACAGACAGACAGACAGACAGACAGACAGACAGACAGACAGACAGACAGACAGACAGACAGACAGACAGACAGACAGACAGACAGACAGACAGACAGACAGACAGACAGACAGACAGACAGACAGACAGACAGACAGACAGACAGACAGACAGACAGACAGACAGACAGACAGACAGACAGACAGACAGACAGACAGACAGACAGACAGACAGACAGACAGACAGACAGACAGACAGACAGACAGACAGACAGACAGACAGACAGACAGACAGACAGACAGACAGACAGACAGACAGACAGACAGACAGACAGACAGACAGACAGACAGACAGACAGACAGACAGACAGACAGACAGACAGACAGACAGACAGACAGACAGACAGACAGACAGACAGACAGACAGACAGACAGACAGACAGACAGACAGACAGACAGACAGACAGACAGACAGACAGACAGACAGACAGACAGACAGACAGACAGACAGACAGACAGACAGACAGACAGACAGACAGACAGACAGACAGACAGACAGACAGACAGACAGACAGACAGACAGACAGACAGACAGACAGACAGACAGACAGACAGACAGACAGACAGACAGACAGACAGACAGACAGACAGACAGACAGACAGACAGACAGACAGACAGACAGACAGACAGACAGACAGACAGACAGACAGACAGACAGACAGACAGACAGACAGACAGACAGACAGACAGACAGACAGACAGACAGACAGACAGACAGACAGACAGACAGACAGACAGACAGACAGACAGACAGACAGACAGACAGACAGACAGACAGACAGACAGACAGACAGACAGACAGACAGACAGACAGACAGACAGACAGACAGACAGACAGACAGACAGACAGACAGACAGACAGACAGACAGACAGACAGACAGACAGACAGACAGACAGACAGACAGACAGACAGACAGACAGACAGACAGACAGACAGACAGACAGACAGACAGACAGACAGACAGACAGACAGACAGACAGACAGACAGACAGACAGACAGACAGACAGACAGACAGACAGACAGACAGACAGACAGACAGACAGACAGACAGACAGACAGACAGACAGACAGACAGACAGACAGACAGACAGACAGACAGACAGACAGACAGACAGACAGACAGACAGACAGACAGACAGACAGACAGACAGACAGACAGACAGACAGACAGACAGACAGACAGACAGACAGACAGACAGACAGACAGACAGACAGACAGACAGACAGACAGACAGACAGACAGACAGACAGACAGACAGACAGACAGACAGACAGACAGACAGACAGACAGACAGACAGACAGACAGACAGACAGACAGACAGACAGACAGACAGACAGACAGACAGACAGACAGACAGACAGACAGACAGACAGACAGACAGACAGACAGACAGACAGACAGACAGACAGACAGACAGACAGACAGACAGACAGACAGACAGACAGACAGACAGACAGACAGACAGACAGACAGACAGACAGACAGACAGACAGACAGACAGACAGACAGACAGACAGACAGACAGACAGACAGACAGACAGACAGACAGACAGACAGACAGACAGACAGACAGACAGACAGACAGACAGACAGACAGACAGACAGACAGACAGACAGACAGACAGACAGACAGACAGACAGACAGACAGACAGACAGACAGACAGACAGACAGACAGACAGACAGACAGACAGACAGACAGACAGACAGACAGACAGACAGACAGACAGACAGACAGACAGACAGACAGACAGACAGACAGACAGACAGACAGACAGACAGACAGACAGACAGACAGACAGACAGACAGACAGACAGACAGACAGACAGACAGACAGACAGACAGACAGACAGACAGACAGACAGACAGACAGACAGACAGACAGACAGACAGACAGACAGACAGACAGACAGACAGACAGACAGACAGACAGACAGACAGACAGACAGACAGACAGACAGACAGACAGACAGACAGACAGACAGACAGACAGACAGACAGACAGACAGACAGACAGACAGACAGACAGACAGACAGACAGACAGACAGACAGACAGACAGACAGACAGACAGACAGACAGACAGACAGACAGACAGACAGACAGACAGACAGACAGACAGACAGACAGACAGACAGACAGACAGACAGACAGACAGACAGACAGACAGACAGACAGACAGACAGACAGACAGACAGACAGACAGACAGACAGACAGACAGACAGACAGACAGACAGACAGACAGACAGACAGACAGACAGACAGACAGACAGACAGACAGACAGACAGACAGACAGACAGACAGACAGACAGACAGACAGACAGACAGACAGACAGACAGACAGACAGACAGACAGACAGACAGACAGACAGACAGACAGACAGACAGACAGACAGACAGACAGACAGACAGACAGACAGACAGACAGACAGACAGACAGACAGACAGACAGACAGACAGACAGACAGACAGACAGACAGACAGACAGACAGACAGACAGACAGACAGACAGACAGACAGACAGACAGACAGACAGACAGACAGACAGACAGACAGACAGACAGACAGACAGACAGACAGACAGACAGACAGACAGACAGACAGACAGACAGACAGACAGACAGACAGACAGACAGACAGACAGACAGACAGACAGACAGACAGACAGACAGACAGACAGACAGACAGACAGACAGACAGACAGACAGACAGACAGACAGACAGACAGACAGACAGACAGACAGACAGACAGACAGACAGACAGACAGACAGACAGACAGACAGACAGACAGACAGACAGACAGACAGACAGACAGACAGACAGACAGACAGACAGACAGACAGACAGACAGACAGACAGACAGACAGACAGACAGACAGACAGACAGACAGACAGACAGACAGACAGACAGACAGACAGACAGACAGACAGACAGACAGACAGACAGACAGACAGACAGACAGACAGACAGACAGACAGACAGACAGACAGACAGACGGTGCAACAAAAAAGTTTCAAAATCATCTGAAACGCAAAGATATATAAAAAATTTTGAAATCGGAGCAACTTATTTTTTCTCGAAAAAATTAGCCATAGCTCACACTACTATAGTATAGTATATGTGAGAGCTAAAAATTTGACAGAAGATGATTGTCAGGATCGAAGGAGGTGCAGAATAGGCGTTGTCCGGTAGAAAAACATTCTAAACCGACATAGTAGTAGTATATATATATATATATATATATATATATATGTTATATGAAAAGTTCCTTCCCACACTTTGAACATTCACAGACATTCAAGACACACACGTGCATTTCTGCTGACTTGCTATTCCCAGCATATTTACCGTTCAGATATTCAAGACGCACACGTGCATTTCTGCTGACTTGCTATTTCCAGCATATTTACCGTTCAGACATTCAAGACGCACACGTGCATTTCTGCTGACTTGCTGTTCCCAGCATATTTTATACCCATGTGAAGCTCCATTCAGCACTTTTTAGCCTATAAGTACTCTTGCTCTGTTAGAAATAAGTTAGTCTTAAGTCATTATTGATTGTGTAAACATATTATTTTACTTAATTCTCAAAATTATACTTTAAAAATAAAAGAAGTTGTTTTTTAAAAAGTCGTTTTTAAACTCTAAAGTATAACATTGGCGCAGTCGCTGACGGATTTAGTACTACATCGCGGAAACAAGGATAGCCTAATTCGCGAGTGCATTACTAAACAAAGAAGAAAAGCTCCAAGCCGTCAAGCGTCCTCACTTTGCAACAAGGGTACGGAAGGAACACCAAGTGAAGCCCCTGGTACTCAACACGCAAAGAACAAGACAAATCGCACGAAGAGTCTGCATGTAAGTGGGTTAACAACATAACAAATTCGTTTTTTCGTTTTTCAATTTTTAATCAAAAGAAATTTTTGTTATTTAAAGATTTGACGATTTATCTAGTAGTATTATTTAAAGTCTAAACAAAGTAATTAGTTATAAAAATGTCAACTGTACCACCGACAACTTTTACGCAAACTTTGCCTACAAATACAATGGCAAACACCTGTGCAGGTACGCATGATGCGTTACAAAATCAATTTCAGAACAAGCTTTAGAACCATATCGGTTATCCGAAATATTTTTTATCATCCCCGAATTTGATGGTAATTCGATATTTTTAAGGACCTTCATACACGCATGTGATTGTGCGTATAACATGGCTGTATATGAACAACGCGATCTTTTAGTAATTCACATAAAAAATAAATTAAGATCAAACGCTGCACAACTAATTAGTTCTAGAAATCTTTTTTCGTGGATAGAAATTAAACAATTACTATTATTGCATTTTGGAGATAGCAGGGATCTTTCTTCATTGATCCAAGACTTACAACGGTTAAAACAATTAGCCGGAGAATCACGTTTAACGTTTTTCAGTCGATTACAAACTTTAAATTCAAAAATGCATTCTGCGATACATAAACAAAATTTAACTCCAAACCAAAAAGTCGCTCAAACTATGCTTATTGATACCATGGCCCTAAATACACTTTTGACAGGTCTAGAAAAGGAACTTGCTTGTGTTTTAAATGCGGTCGACTTGGCCATACATCTAACATATGCCAAACGCAAAGACCATCTATTAATCCTCAAAATCAAAATACAAATCAAAATGTAAACCAAAATTTTCAAAGACCTTTTTACCAAAATTCATCAGGTCCATCCAATACACAATATAGACCAAACTTTACACAAAAAACCAAAACCAATACCGTCCGTCCCTTGGTAATTCAAATAAACCCTAGTTTCCAACCCCAAAGGACACATTATATGAATTATTATGATGATTTTTCCCAATTTTATGATACCAGTAGTGAAGAAACAGGTTACGCTGATAACAGTTTCGAAAATTGGAACTACTACTCTGAAAACCATTATGATTACCCTGACCAAAATTTTGATATCAATTACACAGGCAATCAAATTGACTACTAGCCTGAACAACCAATCGATTATCAATATCAAAATCAATGTGATAATAATTTTGTCTCTCAACAACCAAACGTCGCAGTACCCCCAACACCAAATTTTCCACTAGTTTCGAATCAGAACCACCCACCGGATCAAACACAACAATCTGTAGCTCAAACGAAAACGAACATTGGTACAGTACGGATCGAACACTTTCTGTAATGCCAAGCAACTTGCATACAGTAAGCTCGAAAAATCTTTATTACATTAACGACGCAACAAAAACCTACAAACTTCTTATGGACACCGGAGCCGGAATTTCTGTTTTTAAAGATTATGTTGCCGAAAATTTCAAAACACGTTTTGCCGAAAATATAATTGTACAAGGCATAACTGTACAAAAATTTTTAATTCAAGAATCAACCCTTGTCCCTTTTTGTCTTAATAACCCTTGTAAAGTTTATATCTGCAATCTAGACATCGAATTCGATGGAATATTGGGTCTAGACTTTTTAGAACATTACAACTCTAATATTGATTTAGAAAAGAAAATACTGAAAACTAATTTTAAAGATATTCCACTGTGCAAATACGAACGGACATCAACACTACCAGAAAAATCACTCCACGTCGAAATTCAAAATCAAAATTTAACTCAAAATAATCATACCGTTAATTTACCAAAAAATTCAAATTTACTTCAACCAATAGTTGAACAAAAATCTACTTTTCAAACATTTAAACCAAAATTTAAAAATCAAATTACAATCGAACCACAAGTAGAAAAGGTCTACAAATTAAAATGTTATTTAAAAAATATAGACGTAATCTTACTAAGATAAGAAAAAGGAAAGGTTAGATTACCAACAGCAGTAGTCCATGTTAACGAGAATGGTGAAATTTTGACAACAATACTTAATTCAAACGCAATTGAAAAAACAATCGATTTTTCTGAATTTTGTTTTGAACCCTTACCAGATTTTGAATCAATTAATAACTTCAATTCTTGTGAAAACCCTGATTTTATTGATAGGCAGCAATTAATTAGAGAGAAATTAAGACTCGATCACCTTAATGAGGAAGAGCGAGAAGAAATTGAAAAACTTTGCTTTGAATACTCTGATATTTTTTATGTCGAAGGTGATAAACTAACATTTACAAATGAAATAAAACATTCAATCGAAACAGGCAACGCAAGACCAATTTATGCTAAATCTGATCGGTATCGGTATCCCCAAATTCATAAACAAGAAGTTAAAACACAAATTTCTAAAATGTTAAACGACAAAATTATCAGACCTTCAGTCTCACCCTGCTCCGCCCCTGTATGGGTAGTCCCGAAAAAAATGGATGCTTCAGGAAAGCAAAAATGGCGAGTTGTCATTGATTATCGCAAATTAAACGAAGTTACAGTGGATGACAAGTATTCACTTCCCAACATTTCAGACTTACTAGATCAATTAGGCAAATGCCAATATTTTACCACTCTCGATCTGGCATCGGGATTCCACCAAATTGAAATTGATCCCAAAGACATTTCAAAAACAGCATTCTCAGTCGAAAATGGCCATTACGAATTTGTTCGAATGCCTTTCGGATTAAAAAACGCTCCTTCCATTTTCCAACGCGTAATGGACAATAAGTTGGGTCGAAGAAAAAAATTTGAAATTGATTTTGTCATAGTTCTAAAAATATGTAAAATCCGCCAAGAAAATAAATGATTTTTTGTTTTCCTAAAAATAATAAATTTGGCCACGCCCCCCACCCCCCCAAATATTTCAAAATTTCAAATTTAAATTAAGGGGCTGTAATAGTTATAAAATGTATATTATGTGTCTAAGGAACACGAAAATTATTATATTTGACCGCGCCCCTGAGCACTTTCCCCTAAATACGTATACAGTTTTTCGCTTGGAAAAGATATGATATAATATAATCATTATTAATGGATATAAAAAAATTATTCATCGCTTTTTCAACCCAGAACTAACCGCGTGGAGGTAACTGTATACAGTGGCGTGTATAAGTGGGGGCCTGTGGGGCCCGGGCCCCCCCGAACATTTCTTTCCACATATTTCATGAATACAATCATAAAATAGCATAAAATACGGCGTCATGAGGTCTCGGGCCCCCCCGAAACTCTCTCGGCCCCCCAAAACTTTTTTCTATATACGCCACTGACTGTATATTGAGTCCCACCCCCACCTCCTCCCTTCTTCCCTGCCCTGCATACTCTTCTATCTATCTATCTATCTATTTAGCCTTCTTCGATCCATCTTTGGATATAGGCCTCCCCCAATATCTTCCACTCTTCCCTGTCTGTCGCCGTGTTCATCCATCTAGCTCCGGCATGTTTCTTCAGATTGTCCGCTCATCTCATTTGTGGCCTTCCCCTGCTTCAATTATTTTCCCAAGGTCTCAAATTTACAATACATTTGTTACATCGATCGTCTTTCTGTCGATATTATGACTGGCAAATTTCCATTTTAATTTTGCTACTTCTCCTCTGACATCCCTTACTTTTGCTTCATTTCTCATCCATTCATTCCTTTTTCTATCTGTTAGCTTTACATGTAACATTTGTCTTTCCATTCATCTTTGGGTTTTTGTTACCTTATCCATGTTTGATTTTGTTTATGTCCAGGTCTGGGATCCATAGGTAAGGACAGGAATGATACATTGGTTATACACTTTTGTTTTGAGTTACTGAGGATATTTTTTAATATGTAGCTTAATTTACCGAATGCTGCCCAGGCCAATCTTACACGTCTCTTGATTTCAGCTGTTTGGTTTTCTTGTTTTAGTTTAATAATTTGTTCCAGGTATTCCTCTACTTGTTCTATTTTCTCCTGGTTTTTTCTGATCGTGATATTTTCATCTGTGTTTGTTATGATTTTAGTTTTAGTGTAGTTCATACTCAAGCCTATATTTTTAGCTGCTGTATCCAGTTCTTCCAGCATTTTTATCAGTTCTTCTTTCTTATCTGTTATTAAGGCGATATCATCAGCATATCTTAGGTGGTTTAAGTATTGTCCGTTTATTTTGATGCCCATTTCTTCCCAATCTATGTTTTTAAAAACATCTTCTAGGGCTTATCACCCTGTCTGACACCTTTACCTCTTCTTATGTGGATTGGCTTGGTTCCTTCGTGGATTTTGATTGATATTGTTGCTTCACTATATATATTGGCTATTAAATCTTTGTATCTGTGATCGATTCGGCTATTAATTAAAAATTTAAAAAATCTGCCCATTTTACCCCCCAGGGGCGCGGCTAGAAATACTTTTAAAAATTAAAAAAAATATACGTTAGCGTTTTTGACCCGTTACACAACTTTTTTTAATAATGACAAATCAATTTTCAAAAAAAAAATTTTTAGGCCTTTTTCGACCCAACTTAATGGACAATGTCCTTATGGGTCTTTTAAACGAAAGATGCCTAGTTTACGTAGACGACATTTTATGCTATAGTATTAACATCTACGATCACATTGTTCGAATAAAAGAAATATTCAATCGATTATGAAAATCAAACCTTAAAATACAAGCCGACAAATGCGAGTTCTTACGTAAAGAAGTCGCCTATCTTGGTCATTTAATTACAGTAAAAGGTGTTAAAGCAAATCCTGCAAAAATTGAATGTATTCAAAATTTTCCGGAACCAAAAAATCAAAAAGACATTAAATCATTCCTTGGCTTAGCTGGTTACTACCGCCGTTTTATTCCCAATTTTGCTTAAATTTCCAAACCACTTACAAAACTTTTGCAAAAAGATACCCCTTTTATTTTTGGCAGAGATTGTCAAGATGCTTTTAACGAATTAAAAATCGCTTTAGTATCGGATCCAATTTTGCAATATCCCAATTTTGAAGAAGAATTTATTCTTACTACCGACGCAAGTGCTTTTGCGATTGGAGCAGTTTTGTCACAAGGACCAATAGCTAAAGACCTACCAATCGCTTACGCATCCTTTGTAGCGCGGAAACAAAATATTCAACTATCGAACGGGGCTATTGTATGGGCAGTAAAATACTTCCGACCTTACTTATTTGGTAGAAAGTTTACCCTCGTTACTGACCATCGTCCCATAACATGGTTGTGGTCTATCCAAGATCCCGGTAGTAGGTTGGCGCGATGGCGTCTTAAGCTCGAAGAATATAATTACAAAATTGAATATAAACCTGGCAAATAAAACAAAAATATTTGCTTTAGAAGACGAAAACCTCAACGCAAACCCTAACAATGAAGGCCTTCCTACGAAAGAAGATAACAAAAAATTAACAGAAGAATTTGATCGATTTGTCGAAAACTACAAGACTAAATCATTAATCGATTATTCAAAAATCGAAATTACCAACGAACAATTACTTGACAAAACAAACAAAAATATATTAACATTCTTTAGACAAAATAAAATGGAAGACCTACATTACAAAATAATTGACGATATTTTAGATGA
Organism: Aspidapion aeneum; assembly: GCA_963576565.1. Taxonomy (NCBI): domain Eukaryota; kingdom Metazoa; phylum Arthropoda; class Insecta; order Coleoptera; family Brentidae; genus Aspidapion; species Aspidapion aeneum. The sequence continues at coordinate 53,272,835 of OY755044.1, read as the reverse complement.
AGAAATAAATTTTTCAGAATTAAAAATCAACATCGTTCATAGTAAATCTGTTAAAAATGGGAAATATTTAATAATTGCATTACCTTTTGACAACGATGATTGCTTGCCGTATTTATTTTTTCCCTTGTATAGATATCAAGAAATATTTAAACCAAAATAATTTAGATTTACCTTCTTTGGAAATGTTATGTTTTATTTTTGCTGACAAAGATATCCAACTAAAAATATGGCAAAATATTGTAACTACTCGCCTTCATGCGGTCACTGGCTATTTCCATTCGCTCTCTAACCACCTCATGGATATCTTGCAGCTTCTGTCTTAAACGTTCGACATAGTCATTAATTTCTAAGTGTTTTTCTTCAGGTGAACCAAACATGATATCACATGGTAACCGCAGCTCTCTACCAAACAGGATACTAGATGGAATAGCTCCTGTCGTGTTGTGAATGGCGGTTCTGTAGGCCAATCTGTTTGATGCTCATCAACTACTTTGCAAAGATGTTCTTATATTGTTTTGTTAAATCTTTCGACCATGCCATCTGACTGCGGACATAAAGCAATAGTTCTTGTTTTATGTATTTCTAAAAGGTCACAGAGATTTTGGAAAAGCTTTGATTCAAAGTCTTTCCCTTGATCTGAATGTAGTTCCAAAGGAATGCTAAATCTGCTGAAAATATCATTTACCAGAACTTCTGCAACTGTAGCGGCCTCTTGGTTAGGCGAAGCATTGTTTCATTTGACCTCTGGACCTTGTTTTGGGACCTTGGCTGGCTGCATAAGTCGAACATCGGCGGCACCAGTTTTTCACATCTTAAGTAAGTAATTGACCCAATAAAATCGGTTTCAAATTTTGTCCATGGTTTTATTTATGCCTAGGTGCGCGCCTGATTTTCCACCATGGCATTTGGCCATTATATGGTCTACATGCTCCTAGGATGTAGATCGATATATTGATTAATCATAGTAAGGTCATCGGCACTTTCCCAGGCACGTTTAAGTATGTTTTCTTCTACTATCAGTGAATCCCATTGTGCCCACAGTGATTTGAATATCATCCCTTCGTTTGCGACATCTTGCCATGATTGGCTTGTTCTCTTCTTTCAATCGCAAGATAGGTCCTACATCTTTGTCGGTAAGTTGTGTGGTTCTAATCGAAGCCGACATCCATTTTTCATCACGTAGGTAATTCCTTCTTTCTGGTCAATTCTCCTGCAATGTTTACAATCTTCAGGGCAAGGTCTTCTGGACAATGCATCTACATTATTATGCACCCTTCCCGCTCGGTGCTTAATTTGATAATGGTATTGTTGTAGCTTTTCTATCCATCTCGCGACTTGCCCCTCAGGTTGTTTCATTTTCATGAGCTACTGTAACGCAGCATGATCCGTTCTAATCAGAAACTCTTGTCCATAGAGATATTTGTGAAAGTGATCTACGGATTTAATGATGGCTAGGAGCTTCTTTCTGGTAACACAATAATTTCTCTCTTGCTTGGATAGCTTTTTGCTGAAAAATTCGATGACCCGTTTTTCTCCATCTTGTACTTGGGAGAGTACTGCTCCTATGCCATCGTTGCTCGCATCAGTATCATTGAGTAAATAACCCATATAGAGGAGCCACCAGCGAGCTTTACCATATTGAGGGGCAGATGGCGCTGAAATAATTTCGTCTGGTACGCAATATCGCAATATCAGTTTTAACTAGTGACTTGCAACGAGGTAGGTGTCAAAATCCACGTTGGTTCGGTGGTACTATGTAAGGATAGTATTTGCACTATTTATTTCTTTTAGTCTCACTTCTGACGCCAATTGTTAGGGGTTCCCAACGACATAAAACTCGCAAATGTAAAAAAAAACGATATGTCAATTTATTGCGACAAAATAAATTCGTCTTTTATTTCTGCAACTAATACAGTGTGGCGAATCTTCAATCTTCCCAGCTCTAGGTCTATGTCTGTCTGCCCCAACACGTCGGCGGATTCTCCAGTCACAGTCTTAAGTGTTATTAGCTCACACTACTACTATATAAGTAGTGTGAGCTATGGTGATCCTAATTTTTTCGAGAAAAAGAAGTTGCTCCGATTTCAAAAATTTTTATATATCTTTGCGTTTCAGATGATTTTGAAACTTTTTTGTTTTGCTGTCTGTCTGTAACGACCAACCCGCATAACTCAAAAACGGCTTGTCCGATTTTAATGAAATTTGGTACCTAAGTTGGGTCTTGGGTCGAGATGGTCCCATTTAAAAATGAACAAAATCCACCAAACACAAACCAAATAAAAGGGTGGGGGTAAATTTCAAAAATTAGAGTTTATGTGAAAATATGGCGTGTGTGATATCAAACGAAAGGTAATTGAGTCTGGAGTTAAACAAAATACATTTTATTTTTTTTTTAAAGGGTGGGGGTAGATTTTAAAAATTAGAGTTTAAGTCAAAACATGGCTTGTGTGGTATCAAACGAAAGGTAATTGAGTCTGGAGTTGAATAAAATATATTTCAGTTTTTAGTTATATTAGCTGACAAGTACACTATGACTATAGTACCTAGTGTGAGCTTAGGTGCCCATAGATTGGCAGAGTATTTTCTTTTATGTTGGTCGAATTTTATATCTCGTTGCAATTTTGAACTTAAGCAATGATATGGCAGCACCAGTGTCTATTGTTATATTAACTTTTCTTCCATTAATATGTCTGTCGATGTTAAGACTATTGCAGTATGTTTTAAGCTCTTAATAGAGTAAATTTTGAGGGCTACATTCCCATTAATTAACACTCGCCCTTCCGATTATTATCTAGTTTTAGTTCTTTCTGATTTCTTTTTCCGTACTCGTTAGATGGAAGGCGAGACCTTATTTGGACACGATAATAGCGTTGGATATGCCCTGTACGTCCGCATCTAAAACACTTTACATTTGGAGGGGATCGTCTGCTTTCTTTCAAAGAATCAATCTTCTCTATCAGTGATTGAAACATTTGGTTTAGCGTTTTTGAGTTGACGTCATCTCCAGCGCTCATTTCTTCTCTCTCCTGGTGTACGTTCAAATTGAAACGTCGGGCGAGACGTCTTGCCGAGCGAATGATGTCATGGGTAGATCGCCGGACGTCTTGCCTTTGTGAACGATATGGATGTAATAAACATAACCCAAAAATGTATTTTTTTTAAATTATTGATAAATTTAATCAGATTTAAAAATGTGTTACAGTTTATTTAGTAGAGTTAGCATAAACACAAATAAGTATTTTTTTTGTTTTGAAAAATGGAAATAGACAGTCTTTTGGAGTACCCGACTTTTGGTGTCTGACAGAGTTATATTAGAGGAATAAAGTTGTTTTAGATTTAAAAGTTGTGTTTTCTGTAAATTTATTTTCTTTGTTGTACAAGCAATATAGGTTGTAAGTTCCTCTACTCAACACATTCAAAGGAAATAAATAAATTTAAAAATTAATAGTTATATGGACATACATGTGCAATATAATATAATAGCATATGACAGTGAGAATGCGAAAGAAGGCAAATTCTAAAAGTGTTTGCTGGGGCGTTGAGAGATCTTCAATTACATTATATCAAACCTCTTTATATGGTTACATTATCTACTATTGAATAAAGAATATAAATATACATAGTTTAAATGTCTTTTATTTTAATTTGAAAGCACAAAGTAATATCTAGGTATAATATTATTTATATTCCTATAACAATTTGTCCAAATAAAAATCGATTCTCTACATTCTCCTAAGTAGAAACTAAACAGTCAAAATGAAATTCTGTAAAGGATCCATTTGCATCTGAAAGAGTGTTTTCCTAAAAAGAGTCACGCTGCAAGAGGATTCTGCTTGAAAGACTGCTTGATACTTTAAAAACAACTCACACTGCCAAGGGTTATTCCTAATTGTCTTCATTGTATGGAGCGATGTGAAACCTGTAACCAATACAGTTTTGGTCGATTTACACAGCAACATAACAAAAAATGGAATTTTAGGGTTAATTTTGGTATTTTCGTTTTTTTTTTCTGCCAGCGGATTATGGTAAAATGGAGCTTTAAAACAAGGCTAACTTTATCCATTGTGCTATGTTACTATGGGTAAACCATCATGCATACCCTAGCAAAAATCCCACAAAGAAAAATACTCTGTCAATCTATGGGCACCTAAGCTCACACTAGGTACTATAGTTATAGTGTGCGTGTGAGCTAATATAACTAAAAACTGAAATATATTACCTTTCGTTTGATACCACACAAGCCATTATTTTACTTAAACTCTAATTTTTTAAATCTACTCCACCATTTTTTTTTTCAAAAAACTAAAATGTAGTTTGTTTAACTCCAGACTTAATTACCTTTTGTTTGATATCACACACGCCATATTTTTACTTAAACTCTAATTTTTGAAATATATTCCCACCCTTTTATTTGACTTGCGTTCGGTGGATTTTGTTCATTTTTAAATGGGACCATCTCGACCGAAAACCCAGAGAGAGTTATGCGCGTTGGTCGTTACAGACAGACATACAGACAGAACAGTCTAGACACACGGCGCGACAAAAAAGTTTCAAAATCATCTGAAACGCAAAGATATATAATTTTTTTTAAATCAGAGCAATTTTTTTTTCTCGAAAAAATTAGAATTACCATAGCTCTCACTACTATAGTATAGTAGTAGTGTGAGCTAATAGGTAACTAAATTTAATGTTTTCTATACGGGATATGAAACAAACCCAATCATAACAAATTTGACTTCTACAATCTTTTGAAAATAGGAACTTTTGTGATGTTTTTATGTGGGTTTCTTGTCAGAGGTACCCATGTTGAATGGTGTCGAGTTTATAAATGGGACTTAACCCTTCTAAAGAAACTTAGAACTCACCTGTCTTCAAGAAAAAGTCAAATTTGATTATTTATTTATGGAAAATTCCACTTTTATTTAATATGTTTTCGAAAATATAAAACAAAAAATAAAAAAATTGGGGGGTTGGTTTATATACCTACTGCGCAAGTCGAGCCTTTGTCTCCCACCTCATAGAGAAGGGTGTAAAAGGCGATTCGCCCGACGTTATTTTCGGCCAATATGAAGGAGAGTAACTTTCACCTAGTATATAATCTGAACGGATTTGAGCGCGCCCGACTACATCCGACGTGCTATCTGAACGTACCCCTGAATTGACCCAGCTCTTACTTTTGGCCTGGACATATTATTTGATGATTGAATTTCAAGGGCTCGAATGAACACTTCACTGCTGTTATGGAAGCGTTCTCGACGAAGTAACTTTGCCGTGTCTCGTAAGGCGTTAATAAAGCGATCTACCGTGAAGGGATCCCTGTAATTTTCTGAGTAAGCTAAATACATCAGCCTCCTGATATCTGCTTCATACTCTTGCAATGATTCTCCTGGTCTTTGCTGATGAATATTTAATTCTGACTAATGTAAATTTCGCAAGTGTTCGTCTCCATACCTTCTTTCTAACGCTGCCACTACAGCGTTATAATTCTGTTTTTGTTCGACTGGAATGGACCGTAAAAGTCCCAGAGCAGGTTCCCGTAGAGCTACTAACAACGCTCTAGCTTTTTCGTCCTCGTCCCAACCATTTTCAGCGGCGGCATCTCCAAATTGTTGTTTGTAGGTAGCCCAGGAAGACATACCATCAAAATTTGGAGGCTTAAGGTTTTGGTTGGAATTCACAACATATCCCTAAGCTTTTATTTTGTTCTTTCTGAAGCTGTATAAGCTGTTTTGACACATCCTGGAGATTTTCTTTCACTGTTTGAAAAACTTCTTCTCTTACATTCTGTAGCTTGGTCTCCACTTTTTCTTCACTACTACTATGTCAGTTTAGAACGTTTTTCTATGTTGTCCGACGCCTATTCTCCACCTCCTTCTATCCTGACAGTCATCTTCCGTCAGGTTTTTTTGACTCATTGATCTTCGGATTGACTGTTGCCATTCCAGTTTAGGACGCCCTCTTTTTCTGCGCCCTATTAGTTGCCATTCTAGGACCTGCTTTGGTAATCTTTCTTCGCTCATCCGTTGTACATGCCCGTACCATATCAGTTGCCTTTTAGCGATGTCATCCGTTATGCTTCCCTCGATTCCCATTTTTTTTTTATGATCTCATTTCTTATATGATCTGTTCTAGATATTCTCATTGATCTTCGTATTGCACCTATTTCGACACTTTCCATTTGCTTGTATTTTTCTGTTACGCGACAAGTCTCTATTCCATACAACAGCGTGCTTTTCACCATTGTTTCATATATTTTAAATTTTACATTATTTTTTATCTGTCTGCTCCATAAAATACCGTTAAGACAACCAATAACCTTTTTTATTTTACTATTCTTTTTTCCAGTTCTTTTCAGTCTGTTCCTGCCTTGTCAAATGTGACACCCAAATATACATACTCATTGCATGGAGATATTGTTTGTCCATTTTCTAGTTCTAATTCACTTGATTCGTTTCCAATACATAAGTACTGTGTCTTGTCCACGTTCACTGTTAACCCCTACTTTTGGTACTCTTATGTTAACTTTCTCATCATATACTCCATGTCTTCTTGATCATTGGCTACAATTACTTGGTCGTCAGCAAACTGTATTGTGTATATGGTAAATCGGTCGTTAAGTTGTATTCCCATGCCGTGTACTTTGCGTTTCTTGTTTTTTAGAGCTACTGCGATATATATTTTAAAAAGACTTGGAGATATACAACATCCCTGTCTTAAGCCTTTCGTTACCAGGAATTCATTTGAAAGTCGACTTCCAATTTTAGTTTTAGATTTTGACCCTTTGTATAGTTCTTTTATCGCTTTTATGAATGTATGATTGATATTAGTCTGCTCTAACACTGTCCATAATTTTTCTACTGGAACGGTATCATATGCTTTTTGTAGGTTCACAAAGGTAACATGAGTCTCTATATTTCTGGCGCTCCTTTTCTCAATTACTTGTTTAAGACAAAAAACATTATCAATACAAGATCTGCCTGCACGAAACCCACTTTGCTCTTCTTCTTCTTGTTCATGAAAATCATTCTCTATTAGATCTCTAAGAATCCTAGCGTACAATCTACTTAGAGCACTGGTTACTGAAATTCCTCTGTAATTGTTGCAATCCAGCTTGTTTTCTTTTTTATGTATTGAGGATATGACTGCAATTTTCCAATCATCAGGTACTTGATGTCCGTTTATGCATTGATTGATAGTATATGTGAGATTTTCTAGTAGTTTCTCTGATCCATATTTGAGAATTTCAGCATATATTCCCCCAGGTCCGCTAGCTTTTCTGGATTTAAGCTTTTTAATACTATTCTTTATCATTTCTTTTTCGATGATTTACTCCTTTCCATGTACTTCTATGTCTCTCCTCGAAGAGGCTGCCAGATATTCGGGTCTCGTCTCCTGCTGCAGTCCCCTATAGTGTTCTGTCCATTGTTCTAGTTTGATGATCTGGATGTTTACTTTTTCTTTTGTTGGGTTTTTTACTGTAGAAATGAATTTCCATACTTCAGAACTCTGCCTACCTTCTACGTATGTATTTATATCGTGGCATTTGCGCTCGAACATTTCATTGTTTTCTGTGCGTATCAAATTTCTTAGCTGTCTTCCGGTATGCCTGTAGATTTCCAGGTCTCTTTGCTCTTTAGTACTGAGCCATTTCAAGTATGTGCGTTTTTTCTTCTTGACCGTTTCCTGTATTTCCTCCGTCCACCACATCTTATTGTTATTTCTATTATCTTGGTATCCAACAGCTTCTTTGCTTGCTTCTTTCAAGCTTTTTACTATGTTTGTATATATCTCTTCAAATGAATGCTGTGTGTTTAATAATTTTTCATCCAATCGTTTCTGATGCAATCTTTGCGTACTTTCGATTGCTAGACTTTTACACTCTTTTCACTTTCTCGTATACTTTCGTCTCTATTTGTTTTTCTTACAGGGAATAATATTTTTGCTTTTACCAGATGGTGGTCAGATCCACAGGTAACACCACGAAGTGTTCGCACATCATACCACTTTAGTTCCGAGTGTTGCCCACCTATAGCATAATCAATGATTGATCTAAGATTTCTTGTTGGCTGAATCCAGGTATACCGATGAATATCCTTATGATTAAAAAAACCATTATTTATTTTTAGATTATGGGTTTCACACAATTGTATCATTCTCAAGACATTATCATTTGTTACTTCCTCTCCAAATGGTCCTACCACTTTGCTTTGGCTTTGTCTAGCAGTTCGACTATTAAAATCGCCAAGCATAATTATTTCCCTGGTCTTGCCGATTTTAGTGATTGTCTCATCGAGTTGGTCGAACAACATTTATTTTATAGCTACCGTTTCGTCATTTGATGGTGCGTAGGCCGTTAATATGCTTATATTATGTCCAAGCATCTTCATGTTAACTCGAAGTAAGTTAGTAGTCTGTAATCTTATTTTTGAGGTTTTTATTTATTAATAAGGATACCCCCCTGGCTGCTCTTCTTTCTTTTGAGACTCCAGTGAATATGTGAACAAAGTTACCGACACTATTTGTACCTGTTCCTTTCTCTTCTGTCTCTGTGAGTGCAATAATGACTATTGTAACGAAGTTACTAATTTTCTATTCTTTTTGTATTTTTGGTTTTTATTTTATTTACTTAAATAGGACCGAAGGGATATAACATTTCTTCACCTACAATTATTATTTATTTTACTGACTAAAATAGTTTTGACCAACCCTGTATCATAATTATTTCTCGTTAAACAACGACTGTGCGAGAAGTAACTTCGTGGTCGGGTTCAGTTGGTTTTCTTCGAATCGTTAGTGATCGGCTAGTCTCGAGAACCGAGGAAAGTTAATAACAGACGTGTTGTCGCTAGCGACGGGCAGTTCATTTTGATCCGCTGTGCGAGAAAGTTAAAAATTAGAATACCGACCGATTACAATAGAACCGATTTAATTTTTACCGATTTGTTAGCGAGAATCCGTAGATTACAAGTGAGTAAATATTTGATATTTAATTTTGACACGTAATACGCTACATTTCTAGAATTGTTAATTCTGTGAGAATCCGAGGATATCCAATCTTAACTGAGGTGGTATACCAAGTGAAGATTGGTTATTTTGTTTTCAAGCAAATTAAGAATCCGACTACCGAAAACACCCGACCTTTACTGATGAGGTATAATTGGTAAAGATTGGTAGTTTTAGTATTTCTGACACACTTTATCATTCCTAAACCTAAGACCAAAAACACCCGATCTTTGCCGAGGTCGTATAACGGGCAAAGACCGATTGTTTTGTAGTCCGAAGATACCCGAGCTCTACTGTGGTCGTATAACGAGTAGAGATTGGTCATCTTGTGTGTAGCACACTACAATTAGAAAACCGAACACACCCGATCTTTGCCGAGGTCGTATAGCGGGCAAAGATAGGTAGATACATTCTTTTTGACACTCTTTATCATTCCTAAACCTAAGACCGAAAACACCCGATCTTTGCCGAGGTCGTATAACGGGCAAAAACCGACTGTGGTCGTATAACGAGTAGAGATTGGTCATCTTTGCGTTTAGCATACTACATTTAGAAAACCGAACACACCCGATCTTTGCCGAGGACGTATACCGAGTAGAAATCTTATAACTAACAAATTAAAAGTAGCACACCGAAAGCTTCCGAACTTTACCTAAGACGTGTAACAAGCAAGGTTTACTATTTTTCGCAATTTTCGACTAATTTAGGGATTTATAACATTTGTTACGAAATTTCATTTTCGACTCGGACCGATAAAACCAATATTTAATCATACCAAACAAATCCTCTGGTGCTAAATATATTCAAGTTCCGTGTGCGTACTCTTGTGTGGGGGAAAACCAGGAAATAATTTAAATACTAAGGCAATAACAAATAATTATCTTAAAATATCTTAGGTGTCATTGTAGATATTAAGGGTTTAAATTGTAGAGTAAAACCGAAATAATTAGTATACTGTGGTAAAACCGTAGTTAATTAAGACAATAATTTAACCAAATTCTTTGTTACATTATTTGTGTCCCAACTTTTATATGCGAATTACAAGAACCAAAATTTCTCCAGCTGTTTAAAAGCTAGTCGTATCTGGCCATAGGAGACTCTAAGCTCCTTGATTTCTTAGAGTGGCGCCCTTTTTGACTGTATCTCCTTGTATCCACTAGAGTTGGATTTTCAGGGAAAGACCGTCAAGACCGACATAGCCAAACTGTGGAGAGGATATTTGTTCTCTATTAAATAGAAAACAAGGGTCTTTCTCACAAATTGGCGCCCAACGTGGTTTTGTATTTTCGTATTTTTCCGACGAAAGGCGTTCCCTCACAAATTGACGCCCAACTTGGTTTTGTATTTTCGTATTTTTCCGACGAAAGGCGTTTCCTCACAAATTATCGCTCAACGTGGTTTTATATTTTTGCATTTTTTTCCGAAGTTAGAGGGATCTTTACAAATTAGCACCCAACGTGGTTTTGTATTTTCGTATTTTTCCGACAAAAGGCGTTTCCTCACAAATTGGCGCCCAACGTGGTTTTGTATTTTGGCATTTTTTTTCTTGTTTTGTATTTTTTTTGAATTTTTCCGACAAAAAGGGGGCCCTTTACAAATTAACGCCCAACGTGTTTTGCATTTTTTTTTCGGCAAAAGCATATTCTTAACCGTATCGATTAAAAAGGGTTTTTTTATTTTATAAATTGACACACAATAATTTTTAACTTATTTTTTTTATTGGGACACAATAATAATTTCGATATATTTTTTTTTCTGACCGAACCGGTATAAGAGTTTTCTTTTAAAATTGATGAATATTTTAAATAAAATTCGAGCTACCGTACATTTGATCTTACTCTTATTTAATAAATTAATTTGGCAAAACTTTTCCTCTAAAACAAAAACCTTGTCAAATAAAATAATAATGACTTCACCACACGATAGCGCCAGTTCCGATGATGACACTGTATCTTAAACAGACCAAGTAACCGAATTTATTGACAAAATGAATAAAATGACTGGTGGCAACTGGGTTAATACCTTAAAAAAACCTGAAATGGACGAAATTCTTACAAAATAATCCATATTTTGGATTATCCATTGATGGAAATATGGATCAGAAAAGGAAAAGGCTTAGGGAATTTTTAAAAGATGGCGGGAAGTCACCGAAAGTTACAACCGAATCCTCACAAACATATTTTTCTACTTCAGTCCCCACTGTAAACATTTGTTTATGATCACCAATTACAACTTCCTCCGTTACCATAACAAATAACCCACCGATTTTCACAACAAATAATCAAATATTTACTACAGGTACACCAGTAACTACTAAAATGTATATGCCAAATACCGTAATGACATCAATAATAGTTACTTCTATACCTGTAACAGCATTAGCTACAACTAATAATCAATACTTTACGACTTTTTCGTCAATACCGAGTAATGTTAATGAACATAATACCGAAATAAAATTTCAACCGTGTGTAAATTACATACCAGTAATCTCATTACCGACAAATTTATTCAACATCTATGCTGCAACAAATGTCATGCCTAAAGCTCCTGAACATTATGTTTCATTACCAATCCAAATACAAAGTTTAAACTTTTCAAGTATATCTCAACCTTCCATTCCTACCACGACTAGTATATTACAGAACATTCCATTACATTCAAACGTTGTATTTCAAAATCAATCACCAAATTTAAATTTGCCAAGTATACCGCAACCTTCCACTGCTTTCACAACAAATGTTATACAAAATGTTCCATTGTATAACAATGTTTCATTACCGAGTCCAGCATTCAATGTGAGTTTACCGAAAATATCTGAACCTTACAGTCAATCCGCAACAAATATGACATACAAAGTCTCGGCTCCAAACCAAATATCAAATTTAGGTTTACCAAATATTTGTTTAACTGCCCCCTTATCAAATCAAATTCCAGATCTGGGATCAACGAATTTGTCACAACCGTTACCGCCGAATTGGACAAACACGCAATTACCTGCAAACCAATACTTTCAATCTCCTTCTCATCATACGCCGCTTTTTCCAAACTCAACATCTCAGAACATAAACGTTTACAAGTGGAGATTAGTTTTTGATGGAACAGGGGATCCGACTGCCTTTTTGGAACGCTTAGAAGAAAAATTTGCAGCTCAACAAATAGAACCAAACTCCTTTATAAGTATTCTACCGGAATTATTTGAAAAGGAAGCCGCATCATGGTGTAGAAACAATATGAGAAATTGGGTTGACTGGAATAGTTTTCTACAAGATTTCCGAAATCATTACTTTCCTATAAATTACTATGAAGATTTAGAGGCAGAAATAGCCAGAAGATTGCAAAAACCTAATGAATCTGTTGCAACTTACATACCGCAATTACAAACTATACTTAGAAGACATGGAGGATATGCCGCATCACAGGAGTTGACTTGGCTTTACCGAAATTTGTTACCTGAATTTCGACAACAAATAAGAAAATCCGAATTTAATGACATAAATTCATTTACCAAGGTCGTAAGAGAATACGAGATTCTAAAAGAAGAGTTAGAAAGATCCAACTCTAGTCTAACAATAAATTCAAATAGATCTGTACAATTTGCTAATAATTCCGGTAGAATAGGGAATCAAAATAGAAGTTATTTTAGGAATGAGGCCGTAACTCAAACAAGACAAACATTTACCAATCCGCCAGTCAATAGACCAAGTCAATCTTCTAACCCTCCTTCCAGAACATTTTACTCAAAGAAATAGTGCCAATGAAAGAATAACTCAACCTAACTTGAGACAACCACAACCTTCATTAAATTTCCAAAACCGATCAATTAACAGGCAAAATAACAGACCATTTTATAAAGAATAGAATAATCATCCAAGTAATGTAAGACAAAATCCTGAAACATCTGCTAGACGTAATGAGTCTTTATGTTTCCGATGTGGAGAGAATTGACATTTTAGAAATGAGTGTAGTAATCCACCAAAGATCTTTTGTTCAAGATGTAGGACCGAGGGTATTATGTCAAGAGACTGTCTGACCATACCTTAATGTAAAAATATTTGATAAGATTTATAAAGCCCTGATAGATACTGGCGCAGTCCGATCATAGTGTGGAGATCGTATTGCACATGAATGCCAAAAATTGGAGATAAAAATTCAAAAGTCACCAGTTAACTCCGCGATAGTAGCTAATGGTATTTCAACACCAATTCAACATGCGTATCAGCTTGATTTAGAAATTCAAGAAGAACAGTACACCGAATTATTACCGTATTTACCGAAACTTTCCGTAGATATTATATTAGGTTTGGAGTTTCTAGCCAAAAATAAAGTTCAATTAAATTTTATTACCGGAAAAATAAAAATAAATGGAAATTTGATAACAATTGACAAAACTTCCCCAGTAACCGTCCTTCAAGTGCAGAATCCTTTCACATTAACCGAAAATGAAGAACTGAATTTAAAAACATTTTTAGATAAAGAATTGCTAAAATTTTCTAACATGAACGGAACTAAAAATCTATTTTTTTTTATTTAGTCGGTTTAGAACGTTTTTCTACGTTGTCCGACGCCTATTCTCCACCTCCTTCGATCCTGACAATCATCTTCTGTCAGATTTTTTTGACTTATTGATCTTTGGATTGACTGTTGCCATTCTAGTTTAGGACGCCCTCTTTTTCTGCGCCCTATTGGTTGCCATTCTAGGACCTGCTTTGGTAATCTTTCGTCGTTCATCCGTTGTACATGGCCGTACCATATCAGTTGTCTTTTAGTGATGTCATCCGTTATGCTCCGTTCGATTCCCATTCTTTCTTTTATGATCTCATTTCTTATGTGATCTCTTCTAGATATTCTCATTGATCTTCTTATTGCATCCATTTCGACACTTTCCATTTTTGTTTTGTAGTTTTCTGTTACGCGCCAAGTCTCTATTCCATACAACAGCGTGCTTTTCACCATTGTTTCATATATGTTAAATTTTACATTCTTTTTTATCTCTCTGCTCCATAAAATACTGTTAAGACATCCAATAACCTTTTTTGCTATTACTATTCTTTTTTCCAGTTCTTTACAGTCTGTTCCTGTCTTATCAAATGTGACACCCAAGTATACATACTCATTGCATGGAGATATTACTTGTCCATTGTCTAGTTCTAACTCACTGGATTCGTTTCCAATACATAAGTAATGTGTCTTGTCCACGTTCACTGTTAATCCCCTCTTTTGGTATTCTTCCATTAACTTTCTCATCATATACTCCATGTCCTCTTTATCATTAGCTACAATTACTTGGTCGTCAGCAAACTGTAGTGTGTATATGGTAAATCGGTCGTTAAGTTGTATTCCCATGCCGTGCACTTTCCGTTTCCAGTTTTTTAGAGCTACTACGATATATATTTTAAAAAGAGTTGGAGAAATACAACATCCCTCTCTTAAGCCTTTTGTTACCAGGAATTCTTTTGAAAGTCGATTTCCAATTTTAATTTTAGATTTTGACCCTTTGTATAGTTCTTTTATGTATGCATGATTGACATTAGTCTGCTCTAGAACTGTCCATAGTTTTTCTACTGGAACGGTATCATATGCTTTTTGTAGGTCCACAAAGGTAACATGAGTCTCTATATTTCTGGCGCTTCTCTTCTCAATTACTTGTTTAAGACAAAAAACATTATCACTACAAGATCTGCCTGCACGAAACCCACTTTGCTCTTCTTCTTGTTCATGAAAATCCTTCTCTATTAGATCTCTAAGAATACCACCGTACTAGTACCGTGAGAGTACTAGTTACTGAAATTCCTCTGTAATTGTTGCAATCCAGCTTGTTTCCTTTTTTATGTATTGAGGATATGAATGCAATTTTCCAATCATCAGGTACTGGATGTCCGTTTATGCGTGTGAGATTTTCGATTAGTTTCTCTGATCCATATTTGAGCATTTCAACATATATTCCTCCAGGTCCGCTAGCTTTTCCGGATTTAAGCTTTTTAATACTATTTTTTATCATTTCTTTTTCGATGATTACTTCCTCTCCGTGTAGTTCTATGTCTCTCCTCAGAGAGGCTGCCAGATATTCGGGTCTCGTTTCCTGCAGCAGTCTCTTGTAGTGTTCGGTCCATTGTTCTGGTTTGATGATCTGGATGTTTACTTTTTCTTTTGTTGGGTTTTTTACTGTAGAAATGAATTTCCATACTTCAGAACTCTGCCTACCTCCTACGTGTGTATTGATATCGTGGCATTTGCGCTCGAACAGTTCATTTTTTTCTGTGCGTATCAAATTTCTCAGCTGTCTATTGGTTTCCCTGTAGATTTCTAGGTCTCTTTGTTCTTTAGTACTGAGACATTTCAAGTATGTGCGTTTTTTCTCTTTGACCATTTCCTGTATTTTTTCCGTCCACCACATCTTCCTGCTATTTCTATTATCTTGGTATCCAACAGCTTCGATGCTTGCTTCCTTCAAGCTTTTTATTATGTTTGTATATATCTCTTCAAATGAGTGTTCTGTGTTTATTAATTTTTTATCTAATCGGTTCTGATACAATCTTTGAGTACTTTCGATTTCTAGACTTCTAAAGTTGTATTTTTGATTGTCTTCGATGCATTCTAGGTTTTCATTTTCTTCAATACTTTCGTCCTTATGTGTTTTTCTGAAAGGGAATAATATTTTTGCTTTTACCAGATGGTGGTCAGATCCACAGGTAATACCACGAAGTGCTCGCACATCATACCACTTTAATTGCGAGTGTTGTCCAGCTATAGCATAGACAATGATTGATTTATGATTTCTTGTTGGCTGAATCCAGGTATATCGATGAATATCCTTATGCCTAAAAAAAACCATTATTTATTTTTAGGTTGTGGGTTTCACACAATTGCATCAGTCTCAAGCCATTATCATTTGTTACTTTTTCTCCAAATGGTCCTATCACTTTGCTCTGGGTTTGTCTACCAGTTCGGCTATTAAAATCGCCAAGCATTATTATTTCTCTGGTATTACCGATTTTGGTGATAGTCTCATCAAGTTGGTCAAAGAACAGTTGTTTTGTAGCTACTTTTTCGTCATCTGATGGTGCGTAGACTGCTATTATGCTTATATTATGACCAAACATCTTCATGTTCACTCGAAGTATGTTTTCACTAATGCAATCGTAGTCGGTAATCTTATTTTTTAGGTTTTTCTTTATTAATAAGGATACCCCTCTGGCTGCTCTTCTTTCTTTTGGGACTCCAGTGAATATATAGACGAAATTGCCGACACTATTCGTACCTGTTCCTTTCTTTTTTGTCTCTGTAAGTGATATCGATCTTACAATTCTGCACTTCGGTTGCAATAAGGTCCAACTTTTGATTCACTCCCTGTACGTTCCATGTAGCTATATTCATAGTCCTTTGTCTTTGCTTTTTTCGTCTTTGAGAATTTCCATCTATTGCTCCGAGGCTTTGTTTAGGCTTTTTGGTAATTGCTTTGTTTTACAAGTATTAGAGAACCAGTCTAATGCCTCAACCCCCTACTTGGAGGGCCAGGATTTTTAATCAAGGTTTTTCTCCTCTAGCCTTTGACGAGCCAACGCCATACTGTAAAGCAACAGCTGTCTTTTATACTATCCCTAAAAGAAAGGGTTGCCACCTACGCTATGATCACCGTACCGAGGTCCATTCTCTCCGCCTTTCATATCGATGTGGTCTTTTTTTTTTTTTTTTTTTACGGTTAAGCCCCCGTAACCCTGGGAAAGGGACCCTAGACAGGTGCTAACTCTCCGGGTCGGAGAGTAACTGGAATCTACGGAGGGCAAGGGTCGATTCATTTCCCCTGATAGACATCTGACGAGGTCTACCCGTACCCAGTAAAATAAAATTAAAGAGTAATTGCGAACCTATTAAACAAATATATAGACCACAGAACCCAAGAATACAGGCAGTCATAAATGAAGAGGTAGATGCTATGTTAGCTGATAATATAATTGAAGCTTCAAGCAGTCCATGGAGTTCTCCCGTAGTAATGGTAAAGAAAAAAGATGGAAAGTTTCGTTTTTGTATAGACTTTCAAAAAGTAAATATTTGGAAACAAAAAGACGCTTATCCATTACCGTTTATAAATGCAATCTTAGATAAGCTTCGTAAAGCCCGATATATATCTTCTATTGACCTTAGACAAGGATATTGGCAAATACCACTTACCGAAGATAGTAAACCGATTACAGCGTTTACTGTCCTTGGTAGAGGTTTGTTTCAATTTAGAGTTATGCCGTTTGGTTAACATTCTGCTCCTGCAACTTTTCAAAGACTAATGGATCAAATAATTTGCCCAGAACTGGAAGATATTGCATTTTGTTATCTAGATGATATAATTGTGTTAGGAGAATCATTTGACGAACATCTACACAATTTAAAAGAAGTTTTCCGCCGCCTAAGAGAAGCCAATTTAAGACTTAATCCGGAGAAATGTAAATTTGGTCGTAGACAATTAAAATATTTAGGACATACCGTTACTTCTACAGCAATCGCTACAGACCCAGACAAAGTGGAAAGTATTTTGCAAATTCCACCACCAACCAATCAACGAGCGCTAAGAAGATTTTTGGGGGTAGCATCTTGGTACCGTAGATTTATTTCCGGATTTTTCCAAATTGCAGCACCTTTAAATAAATTATTTAAAAAATGTCAACCGTTTAAATGGACTGAAGAACAACAAATCGCATTTGATAAACTGAAACAGTGTTTAACTGAAGCCCCAGTATTAGCTTGTCCAGATTTTTCACGACCTTTTGTATTGCAAACTGATGCATCCGATTATGGCTTAGGTGCCGCCCTTATACAGCATGACAAAGATGGAGATCATGTTATAGCCTATGCCAGTAGGACTTTAACATCTTCGGAGAGAAAGATGTCCGTCACAGAAAAGGAGTGTGCTGCTATAGTTTGGGGCATCGAGAAGATGCGACCTTATTTCTGATCATCAGTCCCTTCGATATATTTTCTCTTGATAGTCCGTTTGGTAGATTGGCAAGATGGAAAATGTTTTTACAACAATTTGATTTTGAAATAAAATACCGTAGAGGAGTGTTAAACCGTATAGCCGATGCTTTATCAAAAGATCCGTTAAATACAGGGGAAGACGAACTTGAAGCAGATCCAGTATTTTCTCTTGACACGTTTGAATCTTGTACTTGGTATTCCCGTAAGATGACGGAAATTGAAACAAATCCGAAAGCATTTCCCGACTACTGTGTAAAAGATGGACGGTTATATCGACATTTCTGGGACATGTCAGATTTAAAGGATCCTGAACTCATCAGATCCATGGAAGTTATGCATACCCACCGCAGCTTGAGAACAGGTTTTAAAAGAAATCGCCAAAACTGCCAGTAGAATAGCTTTGCACTATTATTGGCCAGGAATGTTCCGTGAAATAGCCGAATATGTCCGATCTTGTCCATCCTGTCAACAGTACAAAGTCTCGCAACAGAAAGTACCCGGGAAAATGCAACCATCTGTGAATATAGAACCTTGGGCTACTGTAACTACAGACTTAATTGGTCCACTGCCAAGATCAGCCAAAGGACATTCTTTTGTTGTAATGTTCCAGGACAGATTTACAAAATGGGTAGAATGTCAACCATTAAGAAAAGCTACAGCCACAAGATTTGGATGTCCAAAGATAGTAATCAGTGATAACGGTTCGCAGTACACCGGTAACATTTTTAGAGAGTTGCTTAAAGATTATGAAATTAATCACCGATATACACCTATTTATA
This sequence comes from Aspidapion aeneum, assembly GCA_963576565.1. Taxonomy (NCBI): domain Eukaryota; kingdom Metazoa; phylum Arthropoda; class Insecta; order Coleoptera; family Brentidae; genus Aspidapion; species Aspidapion aeneum. Next base: position 53,254,083 of record OY755044.1, on the reverse strand, counting down.
CTCCACAAGATAATCCAGTAGAACGAACAAATAGATCAATGAAAACAATCATTGCTCAATTAACCGAAAACGAACACCGAAAATGGGATTTATACCCAGCTGATTTGCAGTTTGCTTACAATACATCCCGTCATGATGCTACCAAATATAGCCCTGCCTTTTTAAATTTTGGTCGTGAATTAGAAGCACCTAATGCAATGTACCGATACTGAGATGAATGATAATCGAAATAAGACATCAGACCGTTTTCAAAAGTTAAAAGAAATTTATGAATTAGTACAGATTAATCTAAGCCGTGCTTACACTTCTCAGAGTCACCATTAAAATTTACGGCGAAGAGAATGGCGCTGTCATGTTGGTCACAAAGTCTATAAAAAAGAGCATCCTTTATCATCCGCTGCTAAAGGCTTTGCTGCCAAACTTGCTCCGAAATATTCCGGTCCTTACACCGTTATTAAAGTAGTATCTCCAGTTGTTTATGATCTTAAAGATTCTAAAGGCAAAGTTACAAAACATATTCACATAAAAGATTTAAAAACCGCGTACGAGCGTTAAGAAAGTTATTATAATTTTACTTTTATTTTTAGTAATAAAATGCCTTAGACAAAAACCACCCGTTTGCATACAGAGTAAAGTATTTTTTTTTTCAATAATAGTAAGAAAACGTATATGACAGGGGTACCTACTAGTTAGGCCCTCTATAACCGTTTGGTACTCAGTACCCGGGGTACATAGAACAATATGGCCTCGTTAACCGTTTGATGACAATGAAATATAAGCGCCGAAGAAAAATAACCAACCAATGTTCCTGTAGAAAAAAAAGTTAACAGGGGTTCCTACTACATGGATAGGTCCTCTATAACCGTTTGGTACTAAGTACCCCGGGCACATGCTGAGCATGACCTCGTTAACTGCTTCTAGATACAAATGATATGACGACGTGATGCCTGAAGGGATTCAAGAAGAATTTATATATATTTTTTTAATTTATATTGGTGAGATTAGCTTTAAGTTTTTTTTGTACAAAATAATTTTTTTTATTTTTATATTCTGTTACTTTATTTTCAATATTTAAAAATGACAAAATCCTATGTATTTTGCATTTTTCCGAAGAAAGGGGGGTGTGGAACGAAGTTACTAATTTTCTATTCTTTTTGTATTTTTGGTTTTTTTATTTACTTAAATAGCACCGAAGGGATATAACATTTCTTCACCTACAATTATTATTTATTTTACTGACTAAAATAGTTTTGACCAACCCTGTATCTTAATTATTTCTCGTTAAACAACGACTGTGCGAGAAGTAACTTCGTGGTCGGGTTCAGTTGGTTTTCTTCGGAATCGTTAGTGATCGGCTAGTCTCGAGAACCGAGGAAAGTTAATAACAGACGTGTTGTCGCTAGCGACGGGCAGTTTATTTTGATCCGCTGTGCGAGAAAGTTAAAAATTAGAATACCGACCGATTACAATAGAACCGATTTAATTTTTACCGATTTGTTAGTGAGAATCCGTAGATTACAAGTGAGTAAATATTTGATATATAATTTTGACACGTAATACGCTACATTTCTAGAATTGTTAATTCTGTGAGAATCCGAGGATATCCAATCTTAACTGAGGTGGTATACCAAGTGAAGATTGGTTATTTTGTTTTCAAGCAAATTAAGAATCCGACTACCGAAAACACCCGACCTTTACTGATGAGGTATAATTGGTAAAGATTGGTAGTTTTAGTATTTCTGACACACTTTATCATTCCTAAACCTAAGACCAAAAACACCCGATCTTTGCCGAGGTCGTATAACGGGCAAAGACCGATTGTTTTGTAGTCCGAAGATACCCGAGCTCTTCTGTGGTCGTATAACGAGTAGAGATTGGTCATCTTGTGTGTAGCACACTACAATTAGAAAACCGAACACACCCGATCTTTGCCGAGGTCGTATAACGGGCAAATATAGGTAGATACATTATTTTTGACACTCTTTATCATTTATAAACATAAGACCGAAAACACCCGATCTTTGCCGAGGTCGTATAACGGGCAAAGACCGACTCTTTTGTAGTCCGAAGATACCCGAGCTCTACTGTGGTCGTATAACGAGTAGAGATTGGTCATCTTGTGTGTAGCACACTACAATTAGAAAACCGAACACACCCGATATTTGCCGAGGTCGTATAACGGGCAAAGATAGGGAGATACATTATTTTTGACACACTTTATCATTTATAAACATAAGACCGAAAACACCCGATCTTTGCCGAGGTCGTATAACGGGCAAAGACCGACTGTTTTGTAGTCCGAAGATACCCGAGCTCTACTGTGGTCGTATAACGAGTAGAGATTGGTCATCTTGCGTTTAGCACACTACATTTAGAAAACCGAACACACCCGATCTTTGCCGAGGACGTATACCGAGTAGAAATTGGCTATCTTATATCTAACAAATTACAAGTAGAACACCGAAAGCTTCCGAACTTTACCGAAGACGTGTAACAAGCAAGGTTTACTATTTTTCGCAATTTTCGACTAATTTAGGGATTTATAACATTTGTTACGAAATTTCATTTTCGACTCGGACCGATAAAACCAATATTTAACCATACCAAACAAATCCTCTGGTGCTAAATATATTCAAGTTCCGTGTGCTTTCTTTTGTGTGGGGGAAAACCAGGAAATAATTTAAATACTAAGGCAAAAACAAATAATTATCTTGTACTCCTTAAAATATCTTAGGTGTTATTGTAGATATTAAGGGTTTATATTGTAGAGTAAAACCGTAGTTAATTAAAACAATAATTTAACCAAATTCTTTGTTACATTATTTGTGTCCCAACTTTTATATGCGAATTACAAGAACCAAAATTTCTCCGGCTGTTTAAAAGCTAGTCGTATCTGGCCATAGGAGACTCTAAGCTCCTTGATTTCTTAGAGTGGCGCCCTTTTTGACTGTATCTCCTTGTATCCACTAAAGTTGGATTTTCAGGGAAAGACTGTCAAGACCGACATAGCCAAACTGTGGAGAGGATATTTGTTCTCTATTAAATAGAAAACTGCATTTCGGTTGCAATAATGTCCAACTTTGGTTCACTCCCTGTACGTTCCATGTAACTATATTCAGAGTTCTTTGTCTTTGCTTTTTTCGTCTTCGAGAATTTCCGTCCATTGCTCCGAGGCTTTGTTTAGGCTTTTTGGTAATATCTTTGTTTTAAAAGTATTAGAGAACTAGTCTAATGCCTCAACCCCCTACTTGGAGGGCCAGGATTTTTTATCCAGGTTTTTCTCCTCTAGCCAACGCCATACTGTAAGGCAACATATTCTTTTATATCCCTAAAAGAAAAAGTTGCCACTTACGCTATGACTACGGTACCGAGGTCCATCCTCTCCGCCTTTCATAACCATGTGGTCTTATCCCGTAACCCTGGGAATGGGACCCTAGACAGGTGCTCACTCTCCGGGTCAGAGAGTACCTGGAATCTACGGAGGGCAGGGGTCGATTCATTTCCCCTTATAGACATCTGACGAGGCCTATCCCGTACCCCTTTTTCTTCAACAGTCTGCAATTTGTTTTGTACCTTTTCTTCTACATTCTGCATTCTCCGAGTTATTATTTCCTTAAGATCTTCGGTTGCTGCCTTGAAATCTTCTCTCAGCTGTTCGGAGTTGCTTTTTATCTGATCGAAGTTTTCGTGCATGCCATCTAATGTCTGTCTCATATCGTTCTGGTTTTGTTCCATGGTCTGTTTCATGTCGTTCTGGTTTTGCTCAATGGTCTGTCTTATATCGTTCTGGTTTTCAGCGATTTGAGCTGCTAGAGCCTGCATCACTTCAGTTAGATCTTCCATCTTTGTCGATCCTTGTCTAGTAAGCATCAACTTTCTGATAAATCACTTAAAAGGTCTATTTTGGGCTACAAAGCGAATGTCGAAGTAGGTTTTTCAATATCTCTTCGGATTCTTAAATAGAACCTAATGGAATGTTCTGGAGTTTACTAGTAAATGCAGTAATTTCTCACTTTATCGATTACTAGGCAAATGTAGAAGTCGCTTTCTTATTATCTCTTTTAGTTCTCGAATAGAACGTCGTAGATTGTTATGGAATATTCTAGAAAATATTTCTAGTTCTTGCTTTTTAAATAACTAAGTTAATGACGAAGTCGGTTTTCGTATATCTCTTTTGATTTTGATTTTGATTTTGATTTTGATTTTGATTTTATAGAACTTCTTTTTAATTCTTAATTTTTGACTAACTAAGCTAATGTCGAAGTCGGTTTTTGTATATCTCTTCTGGTTCTAGAATAGAACGTCGTAGAATGTTATGGAATCTTCTAGAAATTTTTTCTAATTCTTACTTTTTAAATAACTAAGCTAATGTCGAAGTCGCTTTTTGGATCTCTTTTCTGGTTCTCGAATAGAACGTCGTAGAAAGTGATGGAATATTTTAGAAAATCTTTCTAATTATCAATTTTTGGGCTGTAAGGTTAATGTCAAAGTCGATTCTCTAATATCTCTTTTGGTTTTTGAATAGAACACTATCGAACTTCTTCGAATATTCTGGAAAAATCACTTACTGTTCTGTCCAATTGTCCTAGCCGGTGGAACTATTTAAGGATAGTCTTTGCACTATTCAGTTCTGAATATTCTGGCAAAATCACTTACTGTTCTTCTTTTCAATTATCCTAGCCGGTGCTACTATGTAAGGATAGACTATTTATTTCTTTAGTCTCACTTCTGACGCCAATTGTTACGGGTTCCCAACGACAAATAAAACTCGCAAATGTCAAAAAAAAACGATATGTCAATTTATTTCGACAATTATATACAAACACACGCACTTAAACTTACTAATAACTTGCTAATAATTCACTTCTTTAATCGGCCTATTAACTTTGTATTAATATCTGGCGATAACTACCGTTCGTTATCTCTTATCTCGATGCGCGATATCCGGCCCTATATATAGAGTCGCTGAACTTTCCGGAATTATCCATCCTTGTTCGATTCACGAGTATAATTGTTTTTTCTAGAAACTGCGCGTCCGAGTACGAGTGTGAGTCATAGATAACGCAACTAAAACCTAGACTAAGAATACAACCATAAGATAAGTCAACCTAATACTACACTAAACCTAAATAAATTCTAACTATAAAATTTAAATAACTTTAATTTGTAACAATAGTGTAAAACTTTAAATTACACATCAGAAGCGTCCGCAAACTGGGACTATCTTTTAGGAGTACAAACAACCATTGGCGGCGCGTGTAAAACTTTGGTGGGTGCACACCCAAAAACAATTGAGGCGCAGGAATTAAGTAATTGAAAAACCGCTTTGAGTGTATGCGTTGTGTGAAGTTTAAATTTTATTGATTCGATTACAATGATAGCCGAGAACAGCAAACATAATTAAAAACGCTAAAAGTAAAAACGTTTACAACAAATAAAACTGAAATTCAACTACTCATCTCCGATAGGGTTAGAGGTAGTCAGGTTTCTCTAGATGATTCTAGGTAAGGTCGACGTCGCGTCGGTCGTATAACTCCTCCACCCCTAAATTACACTTTACAGGGGCAGGTGGATGCTGGCCAGATTAATTTTCTGCTCACATTGTTTCAATGGTTAAGGAATGGCGTTAATTTTTTCTTGTGGAGTTTGGATTTGAATTACAACTGGATTTATGTTTTTTGATTGTTTGCATTTTCGTACTCGCGTATAGATTAAGTATAAACATATAAGTGTAAGTACAGAGCTATCAGGTACTTCAAGTACAGTACTTGAAATTGTACTTCAAGTACTTACATGTACTTCAAGGACTGTACTTGAACTACATCTACAATCCGGTAATTGTACTTGGGTACTTGAAGTACTTTTAACAATGTACTTGGAAATGTACTTGAATTTGTCAAGTAAAGTAGTTCAAGTACATTATAAGTACTTCAAGTACATTCAAAATTATATTTCTGGCATTTTTCTCATTTTTTGACATATTTAAAGTACTTGAAGTACTTCTATTGTAAAAGTAAAAGACTTGGGGAAAATCAAGTACTTTTATAATGTACTTGGTACTTGAAGTACATTTGAAAAGAAAATGTGCTTAGTACTTTAAGTACTTTTACAAATCTTAATGTACTTGGTACTTGTACTTGAAGTACTTTCATAATGTACTTGTGACAGCTCTGTGTAAGTATTACATATACTAGTAATGTCCATATACTATGCTATACCATTACATATACTAGTAATGTCCATATAAATGCTTGAGCTGTCGTAGGTCACGGACTATAGTTGTTTTCTTTTATTTGCATTCGATCTTTTCATTGATCGATATTGTATAGCAGTGTTTTCCCTGCTTTTGGTTTTTTGTTTCTCTCGTATCTCGGTAGATGGCGCCTCTTGCTATAGTTCGCTCACTAATTACATTTAATTAGAGACAAAACCCTCTGATTAACTTCGCAAGATTTGTCACTTGACCAGCAGTGTTCTGAGGAGTCCCATAAGGACGAAACGGTTAACTGTCAACACTTATTAGGTGTCCATTAGATCTTGGACCCCCGTGAGGTTAAGCTTTCAAGCTACCCACGGAAAAATATAAGGGAAACAAAAAACTCCTTTTTGCCCGATTAGCCATGAAACTTGTTTGATAAATGCTTGATGTTTGGAAGTGTGGGTAGTTTTCTTGAATGTCTCTACTTAGGTTGTTCAAGTCAATATCTTCTTTACTGTTTGATAGGGCCAACGGATGTGTAACAGTTGGTGCATCTTGTATGCCAGGAAAGATATACGGCTGAACTATTACTGCTGTTGTTTTGTTGTTGTTCGTAAGAATTTGTCGATTGATCTGAATTAGGCAGTGGCTTGGCAATCTGATCAGATATGTTCCCAAAAGTGTACAATATACTTCTTCTTGATGTGGATAGGAAGTTTTAGCGTTTTCTTCATTTGAAAGAACAAATATCCATTGGTTTGTGTGTTTTCTCTAGTTGGTAAATGATTGGTGTGGCATTTGTTTTGTAGCTACTCTTTCGTCATCTGATAATGCGTAGGCTGTTATTATGCTTATATTATGTCCAAGCATCTTCCTATTTACTCAAAGTATGTTTTCACTGTTGCAGTTGTAGTCTGTAATCTTATTTTTTAGGTTTTTCTTTATTAGCAAGGATACCCCCTCTAGCTGCTCTCCTTTCTTTTGGGACTCCAGTGAACCCGATCGTCAATTTTTGTATACCAAAAGGAAATACTTACGATAGTTCCCGGTATATTTCCCAGTATTTCCCTAAATTTTATTGTTTCTATAGCTTTTTGAGTTCAATGCTTTCTGATGACACTGATAGGTTGGTTACAGTGTGTTCTAGAAAAATATGGGTCAGTGTATCAAGTAATAAAAAAATGAAAGTTGTTGTTCTTGTATTCTTAAAATGAAGTTTTTGTGAAATAAAAGTATTTCTAAAATATTTTCTGCGTTGATTATTTAAGCTTCCACAAAAGTCAAGAGGTTATGTGGTCTCAGTAAAAGGAAGAACGCATCATAGAACACTGGGATTTGGTGTTAAAAAGAAAAGGAAAAACAAAGTAAGGTTAGTGACACATTTCTAGAAAATGTCAAGAAGGACAAAATGGGAAGCTAGAAAGATGGCGGAAATATATGGAGTAAAGCCGTTTAATGGAAATAACTTTTCAACTTGGAAGTTTAGAATTGAACTGATTTTGGAAGATCAAAGTGTATCAGATGTTTTAAATGATCCACTGCCTGCAGTGACTGATGCCAAATATGCAGAATAGAAAAAGTCAGACATTAAAGCCAGAAAAATTATTATCCAGTGTTTATCAGATAATATTGTGGAATCTGTTAAGGATAAGAAACCAGCGAAGGAAATAATAGATACTCTAAAAACAACATGGGAAAAGACTGGCCTTTCGACACAGGTCATGCTTCAAAGAAAACTAAGAGGCTTGAAATATAAAGAAGGCACTTCAATAAGCATATTTTTGTAAGAATTTGATAGCTTAGTATCACAGCTAAGAACAGCTGAAGGGAATCTCAGTAATGAAGAGGGAGTCTTACAATTGCTTTCGGCCATGCCAGACTCTTTTCAGAGTGTGACAACAGCAACAGATATTATGTTTGCACAAAACCAAGGTGAAATTGATATAGATTAATGAATTGATTAAAAATAAGTTGCTGTTAGAGGAACAAAGACAGAATAAATCAAAGGATGAAACTAGTTGCCCAAATGTAGCTTTTGGAGCTAAATATAGAGGAAACTACAAGAGAAGAAGTTTTAGAGGGAGATCAGGATCTAATGATCAAGGTCCAAGTAGGGCAAATACAGAAACTGAACCTCGATAAGAGCCTTTTCTCTATAGATGTCATTTGTGTAATCAAATTAGTCACAAACGTTATGATTGTCCTCAAAATAGAGGAGGTTTTAGAGGAGGCTATCGAGTTTTTAGAGGTACTTTTCAAACTGGTTTAGAGGTAGTTATGCACAGAATACACAAGAAAAATCAGAAGAGGAATCAATTTCATTTTTACCATCAGAAACAGATGCTTGTTTGACTAGCAAAGTTGAAGTTAGCTTTGTTATTGACAGTGGGTCAACCATTCATTTAGATGGGAGTCACTAAGCTGAATTTGGCGGGAAAATGGTATAGTGAAAAACCCAATTTTGTCAAGATTAAAGTATTTGGATGTACTGGGTACAGTGTAGTCCCAAAAGAAGTAAGAAAATCAAAACTTGACTCAAGATCAGAGAGACTTATTATAGTTGGTTATGCCGACAATGGGTATAGGTTGTGGAATGAAAATGAAAGGAAAATTGTACATGCTAGGAATGTAATTTTTGAGGAATCGAGGAGGGAAAGCAACCAAAATCTATCCATTTATACCCGTGAGAATGACAATAGTAAAAACATACTCAAAGATGAAAAATTAACAGAAAAGGAACAAGAACAACAAAGTGAGACAGAAGAACTGAAAAATGAAACAGAGGATATTTTGACAGAAAGAACTAGAAGAAAGAACTAGAAGAAGATCAATGAAACCCAGATATTTACAAGACTATGTTCTCTATGAAGACTTAAATTTGGTAGCAGCAATAAATGCAGTAAATTTATTTGCTGAAGTTCCAAAAATATATCCGGAAGCAGTAAAACAAGACTGTGGATGGAAAAATGCAATAAAATAAGAGTTAAGTGCGTTGGAAAATAGTGAAACTTGGAAGGTAGTAGTGCAACCAGAAAATGTAGAAATGATTGGCTCAAGGTGGGTGTTCAGTGAAAAAGTTATTGATGGAAAAGTAAAAAAAAAGCGCGTTTAGTAGCTAGAGGTTTTAAACAAAGTGTAATCACAGATGATGTTTATGCACCTGTGGCAAAAATGGCAAATATAAGATTGCTTTTATCACTGTATATAGAGTGTGATTTAGATGCATGTCAACTTGATGTCAAATCAGCCTTTTTAAATGGAAAGTTGAAAGACCCAGTATATATGTACCCACCAGATGGTTTAGTAGTCAAAAATAAAAATTTAATTTGTCAACTGGAGAAAGCTTTGTATGGTCTTCGTCCATCTCCAAAATGCTGGAACTCTTGTTTTAATGATGCTCTAATTGAAATGGGATTTCAACGATCCAAAAAGGTGTCATGACCCATGTTTATACTTTACAGATTTGACATACTTGTTTATTCATGTCGATGACATACTATTATTTTCTAAATCTCAGGAAACCTTAAATTTTGTCAAAAATAGTTTGATGTCGAAATTTAAAATGAATGAACTTAATGGGAAAAATATTAATTTTCTCGGTTTGGAAATTTCTAGATATAATGACATTTTATACATAAAACAAACAGACTTGATCAATAAAATTTTTAAAAGATTTGACATGACAGATTGCAAACCGCACGATCTGCCAATGCAACCTAAACTGCAACTTGATATTGATAAAAATTGTCAGCTTTCTGAAAATTTACCATATAAAGAACTGATAGGCTCGTTAATGTACCTCATGCTTGGTACAAGACCAGAAAGCACCCATCGCAGATCGAATCGTGACAAGGTGGATAATTTGCCGTTAATTAGTCGTGAATTAGTTGTGGAAAAATTAATTTTGTCGCTCTTATTTTTAACCCTTTTTTTGGGTGCTTCGCTAACTTCATATGAAGTTAGCGAAGCCCCCTCGTAAAAATGGCTTTTATCAAAATCGAATATGGTGGATAATATGCCGCTAATTAGTCGTGAATTAGTTGTGGAAAAATTAATTTTGTCGCTCTTATTTTTGACCCTTTTTTTGGGTTCTTCGCTAACTTCATATGAATTTAGCGAAGCACCCTCGTAAAAATGGCTTTTATCAAAATCGAATATGGTGGATAATTTGCCGCTAATTAGTCGTGAATTAGTTGTGGAAAAATTAATTTTGTCGCTCTTATTTTTTACCCCTTTTTTGGGTGCTTTGCTAACTTCATATTTTGGCACCCATCGCAAATCGAATCGCTACTAGGTGGATAATTTGCAGTTCATTAGTCGTGAATTAATTGTGGAAAAATTAATTTTGTCGCTCTTATTTTTGACCGTTTTTGAGGGTGCTTCGCTAACTTCATATGAAGTTAGCGAAGCACCCTCGTAAAAATGGCTTTTATCAAAATCGAATATGGTGGATAATTTGCCGCTAATTAGTCGTGAATTAGTTGTGGAAAAATTAATTTTGTCGCTCTTATTTTTGACCCTTTTTTTATTCTTATAACGATTGTCTTCTAAATCCTGTCTGTATTAATTTCCTCATAAATAAATTTTTGCCGAACCGATTTTAATAAAATATAAAGTGAAACAGATTGATTGCTTTTAAAAGATCGCTATTAAAATTTGCCGTCATTGTAAAATCCAAAATGGCGGACATAAAAACTTTTTGAAAATGCTTATATTTTTCGAAATTTTTTTGATTTTTTTCGGAAGCATTGAAAAGTTTTACAGATTGTACGATTGCCTTGCCATTTCTACGTGCATTCGTTTCCTCATAAATTCATTATTACTAAACCGACAATAAAATAAAAAGCATCATGTCGAAATTCTTCGCCATCTCTAAATGTAATATGGCTCACTAAATCGAATTTGACCCTCCATAAAGGATAGTTGATTCTTATGTTACGAGAAATTTTTAAAACCTTTTTTGAATTTATTTATAAGATCTAGATCCAGCACTCATAACGAAGTACTAATCATAAGAAAATAAATCCTCGCAACATACAAAGAAGTGATCCTTCCAAGAAGCACAAATTTGACTTTTTTTCAACATCTTGGATTTACAAATGTCGGAAAATTTCAATAGTTTTGTTCAAAAAGCAATATTTCTTTTTTTTTAAATTGAAATCGGTTTAGTTAATTTATAAGGAAATTATTGCAGACAGAAGTTAAAGCAGCAGTTGGAATAACAATTATTATTTAAAGAACCACTATACGGATTTTGTAGATTTTATAGAATAAAAGATGATGATGAATTTATGAGGAAATGAATGTATACAGAATTGATAAGGATTAATTTTTCGGGAACCACTAAACCGAATTTAATGATTCGTAACTAGTTGCATGAGGGTGGCGTAAACACAGCGTTTTTACGAATTCTAAAAATCATCCGAAATACAAGAATAAGGGCAAGATTGATTCTGTCAGCCACATTAAATTTTATAATATCAAAAAAATCTTTCTGCTTAAAAGCGTAATCAATTTTCTGCAAAGTTCTGTTTGTTCCATTAACATTGCTAGTTTAGTTCAAAAGTTATAACAAGAAACATTTTAGTAGTAGATATGAGTACCGGGTTTAATTACAGTTTTTTATTTTGATTATATACAGGGTGTCTCTGATAGGTCTGTACAAAATCTTAACACATATTCCTTAGTCCAAAATTCTTCGGTTTCAGAGATACAGGGTGGTGAATTTAAAAATTAAAAATCGATTTTGCCGAAAAGCAAGAAACTTGAATAAAGCTTTGAGAACAATAGTCAGTAGACAACTGGCCGTTGCTATGATATTTTGTCAGTGTAAAACACTTTAGTGAAATAGTCATTCAAAATATTTTCAGTATTCTGTTGCGGCATCGAACACCAAAACGGCAATATCTCGAAAACGACTTACTTTAGCGCATGTTAACAAGAATATCTTTTTGGCTCAAAAAGATTCAGGAAAAATTTTAAAGTTACACTGAGAAAAAAGTTATTGTCATTTTAAACCATAAAAAGAGCATTGTGAAGCGCCCTCTAACGGCCACAGTGAAAAAGTGTCCATATTTAGGTTTGGCATTCCAAAAAAACCCCGAGTTGCAATTTTTAAAGTAATGAATTGAGAAATGTTCATAAATTTTAATAAAATCGATTTTTAATTTTTAAATTCACCACCCTGAATCTCTGAAACGGAACAATTTCGGACTAAGGTAAGTTGCTTTAAATCGATTTATTTTGACCTCAGGAATATGTGCTAGGATATTGTACAGACCTTTTAAAGACACCCTGTATAGAAACACACCCTATTATACTCCAAAAACTCTTTCAAGACTAATTTTTTACTAGTATTGGGTTAAATCAAGGGTGACGGGGGTAGGGGCACCCAAAACGGCGCACAGTGGGGCAGAAGCACAAAAAGGTGCGATAAAGTCCCACAGTGCATTGGATGTATTCCTTTGTAGTCAGGAATGTTTAAAATGAATTACTTAGTGATCCAAAATAAAAAAAATTGACCCCGAGCTGTTAGTCGAGGTATAAGTGGTCGAATAAGCTTCAAAATATTTCCTAAAATACTATGTACGACGGCAATGTTTACAAAATGTTATATTATGTTGTCGACCCTTGTTACGAATAAAATTAAATTTTTTTCGTAACGCGTTTTTGCTAAGTGAATTGAAATATTTGCTTTTAAAAAATAACCTCTAGCGACATCTTACGTGAGAGAGTTTAATTAGAATATTTTGAAAATAAACCGGTGACTTGCACACTACCTGTCCGTAGTCGGGTTAAGTTCAAAATTATTGATTTTATGCAGTAAACTAACTGCTGGGAGAGGATCATTTTGAATTTGTTTCAGTTTTGGAATAGGATCGAGTGAGTTGTCTGTCCCTTTTTTGTCATTGGGGTGAAACAGGGATAGAAAGAATTTTCTGGTTGTTCAACTTGTACGACAGACGTTGCGTAATTGGCCGTGTTGTATTTTAGCCTAAAAAGCTTTGTTTTGCGAAGACTCTGGGATTGTTTACTAATTTATTTACCTATAAAACAATAAACATAAGTTTTTTGTAATTTAAATAAAGTGACTCAAAATTATTCAGTCAGTTTTAGTCTTATTAATGAATACGGATTTGTGTTATTGATTTTCTGGAGAATGAAGATTTTGGGACTTTAGGGAGTCTGATTGGTCAGTGATTGCTATGCAGTTTGGGAAATTGAGAGGAATTTTACAAAAATCGCTCTATTTTGTTCGAGCATTTGTCGAGAAACAAGGTATTTTAATTATGTTATAACATAACCTTATTTTTTTTTTGTTCATCAAGCATGGCTTGAAATTTTTTTGATAGGATACAATAGAATTTTGCTCTAATTTTAATCAATGGTAATATGAAATTCAATTGCATATACCAGATTTTTATTTTTAATTAGGTCAATATGTTATAAAATAAATATATATATATATATATATATATATATATATATATATATATATATATATATATATATATATATAAATATTGATAAAGGGTACTTAGCCACCTCAAAACATAGTATATAAATTACGGTGTCACCTCATATATAACTTTAGTACCTCACTTTTTTCAGGTGACAACGTTTTTCAATAAAAATTTCAGGGACGATTCCTAACACACTCAGCAAGCTGTGTGCAAAATTTTGTTCTGAGGTCACAAAATGGTATATATAGCTACTTTTTGGACGTGTAGTTCACGTATTGGCGGTGGCGCTAGCGTCGCTTTTACTGTAACTAAACGGTCCACTGAGTCACCTCGGTGGTAGAACACGTATTCTGCGTATTAAAGCTTCGCAGCGGCCTCAGAAATTTGGCAACATTGCAGATTAGATTTTAGACGCTACGGGTTTCTATGTTATATGTAATTTGTACCTGCTTTTTTGACCCTTGGAATATCTAATAGAATTCTCAGAAACGAGTGCCTGAGTCTGATATTTTAAGAGGGGCTTTGTAAAGGATTATTATTGTATTTTTTATCTTATTGAAAGAATTTGACTAATTTTGCTAGTCTTACATTTTTTTTTATTCTGCCTGGTAGTTTTTAACGGTTTTATTTAATTTGACTTAATTGATTTTGTAATATAATAAATTTTTGCGACAGCTATTCAGACACTTTCCTATGGGCAAGACTTGAAATTAGTTAAGTAGTTTTACCACATAATATGACGTTTTGGTGCAAAAGGTCCGAAACGTGGCACAATTATAGAGCGATGCCTGCTCTCACCTCTTTTTTAAAAAAATAGTGCACGAATTCTCTTTTTTTAAAATAACTTGGTTTTTGTACAAAGTTTGAAACAAAAATTATAGCCAACAAAATTTTATACGAAAATACTAAACTGTGTTTTTTGTTAGACTAAAAACAAGGTTCGAGGTATGATATTAACCATTTTTTCATTTTGGAATTTGTCCAATTTGTTTTTTTGGTGGCCTTTAAATTAAAAGTTACTCATTTTTGAGAATGATTGAAATGACATGAAATAAAGATAGATAAATATTCTACAAAAATTATTAATCAGTTACATGGGTAATATTCTTGGTAAGATACAAACCATAAAGTTTTAGGTCTACCCACATATATGTATTTCTATATTATATGCAAAATAAACTGAAATAATTAGGTTTTATTTAATTTTCTAAAAACTAAGTACCTAGGACTTCATGGGCTAATTTGAAAAAAAACTGTATTATTTTTATAGGTTTCGTTTATTAGGTTCGCGCGCCGTATACCATCTTTTCTTGATACATTTCAGTCGATATTTGACCTATCTAAAACTCTACTTCGGAATGAGCTACGAATCTCAAACTTTGCACAGTCGTAGATCTTCATAGAGTTAACAACCCCTCCAAGTTTCATGGAATTCCATAAAGTAGTAAAGTAGTTACGAAATTTCAAAACACGTCGAAATTGCCACTCACTCACTCACTCACTCACTCACTCATGTATAGATCATCAATATTCTACAGTACTTCTAGACATGCTACAAAGCTGAAATTTGGCAGACTTATAGAAATTATGACCAAACCCCTGGAAAAAATCAAAAATCAAAACCCCAAAATTCTAATTTACTCCCCTCCCCCACACATGTAAAGTTATGTAAAAGTAACATTGCCCACTTCCAGAAATGTCAGACTGATAAGAACTATGATAAAACTATAGAAAAAAAATTAAAAACCTCAAAATTATAATTTACTTTCCTCCTGTAAAAGTAATATTGCCCACTTCCGGACACGCTAGAGAGCTGAGCTTTGGAAGGCCGATAGTAACTTTGATAAGACTATAGAAAAAAAATTAAAACACCCCAAAATTCTAATTTACTTCCCTCCCCTATAAATGTAAAAGTGCGTAAAAGTAACATTGCCCACTTCCAGACAGCTCGAGAGCTGAGCATTGGAAGGCTGATAGGAACTATGATTAAACTATAAAAGAAAATTAAAAAACCCCAAAGTTTAATTTACTTCCCTCCCCTATAAATGTAAAGTTATGTAAATTAGCATTGTCCACTTCTAGAAACGCTAGAGAGCTGAGCTTTGGAAGACTATAGGAAAAATTTTAATTTACTTTCCTCCCCTATAAATTTATAGTTATGTAAAATTAACTTTGCCTACTTCCAGGGACACTAGAGAGCTGAGCTTTAGAAAGCTGATAGGAACTATGATAAAACCATAGGAAAATATAAAAAACTTCAACATTTTTGATATGCATTTCAAAAGTTTTGAACAATATCCCGCATATTTTACTACTTTAAAACTTAAATATTATCCAAATCCTTTAAACAAGCAGTAATCATTTAAAAAAAGGCATGTTGAAAATATGGAATATACTTTTTGTATCTCTTTTTTGGCCCAGAACACACATTTTAATATGAATGTTTAATATAACGTCCTATAAAATTTTTAAAACCCAGAAGGATCTTTTAACAATAATTCTGCATATTTGCAACCAATTTCTTGCATGAAGTACAAAAGCGCTAAAATTAAAAAACAACTTTTTCAAAAAAATTTACAAGAAAAAGCACATTTCAAATATTGATCGAAGGAGTCTTTTACATTTCAGTGTATGCAAGTAAAATAAATGGATCCATGACGGATCTGATACCTTCCTAGCTAGCCTATTAGCACACTTTAAGTGGAGCCATGATATATCAGCCCTGAAAACAGTTTTTTGTAAATAACTCACAAACTAAAGCTCCTATGAAGTTTTTGGTTATTACACAAATTATTAAGCAAAATGTAGCCTACTATAAACCGCATATTGATACGACGCTCCATTAGAAAGTTTTTAAATTTTTTAATTGTCAAAAAAATATCTAGCATTAATGGATTTTTACCAAAAACTAATCAGCTCTTTAGAGTGGCGAACAATCCTTTAAAAAAGGAGTGAAATCATAACAAAAACATTTCATGTAAAAAAACCCAAGTACGCGAGAGTGGTGTTCCGTTAAAAGAATTGATATAAAAGTAAAGCCAAGTTCTCCAATATAAATTTTAAAATTAAAGATTCTCACTAGTTTGGAAATGTTTTTGTAAACTTGGCTATTACGGCTGCAAATGACTCTTAGGCACAGTGCTAAATTGAACATAAAGATATTATAATTTTGATATGACTTGGAAATTAAATAATAAAGAATGTCAAAGCTGCAAATTGACAGTTGGTCTCTCCTCAGTAGACACCATAATTCCTATTTCTTTTTCAGATACCAACATGATCATTTCATTTCATGTTTATGCTCGGGCTGAATGAGGCGTAATGAGGCCGAAACGCTTCCCCGAGCTACCTTTACCTCTGAGGACTTGCCCGTAAAACTTTTTTGTTAAGACTTTTTACCTCGTGATATTCCTTCAAATTTAAAAAAATCCAGAGCTTAGGCTGTCTTCTGGGAGCCGAAACACGTCCCCAAGCTAATTTACCTCTGAGGATTCGCCCGTGAAACTTTTTTGATAAAGAATGTCATTTACAAATTCTGACATCACGTCAACATTTGAGCCTTGTGATTGCTGGTGGTTATTATTAGATTAATAATATTCGTGTTGGGCTGTGGCGTGGGCAAACACATCATTCCTGTATATGGTTTTCCTGTTTTAAACGGCTTAGCTAATTATCACAATTTATTTTTTATTAATTTTTTTGTTACGGATAAATAATTTTTTTTTAAATTCTGTCATATCAATCATGTCATATACATTGCAAACCCAAAAATATATAAATTAAGATAATGTATTAATTTTTTTTTGCATTCCATAGAGTGTATTTTTACAATTTCCTTTTAATGTTTATCGGATCTATGTGTAGAATTTTTGACAGTAAGTTAACCATTTTTCAACAAAAATTGTATTTAGGACTTTCAAGCTATGAAACTTTTCAGAGATCACAAAACCTTAAAATGTGTTGTCCTTACTTAAACTTAAAAACCCCAAAATTTTAATTTACTTCCCTACCCTATAAATGTAAATTTATGTAAAAGTAACATTGCCCACTTCCAGATACGCTAAAGAGCTGAGCTTCGGAAGGCCGATAGGAACTATGATAAAACTACAAAATAAAATTAAAAAACCCCAAATTATAATTAACTTCCCTCCCCTTTAAGTGTAAAGTTATGTAAAAGTAACATTCTCCTCTACCAGAAACGCTAGAGAGCTGAGCTTTGGAAAACTGATAGGAACTATGATAAAACCAAGTATAGTCAAAAAATTTAAAAACACCAAAATTTTAATTTACTTTCCTGCCCTATAAATGTAAAGTTATGTAAAATTAGCATTGCCTATTTCGAGGAACACTAGAGTGCTGAGCTTTAGAAGGCTGATAGGAACTATGATAAAACCATAGGAAAATATAAAAAAACCTAAAAATTTTTAATAAGGCATTGCAATACTTTTGAATAATATTCCTAATATTTTATTACTTTAAAACTTAAATATTATCCCAATCCTTTAAAAAAGGAGTGAAATCATAACAAAAACATTTCATGTAAAAGAAGCCAGGTATGCGAGAGTGGTATTCCGTTAAAAGAATTGAGATAAAAGTAAAGCCAAGTTATCCAATACAAATTTTAAAATGAAAGATTCTCACTAGTTTGGAAATGTTTTTGTAAACTTGGCTATTACGGCTGCAAACGACTCTTAGTCACAGTGCTAAATTGAACATAAAGATATTATAATTTTGATATGACTTACTTGGAAATTAAATAATAAAGTCAAGTCAAAGTTGCAAATTGACAGTTGGTCTCTCCTCAGTAAACACCATATTTCCTATTTCTTTTTTAGATGCCGACATGATCATTTCATTTCATGGTTATGCTCGGGCTGAATGAGGCCTAATGAGGCCGAAGCGCTTCCCCGAGCTACCTTTACCTCTAAGGACTTGCCCGTAAAACTTTTTTGTTAAGACTTTTTACCTCGTGAAATTGCTTCAAATTTAAAAAAATCCAGGGCTTAGGCTGTCTTCTGGGAGCCGAAATGCGTCCCCAAGCTACTTTACCTCTGAGGATTCGCCGTGAAACTTTTTTGATGAAGAATGTCATTTACAAATTCTGACATGACGTCAACATTTGAGCCTTGTGATTGCTGGTGGTTATTATTAGATTAATAATATTCGCGTTGGGCTGTGGCATGGGCAAACACATTATTCCTGTATATGGTTATCCTCTTTTAAACGGTTTAACTAATTATCACAATTTCTTTTTTATTAAATTTATTGTTACAGATAAATAATTTTTTTTTAAATTCTGTCATATCAATCATGTCATAAACATTGCAAACCCAAAAATATATGAATTAAGATAATGTATTAATTTTTTTTGCATTCCATAGAGTGTATTTTTGACAATTTTTTTTTTAATGTTTATCGGATCTATGTGTAGAATTTTTGACAGTAAGTAAACCATTTTTCAACAAAAATTGTATTTAGGACTTTCAAGCTATGCAACTTTTCTGAGATCACCAAACCTCAAAATGTGTTGTCCAAAAAAAATAACAGCAAGTTTTTCTATAATGAAAGTATAAATGTTCGGTTTTTTATTTAAAGACAGTGCGTTGTCACCATTAATCTTTTCTTACAAACTTTTGCAACCTTTTAAAGTCGTTATATTTCCTAAAGTGTCCCTAAATAAAAGCAAAACGTTGTTACCTTATATTTAATATTTAAATTTAGTTAGATAAAGCTATTGTTGCTTATAGACTTACGCCATACGTTATCACCTTAATAAAACCGGCAACAGTGCCTGAGGTGGCAGAAAATAGTACATATCCAAAGGTTGTATATCGGTCTGAGGTCCGAACGTATTCCACGTATTTATCAAATATTTGAAAAAAAATTATTTACCCCTCTTTTGAAATTCTGGTAAAGGAACTTCCCCTCATGTCATATATGTACCTATATATGGGCTAACACCACTAGAAATAGGTGAGGTCAGGTCGTCATATCCTTAACGCCGAGGTGGCAACGCCGAGTGCATCAATATATATATATATATATATATATATATATATATATATATTTTTATAAAAAATTTTCTTTGCCGAGGAAATGTTACAATTTTTCTTTATCCCTTTAACAGACAAATATCTCTCTATTTAGACTACTTAATTTTTTTTATAAAAAATTTTGATTAGTTTCATATTTTTTTTGTTTTATGGTTCAAACTATGTTCGACAAAATATTTATATATAGTCTATATGGTATTTTGGTTATAGTTTATTTATAATGGGTTCACAAGGTTGTGCCTACATGGGATTTCTAGAATCCAGATTATGATTTTAGGCTAGTAGTTAATCCTGCCTCTCGCTCATTTCTTTATTGGATAGCTTGGTACCAATTAACAAGTCACTACGACATGAACATATGGTTAAATTTAAGGTTATGGTTATCATAAGCACCTTTAGTAGAAATAGAGTTAGACAGGTTAATACAGCTAAATTTTATATAGCTATTGCCGATAGCTGTTTTTTACATATAGTTTTTTTTATATCCAAAATACACATTTTTGTTTTTTTTTATAAACTTGTGAGGTGATGATTTGCGTCCAGAAAAGATAAATAACTTGGTGTGAATGGACTAAAGTTTTATTTGGTAATTCTACAGAATTACTGTACAGTATGCACAAATTTTGATGAAACTTTTGAATATTTATATAGGGTGTTTTGATGGACCTGATCAGAAAATAAAGTTTTTTTTGTTTTTATCCATGGAAAGTGATTGAAACCATAGTTGTATTTTAAAGATTACTTCAAGTATACTGAATCTAACATTTTCTGGGTTAAGATTGTTTTGTTTTTATGTTATTTTTTTTTCTAACCTCAATTCTCGACAAAACTATTACAACATATGTAAATATTTTTTTTCACTATTGTACATCCAAAGAAACAAGGTTCTAAAAAGGAATAATGTCTCTTTTAAGTTATATTTGAACAGTAAAATCTATAATTTTATTAATATCATTTTTTTTACTACCTTTTTAAGAAACTGGTTTCAACAAAAAATTAATATTTCTTCTTGTTTATATTTGATCATTTGTTTTTTTTGTTTTCCTTTCTGAAACAAAATAAATGTTGAGGGTTGTTAACAAAAAGTAATCCTGATCTTTTATTTCGTTCCTGCATTGATACATGGGTAAGATAGTAGATAGTAAGAAAAATCTGTCACCATTGTTGTTAATTGTGTCAAAGTAAATAGAGGTTTATTATCATTTCAAAAATAGAAAATTGACAATATTTTTCTTAAAGGAACCTCACGACCCTAAATAGCTCTTAGCGAGGTAAATTTGAGGTATAT
Organism: Aspidapion aeneum; assembly: GCA_963576565.1. NCBI lineage: Eukaryota > Metazoa > Arthropoda > Insecta > Coleoptera > Brentidae > Aspidapion > Aspidapion aeneum. Next base: position 53,233,080 of record OY755044.1, on the reverse strand, counting down.
TAAAACAACATCAATAATATACAAAAAGTTATATTATATAAAAAAATGATATAACAAAGTGGCGGCCAACGTTCTTTTTGTTAGAAAAATCAAGAGTCTAGGGAAATGTTGTCAATTTTTTTTTGGTGTGTTGACTTCTTGGGTTCGGAGGAAAAGTTTTGGAAACTTTAAAATCTTTTTAATTTGATCATTGTTTACCTACATAACTGAATTTGACTTAAAATATTTTTTTTTTATATATTTGAAGATTGTTTGATATCTATTTTTCTGAATTTAATTTGATAATATAATTTCATTATTTATCTTGATCTTGAATATTGTTGACAATGGCTTTTATTGTGAATGCTTTACATGCTAGTGAGGTAGAATATGAGCTGAAGATTAGGGAGGTTGAACCTACTGAATGTTGACAGTAAAAGAATAGTTTTGCAGGGCCTTCTGTCTCAAAAAAATGCAAACCGTATCTTTGCAACAATAAAAAATCCCTTTACTTTTAGTGACGACCATACCCAAATTAAGGGAACTTTAGATAGTTTAATTAAAATTAATGGGGTACGGGTAGACCTCGTCAGATGTCTATCAGGGGAAATGAATCGACCCCTGCCCTCCGTAGATTCCAGGTACTCTTCGACCCGGAGAGTTAGCACCTGTATAGGGTCCCTTTCCCAGGGTTACGGGAGAAGACCACATCGATATGAAAGGCGGAGAGAATGGACCTCGGTACGGTGATCATAGCGTAGGTGGCAACCCTTTCTTTTAGGGATAGTATAAAAGACTACTGCCTTGTAGTACCGGCGTTGGAATCGTCAAAGGCTAGGGGAAGAAAACCTCGATCAAAAATCACCTGGTCCTCCAGGTTGGGGGTTGGGGCATCAGACTAACTCTCTGATACCCGGAAAAAACGTACACTGTTAAAAAACCCAATCAAACGCCTCGGAAAGAAATGAAAAACCTAAGACGAACCAAGCAAAGAAACAGGAATATGATTTTTGGTACATGGAACGTACAAGGAATGAATCGAAAACTGAATGAAATTGTACATGAGTGCAGCAGAATGAAGGTAGACCTTGCTGTACTAACAGAAACGAAAAAGAAAGGAAAAGGATCTGAAAACCTAGGACAATATGACCATTTCTATAGCGGAGTGGCAAAAGAAAAACATGCCCAACAAGGAGTATCTATTTTGGTCAACAAAAGATTTACAAAATTTATCACCAACTGGGAAGCAGTCAATGAAAGGCTAATTAAAATGAATATAACAATAAAAGGAATGAGACTTACGATTTTTGGAATCTATGCGTATAACGACGATACAAATGTAGCCGTGAAAGACAATTTTTTTGAAGAAATACACAATGAAATATCAGCAGTAAGTGCATCTAGAGAAATTGTCATATTGGGAGATTTAAATAGTAGAACCGGTAACAGAGTTAATGATCTGACAGTTGGCCAATATGGAGAAAATGTTGTTAATGACAATGGAAACCGGCTAATTACAGTATGTGAGCAATTAGACCTAAAAATCCAAAACGGTTTTATAAGGAAATACACAAATATACCTGGACCAAACCCTCACAAAACCTGAAATCCGTCATTGATTATTTTATCACTAAACAAAAGACAAAACTAAAAATTCAAGATGTCAGAACAAAGCGTGGATCAACATGCGGAAGTGATCCCTATTTTCTGGAGTCCAAAATTCTCTTTCCTTATCAAGGCCGAAGCCTGCATCAACAACATCTTGATGATACAGTGATTGAAGAAATTGATCACTGTAAATATAATCTACTAAGCCTAGAACATGACAGCGTAAAAAACTTATACAAAAAGAGACTGAACGAAAAACTTAATACAAGTTCAGGTGAAACCCCAGATGAGGAATACGAATGTATTACATTAAGCATCCACCAAGCTGCAAAAGAAGCACTAGGATTAGTGGAAGAAACTTCTAAAAGAAGAAAACCATACTGGTGGGATGCTGAGATTGAGAGAGAAATAGAGGAAAAAAGGAAATTATATCACACCTACTTATCCCAAAAGACAGATAGAAGCAGACAAGAATACAAAATCGCGCAATCAAAGGTGAGAAGAATGATCAGTGATAAGAAAAATCATTCGTGGACGCAAAAGTGCCAGAAAATAGATTCTTACTTAGGAGGTAGGAGAAGTACCGAAAGCTGGAAAACTATAAGATCGATTAAAAAAGAAACATGCAGAGATATCATTTCACCAATACCAGACAAAGAATGGGATGAGCATTTTAAAAAACTATTAACTGAAGATAGAGCAGAATTCAAGGAAGACGCAAGAGACAATATAATTAGAACGATGGGATCTCCAGTACCCCTCACAATCTCTGAGGTCAAAAACGTGTGCACAACCTTAAAAAGCGGTAAATCTGCCGGACCCGGAAATATCCCAGCCGAACTTATTAAATATGGCACTGAAGAACTGTTTTGGAGATTACGGAATCTTTTCCAAAAATATTTAAATGGAACTGTAGTCCCAACTGAGTGGAAAACGTCATATATATCCACAATACACAAAAAAGGAAGGAAAGATATATGTGACAATTATAGAGGTATATCTGTGACTAGTACGCTAAGCAGAATATACGGTAAAATAATAAGAAATAAAGTAGAGAGCGAATATAAAGACATGGAGGCAGAAGAACAAGCTGGTTTCAGGGCGGGTAGATCGACTTCAGATCATCTCTTTTGTATAACCCAAGTTATTGAAAAGAAAATGACATACGGACAAGAGCTGCATCTGCTTTACGTGGATTTGCAGAAGGCATATGATAGTATACCACTAAATCTACTTTGGAAAGCGTTGGAAAACACAAACATAAGCGTACAACTAATTAAGGCCATCAAAGAGTTATACCGCAATAGTAAGGTAAAAGTTAAAATAAAAGCAAAACTAACCAAAGGCTTTCAAGTAAATAAAGGTCTTAAACAAGGTTGCTGTATCTCGCCTACGCTCTTCAAGATATGCTTGGAACAAGTCCTTAAAGTATGGAAAAGAAAATGCCAAAACATGGGAATTCCGTTGGACGAAACCACCTTGTATATGTATATGTTTCGCCGATGATCAGATAGTAGTGGCTCAGGATTATGACGACCTCGAATATGTGACGCGAAAACTAATAGAAGAGTACAATAAGTGGGGACTAGAGGTTGGTCTCAATAAGACAGAGTATATGTGTATCGGTGGAATAAAACAGGATCTAATCTTAAATACCGGGCAGCGAATTCACTCCTGTGATGAGTATAAATACTTAGGTCTAAAAATTACAGCTGACGGAACACTAGACAAAGCTATAAAAGATCGAAACGTACAAGGAAGAAAAGCAATAACTTTATTAAATGGAATAATTTGGGACCAAAGTATATCAAAACATAACAAAAAGCTTATATATAACACCATTGTAAAAAGTATTATTACATACGGCTCAGAAGTATGGCCAATCAAGGATAGAACAGAAAAAATGCTTTCCGCTACGGAGATGGACTATTGGAGAAGAGCAGCAGGGAAATCAAAAAGAGAAAGAGTTACAAATCAAAGAATAAGAGAAATTATGACAGTGGGTGAACGTACTTTAGTGGATGATATAAGAACAAAACAACTGGTGTGGTACGGACATGTACAAAGAATGAATGATGAAAGACTACCTAAACAAATACTACAATGGAAACCAACTGGCCGAAGAAAACGAGGACGGCCAAGGAGAAGCTGGAGAGAAGGAATAGACAGTGAAATAAGAATAAGAGGCCTAGATGATGAATTATGGGCAAACAGAAACGAGTGGAGATTGGGTATCGGAAGACGTAGAACGTTGTGAAACCGATTAATATATATATATATATATATATAGATAGTTTAAAACAAAAAATTGATTCATTTACGGGTACTAAACAAACGGCTAAATATAAAGAAATTACTACTCGACTTCACCATGTTTCGGGTAGAATTTCGAGAATGAATTGTGAGACAGAAAATCAATGTAGCTCTAGACAAGACCTTTATGTCAAATGTCTAACTTTAGAAGGGACCCTGGAAAATAAATTGCAACTTCGACTCCTAATATTCAGTCTGCCAATATTATACCTCCAAATCCTTTTTAAAGTTTTATACCAGTCTATAAGTGGGATCTTAAAAAATTCATTGGACATGGCTCGTTAATGGCATTTTTGGAAAAAGTCGAAACGTTGAGAATCTCTAGAAACTGTTTATTTGATGAACTTTTTGCCTCTGCCAGTGATCTTTTTGATGGTCAAGCTTGGACTTGGTGGCATAATAATCACAAGAAAAATCGTTTTTCTAATTGGGAGGACTTGGTGGAAAAGCTTAAACAAACTTATTTACTTAAAAATCATGATAAAAATGTAAAAATAGAGATTTGCTCACTTAAACAGGGTTATAAATAGAATGTTTCTGTTTTTATTGATTCAATGGAGGGATATTTTAATAGATTGAACCGGTTTCAGAACAAGAAATGGTTGATATTGTTAGAATGAATTTATTACTTGATTATGTCAGATGTTTGGCCCTAAATGACATTTCTTCAATAGATTAATTCACAAAACTTTGTCAGAAATTAGAGGAATCTTTACAAGTGACTAATCAATTTCGGAATTTCGGCTGTAAAAATAGAATGGAACCGGTCTTAAATCGCCCTTCATTTTCAGGGAATGCTGGTTCTATGTCACAAGACAATAGAAGTTACACGGTTACGTGTTATAATTGTTTGAGGAAAGGGCATAAATATCAAATATAAGACAACCTAAAACACTTTTTTGTTATTCCTGTGGCTTAAAAGATTTTTCTAAAATAAATTGCCCACAGTGTAATAAAAATAATATTTCAAAAAACGGAGAAAGCTCCAGTGGCTTAAGCCGCCAAACAACCGCAGCAACGGCTACTGGAAACCAAAACCATTCTCAAAGAACTTTTAATCAAACAAAAGGAAAACAACCTGTAAAAAACAATCAAAATTAAATTCCCAAAGATTTGTCAATTCTCAACCTAATAATACCTTACAAAATAATTCAAAAAATTTTATGCTTGACAATAATAGTAATAATTTTAAAAATTTACAAAATTTTTCTAACCGTTTACATAATAAAAGTCAAACAAATAATTATATTTCTAATGAGTCGCCAGAAAATAAGTCTTTTTCGAGTCAGTCGATTAGTCCTTTGTTTATTAAAAGAGAATTTGATGATAGACCTTATTTGAATATTAGCATTTATTACTGAGAAGCTTTTGTCATTAGTTGATAGTGGAAGTTGCTCTTCTATTTTAGGTTCTGATGGCTTATATATTTTAAATTCACTAAATCTTTCTTTATCTACTAATTTGTCTTTTCATGTTACAACTGCAGATGGACAGCAGCAGAATGTTGTAGGTTTTGTGTGGGTACCTGTCACATTAAATAATATTACACGCCCAATAAAACTTTTGGTTATTCCATCGTTTAAGCACACACTAATTTTTTTTGAAAAGTTTTGGTTTAAGCGTCAATTTTAAGAATTTGTCCTATACTTCAAATCCTACAATCAGGGCAGTAAATACTCTACACAGTGCTAAAGAATTAACTGATGTACAAGAAAATGAGCTTTTTGAAATTATGGAGTTGTTTAAATCTATTGCACCTGAGGATACGTTAGGTCGTACTCATTTAATGACACATAAAATTGATACAGGCACAGCTGAGCCTGTGAAACATAGGCAATATGCTCTATCTTATGCAATAAAAAAATTTTTACATGAGGAAGTTGATAAAATGTTGGCATTAGACATTATAGAACCTTCTGATTCTCCTTGGTGTTCACCAGTTTGGCTTGTCAAAAAGGCGGATTCATCTTTTCGTGTAGTTTTTGATGAGAGAAAAATGAATAAACTTTGTTCAACGTCAAGTTATCCTATGCCATTAATAGAAAACATCATTTCAAAAGTTCGAGATGCTAAGTATTTAACTTCAATTGATTTAAAACAAGCTTTTCATCAAATACCTCTTGATGAGGATTCTAAACCTAAGACAGCTTTTGCAGTTCATGGAAAAGGTCTTTATCATTATAAAACTTTACCATTCAGTTTAAACAATAGTGCTCAAGCGATGTGTAAATTAATGGATATTGTTATTGGTCCTGCTCTAGAACCTAACCTCTTCTATTTTATTGATGATTTAATTAGCGTTTCTAGTGATTTTGAGACACATTGTGAAGTATTACGTAAGCTTTTTGAACGTCTGAAAGATGCCAACTTAACTATAAATTATAAAAAGTCTCAGTTTTTTAGACAATCACTAAGTTTTCTTGGTTATATTGTGGATTAAAATGGTTTAAGAACTGACGATGATAAAGTTTCTGCAATTTTGGAATATCCTAGACCCAAAAATACTACGCAAATTAGACGTTTAATAGGTTTAGTTGCATATTATAGACGTTTATTAAATAGTTTTTCTTCTTTAAGTAGCCACACAGATTGCTTAAGGGTAGAAAAAAGGGTCAATCTATTAAATGGACTCCTGAAGCAGAAATTCAAGATATTAAAGTTGCTTTAACCACAGCATCTGTGCTTGTTAGTCCTGATTATACTAAACCTTTTATTTTAATGTGTGATGCTTCCGATACAGGAGTAGGCTGTTGTCTTTATCAGGAAGAAGACGGTCTAGAACATCCGATTGCGTATGCCAGTAAAACGTTAAATAAATGTCAAAGAAAGTATACAACTACTGAGAAAGAGCTTTTAGCAATTATATTTGGTGTAGAGAAATTCTGTTTAATGCTGCCAGTTATTTTTCTTTATTGTTTTATTTTGAATTTTTTGGAAAACCTAACCTTAAAGTTTGTTTTGATATTTTTGGGCTTTCTGAAAAAACCTTCAAAAAAGAAAGTCCTGTTTGGGAAAAATTCCGATCAGGTGATAATTTCTCTCTTTGTTGAAAGTTATTTTCTTTTTGATCACCTGATCATTTTGGTAAAATCATGCGCGCTTTTTGCTCACGCTGGGAGTTTGAAGCGCCACCCTGTGTGTGACAGGGGAATGAAGAAATCACTTCCGACAAAAAACTGAAAGAAGTCACACGTGTTTTTGGGTTGAAGACCGAAATTCCAGTCGCAAGAAAGGGCCGCGGCTGCCAGTGAAATTTTGGGACTGCTACAGAATTACAGAAGGTAAGCTTCTAGCGTGTTGCCGATTTTTTCCTTTGTTTTTTAGTTTAATAGACTCTGTTTTCCCAGGCGGGGCGAATTTAACTTTAAGGTTATTTTATTTGGGATATCTCTAGTTTTTCTCCCCTTCAGGGCTCAGATGTCTATTTGGTCCTTAGAACCGGATGTTTTGAAAAAGCCCTTTGCATTTTACAGTTTTTTTTGTGAAAAAATTGGTAATTTTATAGTTTTTTTGCAGCAACCACATTTTATCGTTTTTTTTGCCAGATTCGGACATTGTTGTCTTTGTACCGGTTTATTTTAGAGTCCGCATGGTTTTATAGGTTGGTTGCCCTGAGTTTGGTTTATGACCTCGTGCGGCGATAAAAAAAAACCCCGTTCGACATTTGGGAGCGGCCCGGGCCCCCGTTCTTTTTTCTTGCTGGCTGACGTTTCATTGACGTTTGTGTGTTCTAACCTCACAACTTCACGTGTTGTTTTGTTTACCTCCGAGGTTAGAAAATTGTTGATTATTCGTCGGGTTTCGAATTTGTTTGTATGAAATCCGTCGAAATTTACCTTCATTTTTTGCTTTCGTTAAGCGCGAGATTAGTGCCGCGTTGTTTAGCGAACCGTACCGGTGTGTTGATAGCCAATTTATCGCGAAAAAACCTACCTTTTTGTATCTGATAAAAAGCGCTTTATAATGTCTGATCCAAGAAGTTTAAAACAAAAACAAGAAAGTGTTTTTAATAAATTAAAAACAACTTATAATAGAGCCGTCGAAGCCCAGGGCAATGCAGAAAAGACAAAAAAGTTAAAACCTAGATGGGAAGATGTGCCTTCTCTGGTAAGTCAATTCGATGCATTGCATTTTAAAATTATAAGCTTGGATAGTAGTGATCAGATACAAGAAAGTCAGGAAACTTTAGTGCAGGAATTTGATGAAATGAAATACACAATTAGATCGATTTGTCGTGAGCTCTATCCGGAGGATTACCAAGATGCCTTAGAGACAATTTTGAACCATTCCCTGGTAAATGTGGACAGGGGTCTTGAAAATAAAAGAATAGAGGTACCCCATTTTGACGGTAATCTTAAAAAATGGCCCACCTTTTTTGATATGTTTAAGTCACTTGTTCATGATAAAGCTGACATGAGTGAAATAGCTAAGTTTCAAGCCTTAAATACCGCTCTGGTGGGAGAGGCCGCATCTGTAATTAGGAACATACCGCTAACCTCAGATAATTATCGAGTAGCCTTCGATGCAACGATTAGACGCTTTAATAATAAAAGACTTTTGGTAACAAATTATTGGATGTCTATTTGTCAAGCCCCTTCTGCAAAATCGAGCAACCCTCATGATTTAAGGTTATTGTTGTCCACTTTCCGGGAAAACTTGGAAGCACTGTCAAACTATGATGATGTAGACCTTTTAGATTTTGCTAAAATGCTTCTTCTTTTGCAAAAGGTTGATACCCCATTGAAAACTCAGTTTGAGATTAAGTATAGTGATAAGGAAATCCCGTCCTATAAAGATTTGTTTAAATTCTTAGAAAAAAATTATCGGGCTTTGGAAACTAGTTCTCTTTTGAATAAGCCGAAGGAGGTCTCACCTCCTCTACCCCCTAGGAAGGGTGGCAAACCACCCTATCCTGTGTTATTGACTGGAACAGGTCAGTCTGGTAATAAAGGTTGTGTTTATTGCCAGCAACAGCCCTACCATCCCCTTGTGAAGTGTACCAGATTTCTGGAATTGGAAGTAGGTCAACGCCATCAATTTGTTAAGCGTGAATGATTGTGTTTTAACTGCTTTGGCAAAAATGGTGTATCTCAATGCCCTACAAATGCCATGTGTCGTCAGCGCCAGGGTCTTCACCATTCCCTGTTGCACTTTGTGAAAAGCTCTCCGAGCCCCCAAGTTGATCGTCCAGGGGAGACCCCCCGTATACTTAATAGTGAAGGTGCCCAACAGGCATTGTGTACCGCTACACCCAGTAGCAACCATTTTGAACCTCGTAAGAGGAGACCTGTGCTGTTTGCAACTGCCGAAGTTTTAGTTCTAGATGCCAACAAGAAGTATGTGTCTTGTCGGGCAGTTTTAGATTCCGCTAGTGAAGCGTCCTTTGTAACCGTCTCTTTGGCTGAGAGGTTAGAACTTAAAGTAGCTCCGAATAGAACTCCTATTGAAGGAATAAATGGCATGATTTCTAGTACATCAGATGGCAATGTAAATAGGCTCCTCCAAGTTTCCTGATAGTTTGTTTTCCTGTGATGCCATTCTAAAATTTGTGGAACCATACCTGTGACTGTTGTAGAATATGATTCTATTCAGTGGCCGTACCTAAAAAATTTAGATTTTGCTGATCCTAATTTTGGACAACCTAGTAGTGTAGACCTTTTAATTGGTGTTGATTTGTTTGGTCAGATGCTTGTGCCTGGCTTTAAAAAAGGAGAAAATGGAGAACCTTATGCCATTAATTCAATATATAAAACTCAAAAACCCATTAGTTTGTTGACCTCAGTGTCTTCCCCTATAGAATCTCGATTGGATAGTATCTTACAAAGGTTTTGGGAACCAGAATCGACCCCTCAAAAAATCCCTCTTTCCTCTCATGAGAACTTATGTGAAAAAATATTTGCTACCACTCATTCAAGAACTGAGTCCGGTAGATATGTTGTTCGCTTGCCTTTCAGAGAGCCTCGACAAGAACTTGGTAACTCTGAAGGTCAAGCATTGCGTAGATTCAATACGATGGAAAACCGATTGTTGAAAAATCCTGCTTTGTATAGTGCGTACAAAGACTTTGTTCAGGATTACCTAGACCAGGGGCATATGAAATTGGACAATTCTAGCCCTGACTTCCATTCATATTTTATTCCACACCACCCAGTTGTGAAGGCAGATGGTGACTTGTCAAAAATTCGAATTGTTTTTGATGCATCTGCCAAGACCTCAAATAGTCGTAGCTTAAATTCTATTTTATTGGTAGGACCTAAACTCCAAAGAGATATTGTGTCAATATTGCTTACTTTTCGCCTTTATAGTGTTGTATATTCTAGTGACATGCGTCAAATGTTCAGGCAGATTGATATGCATCAGGCTGATGTGTGTTATCAAAAGATATTGTGGCGGTTCAACCCAACCGAGGATTCAAGAGTACTCTCTTCAAACAGTAACTTATGGTGTGAATTCGAGCCCATACCTAGCTAAACTCCATATCATAATTTTTGAGATAACTTTTTGACAGTTATCAGCTGTTTACCATAACAAATAGCATAGGCCAACGAAAAAAAGTCGTAAAAAGTTGTCTCAACAATTATGATATAGGGTGTATTCGTACTCTTCACCAGCTCGTTAAAGATCATGGCAGTGGCTTTCCACTAGCGAGCAAGGTGTTGATGCATACTACTTATGTGGACGATGCCATCGGATTAGCTAATTCTGTAGCTGAAGCTTTAGAAAGCCAGAAACAGCTAATTGCGTTGTTAAAATTGGGTTGTTTTGGACTTCGTAAGTGGACTAGCAACAATCCTGAGTTACTAGAATCGGTTCCAGCTAGTCATCAGCAACCAATTTCCTTTGATGATGAATCTGCTGGTTTAAAAATCCTTGGACTAAAGTGGTGTCCAAAATTGGATTCGTTTTGTTATGATGTGATGCCCATGGAAAGACCTTGTACCAAGAGAAACATTCTTTCTGAGATTGCAAGGATATATGATCCACTCGGGTTCCTAGCCCCAGTGGTTTTGGTTGCTAAATGTTTAATGCAACGTTTGTGGGTCCAGGGTCTTTCATGGGATGATACCCCCTCCAGTGATATTGTTGCACAGTGGCAACTCTATGTATCGCAACTACCATTATTATCTTCGATATCAATACCTCGTTATGTTTTGAAGCAAAATTCTGTCACCACTGAATTGCATGGCTTTTGTGACGCCTCAATGTGTGCATATGGTGGTGCTGTATATATTCGACAAATTGAGTTGGATGGAAATATTTCTATCTCCCTTTTGTGTGGGAAAAGTAGGGTGTGCCCTTTGAAAAGTATTTCTATTCCACGCTTAGAATTGTGTGCTGCTGTATTGTTGGCAGAGCTATTGGAGTTTGTTGGCAATCATCTTGATTGCATCCCGATTGATAAGATTTTTGCGTGGTCTGACTCCAGCGTTACCCTTGCTGGGATAAAATGGTGTCCATCAAAACGAAAGGTTTTTGTAGCCAATCGTGTAACGACTATTCAAGAGAAAGTTCCCCCCAGCTGTTGGTACCATGTAAATGGTATGGAGAACCCAGCTGATTGCTTATCCCGGAGCTTACTTCCTGGTCAATTGATAGACCATCCTCTTTTTTTTACTGGACCATCCTGGTTAGCCCAGTCTAGTGAAATATGGCCTATGAACCATAAAATTGATGCGTTTGATGCTGATCTACCCCTGAGGAAAATCGTTTTGTTTTTGTGACAGAAATACCCCTTGATGAAGTACAGCTGTTACTCACTAAGTACTCCTCTTTACGTAAAATCTTGGGCATTGTTGCCTTTTGTTTGAAACCTTTTCGAGTGAAAAAAGATCCTTCTTTATCTTTTCCTACTAAAGCCCTCAATGAGGCAGCTCTTTATTATGCTACTTTAGTTGTTGTGCGAGTTGTACAACAAGAAGTTTTTTTTTGAAGATTTGAAAAGGATACGTAAGGGTGAGAGTTGTGCTAAGCCTCTTCGAAAGTTAGCTCCTTTTCTTGATTCTTGGGTGGGCGGTAGATTACGTCACACTGATATAGCATATGAGGTGAAACACCCCATGTTGTTGCCTCGTAGTCATAGGCTTACCACTTTGATTATTGAAAAATTCCATAATGAGCATGGACATCCAGGTCATCGCTTATTGGAGTACCTCCTAAATCAACAGTTTTGGATTTTGTCGGTGAAAAGTGCCATTCACAGTGTTGTTTCCAAGTGTTTTTGTTGTGCCAGGGTAAATCCCAAACCACTGCACCCATTCATGGGTGACCTTCCTATATTTATAGTGTCCCAGGTGAAGCCCTTTTCCCATGTTAGTGTAGATTTTATGGGTTCATTCTCCATCACGTTAACCAAGCGTCGTGGTGTAAAAAGTCAGAAGGCTTATGGGTGTATTTTTGTTTGTTTCCCAACAAAGGCCATTCACCTGGAGGCTGTTTCTGATTTGTCCACTGATGCATTTTTGGCTGCCCTCCGCCGATTTGTTGGTAGACGTGGCAGATGTGCTGCCCTCTACAGTGACCAGGGCACTAATTTTGTTGGAGCAAATAACCTCCTTGTGTCCTATAGTCAGCAAGCTGCTGAGACTTTAGCGATTAAGTGGTGTTTTAATCCACCCGCCAGTCCGCATTTTGGTGGACTCCATGTGTTGTAACGGTTTTTTGTTACAAACTAAAATGCTCTCGGTAGCTCAGTTGGGACTGAGGTCGTGGTGTTCACCTCAAAAAAACTCAACAATATTCATGTGAAATAAATTAACTTTCTTTTGCCTAAAGGGCGCCAATACAAGTTTAAAAGTAAAATAGAAAGAATGTATCGAGATCTTAGTGAACCTTGTATTATTCACTAAGTATTAATAAAGATGGTGAATGTTTGATTAAAACGCAAAAGGTTTTTAAAAAATAGTCTCTAATTATTTTTATCAGCAAACGACTTGCAAGAAGGAAATTTACAAAAAAAATAAATATATAAGGATCTTTTAACCTAAATACTTAATTATATAGCTATCGATAAAAAATATTATTTTATATCCTTGTTTCTTATCACAGAATGTTCGTTACTATTTATTTTTATTATCTCAAGAATGTAATTTAATTTCTATTTATAAAGAGTTGGTTTTTTATTTCGATAAAAGAATTTATCTTATTATTTTATGTTAATAAAAAGTAAGAAAACACACGGACGATAAAATCAAGCCACAACAAAAAAATTATCGAAGTACCTAAATAAAAAGTATGTACCTATTTGGCTAAAAACAAAAAAATATAATATATTTTTGGGACCTAAGAAATATTAATACCTTGGGAGGGTAAATGCGCATCTACTCAACAAGGGTGCATTGTTGCCAGATCTTAACAAGGGCAATAAATAGGTTTACCAAAAATATTAACAAATAATAACCAGCGCTGTAAAAAGGAAATATATCACAGTTAAATAAAATGGTTAGTAAAAATAAGTATTAAATCTTATCTGCCAAATCCCACGCTGGAGGTTGAGTCCTCAAGAGATTTGAGTAGGTAGTGTGGTTGGTACTTCAACAAAACAGATTTCAAAACGGGACAGCAAAACAAAAAGAAAGCAGTAACATCGGCTAGTACAACATGGCTTTTACTTCAGTAAACAATTACGGGCTTCTGCTCAAAGTATGTGTGATGTACGGGCTTCAAAACATATACGGGTCCACGAAAACCAGCTCCATAAAATGGAATGGCCTAAAAAGGTCATTGTTGTCTTAGAAATGCGTTTAAGTTTAATCAATTTTCAGAATAGTATTTTATGTTTCTATAGAATTAAAAGTTTATGTTCTCAGCAAAAAGTCTAATAAAAAAATTAGGCAAACTCACCAGTAATGAACAATGGTCCACCTTTTTAATCACACCAGCATTTTTCACGAAACTAACTCTGTTACAAAACACTGTACAATTTCTGTAAGTTTTACAACATTTTGAGTAGCAGTAGTTGTAGAGTAGCTTGGTTAAAATAAGTTTTTAATATATTTTATTAGCACATATTATAACGGTGTTAAAATGCTCTCTGAAACACACAAAATCTGCGAGAAACCGAGTACTAGCTATCACAAAAACTAAAGTAGTTCGGTTACCATATAGAAGTTAAACTGCATCAAGAATCCGCATGTAACTGACTCTCTCGGCTACGTGCATTTGAAAAAAGACGGCGGGTTTCCCTGACCGAACAAAGCAGCTTGGATCAGTCTGAATACAGCCGCGCGACGACGAAGTGGGGAACGTGCCGTAAAGCGACTCTAAACAACGCTTGTTGAAACAAATTTTATCATGAAGTACCGTGGTCCAGTGGACAAGGCGTCAAACGCTCACGCACCACAAGCAGCCACCGGAGGATCGCTCCATCGACGATACTTTTTTTTTATGTGGATAATTGTTTGATTTATTTTTAGTTGTACAGGGTCCTACAAGTATTTTAATTTTTTTTTGTTAAAAACGTTACTTGCTATTAGGGTTAAGAAAAAAATCGTTACACCACCCCTCTCCTAAAAGAATAAAATTTGGGGAAAAACAAATTTTATTTATGCAGTATGGATACTACTAGTTAAAAATGGGAAGTTAGAAACAAGAATATTTCCATAGGATTAAATTGTACATCTATACTAACAAACTATTAACCTAAGTGGTAAAAAAAAATTAACTTAAGAGAAAGTTGCTATGAAACAAATACTGGCCAGGTATTCATCACAAAAGGTATTTATGAGCATACACAAATTCATTTTATGTGCAAATAGAACCCCTATTGGAATGATTCTTTATAGAAGCTTGATATCTTTCGTGTATCACCCGCCAAAATTGGAGTCACTATCGGTCAGTCTAAATAAGGAAAGGGACAAAATAAGTAGGGACTAATCTACAAAGACTTCACAAGGCAACTTAAACATGATAACCAAATTGCTCATACTCAAAAATCGAAGATATCGAAACTACATACCTTAAACAATATCAATAAGCTAATGGGGAATCGACTGCAGTCTTACACAGGGGAAATTCGCAAATGACTAGGGTACCCAAATACACTTCCTCACGACGAAACTTATTTGTATCTTTACTCAAAATTCTCGTCACTCTAAAACATGTAACTCGGTACTTAATTTTCAATTTTTCCTTTCAAAAATAACACTCAACTGCCTACAAAATACTCAAAACTAATTATCAGACCCTACGGAAACGTCAGAATTCGAACCAAGATAAGGCTTCAAATCCTTAATGTGCCATTCGCCTGCATCAGAACCGTCAATATGAACTAGCCGATATATTAATCGAGAAATCTTTTTAGAAATCTTACATAGAACATATTTCTTTGCCAATTTGGCAGCAAATTGATTTGATGCGTCAGACAACACCTTATTACGCTTCCATACTTTATCTCCGACATTAAACTGAACATCACGTTTTGTCAAATTATATTGGCGTTTATCTCTCACATATGCTTGATGAAGCTTTTTCTTAAGATTTTCATAAATCTCCGAAAGTCTTTTTAAATTATCACAAAACTCAACGCGCTCTCTGGACAAAAGTTCAAGATCTTCAGTATCTATAATTTCACCATAATACTTTCCAGTAATAGGAACATTGCGACCAAAATTCATAAAATTAGGACTAAACTGTGTAACTTCATGAACCGATGAATTAATAGCAAATTGTATCTCTGACAAGTGTTGATCCCAATCTCTATGCTCTTTAATATAGCTACGTATAGCTGTACCAACTACTCTATTTGACCTTTCAACAAAATTAGTCTGGGGATGATAACGAGCATTAAACCAAATTTTCTGAACTTCATATTTTTCGGCCATTTTCTTAAAAACCTTTCCAGCGAACTGGCTACCATTGTCGCAGATAATAAATTGGGGTACTCCATGTACCAAAAATATTTCCTTTTCCATGAACTGACAAATCTTACTTGCTTCAGCTTTTCTTAAAGGATGTAGTATTGTATACTTAGAAAACCAATCGCC
The DNA here is from genome assembly GCA_963576565.1 of Aspidapion aeneum. Lineage (NCBI taxonomy): Eukaryota > Metazoa > Arthropoda > Insecta > Coleoptera > Brentidae > Aspidapion > Aspidapion aeneum. Next base: position 53,217,199 of record OY755044.1, on the reverse strand, counting down.
CACAACTAACAAGTGACTAAAACCAGAACGACTTCTAGGCAGAGGACCGATAATATCTACTGCAATTATTTGAAATGGAAAGTTACAAGACTTCTCAGCACCCATTAAACCCATTCTAGCTTCATTTGATGCCTTTTGTTCTCCACATACTACACAAGATCTGATATATTTAGCTACATCTTTTCTGATTTCTTTCCAATAATAAGTTTCCTGAATTCTACTAATGGTCTTAAAAAATCCAAAGTGACCTGCTACAACAGGGTCATGATGTTTTCTAATTATTTCTTGAACTTGACTTTTTGGAACCAAAATTTTCCAGGGGGTCAAATTAGATTTAAATTTAGTTTTTAAGGGAACGTGCTTGTAAACAAAATTATTTTTAACGCACCAATTAGGAAATTTTTCAGGTTTTGATAAAATATCTTGTTGCATCTTTAAATAAAAAGGGTCAAGGTTTTCTAAACGGATATCTAATTTCTGTGTCTCAAAATTAGTCAAAGCTAAAACATCAACATTCTCATGGTCGTTGTTAACTAGATTATCAGAAGGGATCCTGGACAGACAATCTGGAACTACATTTAATGATCCTTTTCTATGAGTAATAGTATAATCATACTGTTGCAATTGAACGGCCCATCTGGCTAATCTTCCAGTTGGTTCTTTCATATTATTTAACCATAAAAGTGAATAGTGATCGGTAATAATTTTTAGATTTGCAGTACCCTCCACATAGGGCCTAAATTTTGATAAGGAAAAAATTACAGCAAGACATTCTCTTTCAGTCACAGTATAATTACGTTCTGTTCGAGATAAAGATCTACTAGCGTAAGCTATAACTCTTTCTGAGCCATTTATTTCTTGCAAAAGTATACCGCCCAAACCGGTATTAGAAGCATCAGCCTGAATAATAAAAGGAATATCAAAATCGGGGCTGCATAAAATTGGAGCAGAGACCAGAGCCTCTTTTAACTTAATAAAAGCACTATCCGCGTCAGGAGTCCATTTCACAGTTTGACCTTTCTTTTTACCTTTCAACAAGTCGTTCAACGGTGAAACAAGAGTAGAAAAGCCTTTAATAAACTTTCTATACCAAGAAGCCATACCAACAAAACGTTTGATTTCAGTAGTAGTTTTACACTGAGGAAAATTCACTATAGCAGCAACCTTGTCACTGTCGGTACGTAATCCCGAGCAGTCCACTACATAACCAAGGTACTTGAGACTTGACTTAAAAAGTTGACATTTCTCAAGGTTAACAGTTAAATTTGCATTTTTCAATTTTTCTAACACTTCATATAACAGTGAAATATGTTCAGAAAAACTACTGGAAGTAACAATTAAGTCATCCAAATAGCAAAACACCTTAGGAGAAAGCTTCGGGGTTAAAACTTTATCCATTAAACTTTGCTGACATTGAGCAGAGTTACGTAAATCGAACGGAACAACATTAAAATGGAATAGACCACGACCTGGTACAGAGAAAGCAGTTTTTTCTTTACAATCAGGGTGCAAAGGTATCTGCCAAAAAGCTTTTCTAAGATCAATGGAAGAGATATAACGTGCATCACGCAAAGTGTTTAAAATAGTATCTACTCTAGGCAGAGGATATGCATAATGCTTTGTTATTTTATTTAGACGACGTCCGTCAAAACAGAATCGGTATTCATCTTTTGCTTTCTTAACTAACAAGACTGGAGAATTATAAGAGCTATGTGATGGTTCAACTACATTTAAGGCGAGCATTTCATCTAGTTCTTTATTTAGTATGTTCGTCATAAAAGGTGACAAAGGATATTGTCGTTCTCTGAATGATGGAGCATCTCCAGTATCAATATTAAATACAAGTTTATCTGTGCGTCCTAGTTTATCTTTACAACTGATAGCTTCATAAGCCAATTTAATTTTTTCGATGTCTCGCAACTCACTTTCTGAAAAGTTTTGACTTTCAATGCCCAAAGACGTATCTTTGTCCTCCGAAGAAACAGAGAAAACAAAATTACTGACAGAACTACAAACTGTCCAAGAATTATCCTCAAAATCAATCTTAACGTTAAAGTTTCGACAAAAGTCACTTCCCAAAATTAATCCATGCGATAATGAAGGTACAACTAAAACTTTTGTAATCTTACATAGATTATCAGCACATATCGGCAAATAGATAACACCCACAACTTCTTGTCGTTGTCCACTAGCTGTGTACACCGGGTTATTTTTTCCAAAACTGTCAACTTCAAGTTCAAATTTTGCTATTAAGTCTAAAGATTTCTTGCCAAACACACTGTGATTTGCACCACTATCTAAAAGTGCAGTAACTAATGTATCAAAAATATTTATCTCAATATAAGGCCTATTATCATGAGGTAAACTAACAAATAATGGAGCTAAAGAACTATCATTAGAAACCAAATTCGATTCAACGGTACTTAAATTTGCTTTATTACCAAATTCCGATACTTTAACTTTATTATAAAAATCATAAACAAATTTCTTCCAATTGTCCCATTCAAACTGACAAAAAAATTTTCTTTTATTATTCTCGGCTTTAAAATTACAAGGAGTTCGTCGACCGTTACCAAACGTCCTCGAAACTAGTTTTTTGAACAATTGCAATCACGAGTTGTTACATTGGATTTTCCACATCGGTAACAAAATTTATTTTTCGGAGCTTTACATGACGAGAAAACATGATTGGGTAATCCACAATTCCAACACACTATCTTAGAAGAGTCACTAGATTGAACTGTATTAGGATTGTTATTAGTATCTGAAGTATTAATAGAAGTTACATTATTACTCGGACTTAAATAATCTTGAAGATTTCTACTCGAATTTCTATTTTTAAAATTACCTCGAAAACTACCATGATGATTACTAAAATTATTACGTTGACTGTTAGACTGCGAATGATGATTGCTACTCGAATAGTCATGATGATTTCCATAAAATCTGCCACGATTCGAATTAAATTTATTGTACTGGTTACTGTAATTTAAATTATGATTGGTATTCAGATAGCCATGCTGATTGCCACGACCTCGATTGTTTTTAAAATTGCCTCGATAATTTCCAGATAAAAAGGATGTATTTTTAAAATTATTTTTATGGTTTTGGTTTTGGTTATAACCAGACGTTGATGGTTCACAAAAATTGTCTCGATCATTTGAGTGGAAAGAAGAAACGAGAAGAGAGAGCCATCTGTCGTTTTTGAATTTTCTATTTTTCGGCAGTTTTCCAATAAAGAAGGGATTGAGTCAATGCTGACCAAAGCTAGAGGAGATTTATAAAAATCACACATATTTTTCCTTAAGTATTTTAACTTTGTGGCTTCGCAGGGTTGTCTATCTAAATGTCTAAATAATGACTCCATATTAGCAACAAAAAGGTGAAAAGGTTCTGTTTTATATTGTTTTCTTGCTTTGATATCCTCCCAAATTAAATCGTCTAAATCTTCAGGCAAAAAATCGGTTTTTAAAATTTTAACTAATGATTCCCAATTAGTAGCTCTATTAACAGCAGATTTAAACCAGTTATGCGCAGGTCCTGAAAATAACTCTCCAGCACTCTCGAATAACTCTATTTTTGAAACACGACGGGACTTACAATATTCCTCAACTTTATCTAAAAATTCTAGAACAACATAATAATCTGCTTCGCCAGAAAATGACAAATTCCACTGATGAACAGGTATTGACTTGCTTTGAGTAAAAACAGGGGTAACGATAGGGGTTGGAGCAGGAAGAACGGTTTGGTTCAACGTTAGGTTCGAGTCGCTGTTGTTTTGTTCAAAAATATCAGCTTTTTCAAAAAGGTTAGCTTCTAGCTCTAAATATTTTGCATAAGCTTCTTGCTTAAAATTAATAACGACAGAGTCTTGGTCTATAAGAGGGATTATAATCCGAAAAATACGATTCGAAATATGAATTAATCGCGATCGATAGTGCTGAAAAGCAGAGTCTGTTTGTGGTCCTTCAAATTCCGAAATTAAAACTTCTAAAGCTACTAAGGTTTCCTCGATAACCTTTTTTCGTTTTCGAATTCATACTGCGGATCCGAATAAGAAAGATTTCGATTTCTATCCGCTTGTATTCTGCGATTTAACATTTTTCGTTTTTGTGCTGCATCTTGATGTCTCGTAGCAATAACTCCACGAATTCTTAATTCATAAGATAACTCCGGTTGAGTTAAATGAATAGGCCTCATTAAATCGATATCACGGATATCCATTTTAAAATTTAAAAAAAAATAGCAACAAAAAATTTAAAAAAAAGAATGTAAAAAAAATTATTTATATATATTTTTTTCTTTTTTAAGTCGCAATCGTCGTATAATTAACAAAGAAGACTTTAAAATCGAACTGCAGTATCTTTAAATACCATCGAGCGCCCTGCATAAAAAATACAAAAAAAATAAAAATCTCAAAATATAGTTTTCATAACTCGCTCTTAATTTAGTGTAACGTATGCAAAAACATTAAAATGAATAATCGGTCCCCGCACAGACTGATCAAAACGTACTCAAGATTCAATCTCGAAAATACCCAACACCAAAATTCTATATAAAAAAATATATGGCTGATAAAACTTTAGGTAGGTACCATCCATATATAGTTCAATACTGGCCACGTAGAATAAAAAAATAAAAAAACAAAAAAAATTATTAAAAATATTTTTAGGTAAAACTCTATCTAGATTTAGCCTTTTTTTTGCCACTAAGAAAAACTCTCGTTTTGCTGAGCCCCTAAATAACAATAATAAATATTCAATTCAAAACAATCTAAAAAGAGAAAACACAAATAATTTTATTTGTATGTTTAAACTGTACTAGATGCCATATAAGAAGGAAAAAAAAACCGCCTTATTACTTTTAGCATTAAAATTTACCTCCATAAATGCAAAAATTATTTTTATATCAATTTTATTAGGTTATATTTGTTCTCATTTATTTTAATTAAATAATATTTGACTTTATTTATCTTTATTTAAATATCTTAGATTTATCTTGATTTATTTTTAAGTATTTAATTTTTTAACTAGTTATGAACCAAGGATATAAAATTTAAAAAAACTCAAAAAAAATATATCTTTATTTATAGGCAAAAGAAATTTAAACAACAAAAAAAACTCAGGCCCCACGTTGGGCGCCATTTAATCTGTAACGGTTTTTTGTTACAAACTAAAATGCTCTCGGTAGCTCAGTTGGGACTGAGGTCGTGGTGTTCACCTCAAAAAAACTCAACAATATTCATGTGAAATAAATTAACTTTCTTTTGCCTAAAGGGCGCCAATACAAGTTTAAAAGTAAAATAGAAAGAATGTATCGAGATCTTAGTGAACCTTGTATTATTCACTAAGTATTAATAAAGATGGTGAATGTTTGATTAAAACGCAAAAGGTTTTTAAAAAATAGTCTCTAATTATTTTTATCAGCAAACGACTTGCAAGAAGGAAATTTACAAAAAAAATAAATATATAAGGATCTTTTAACCTAAATACTTAATTATATAGCTATCGATAAAAAATATTATTTTATATCCTTGTTTCTTATCACAGAATGTTCGTTACTATTTATTTTTATTATCTCAAGAATGTAATTTAATTTCTATTTATAAAGAGTTGGTTTTTTATTTCGATAAAAGAATTTATCTTATTATTTTATGTTAATAAAAAGTAAGAAAACACACGGACGATAAAATCAAGCCACAACAAAAAAATTATCGAAGTACCTAAATAAAAAGTATGTACCTATTTGGCGAAAAACAAAAAAATATAATATATTTTTGGGACCTAAGAACAATTAATACCTTGGGAGAGTAAATGCGCATCTACTCAACAAGGGTGCATTGTTGCCAGATCTTAACAAGGGCAATAAATAGGTTTACCAAAAATATTAACAAATAATAACCAGCGCTGTAAAAAGGAAATATATCACAGTTAAATAAAATGGTTAGTAAAAGTAAGTATTAAATCTTATCTGCCAAATCCCACGCTGGAGGTTGAGTCCTCAAGAGATTTGAGTAGGTAGTGTGGTTGGTACTTCAACAAAACAGATTTCAAAACAAGACAGCAAAACAAAAAGAAAGCAGTAACATCGGCTAGTACAACATGGCTTTTACTTCAGTAAACAATTACGGGCTTCTGCTCAAAGTATGTGTGATGTACGGGCTTCAAAACATATACGGATCCCCGAAAACGAGCTCCATAAAATGGAATGGGCTTCAAAACATATACGGGTCCACGAAAACCAGCTCCATAAAATGGAATGGCCTAAAAAGGTCATTGTTGTCTTAGAAATGCGTTTAAGTTTAATCAATTTTCAAAATAGTATTTTATCGTTTGATGATGAGGTCGCTTCTGTTGCTCAAATTAGGAGGCCCTCTAGATACCAACTAGATGACGCACCAATAACTTCCAGCTTGATTGGTCAAACTCGAAGACAGACCATTTACCAACTCGATGATGGTCAAAGTGAGCAGCCTAGACAAGATCAAAGAAGGCAAACTACCTCTAGATTAAATGATGACACTGAATCACTCAGGTCTATCATACTAGAGCTGAAAACTGAGATTAGAAGCCTCAAAGATGATGTGTTTGGTATGAGAGAATCGCTTAGCTTTATAAACGAAATGTACGAATCTCAAAAACAAACAACCAAAGTATTAGGCGAGATGATGGATGATATCAAGATAGAAAACAGACAACTCAAGGCAGATGTTCTCTATTTAAAGAATAAACTGCAAAATATCGACACTAAGAATAATGGGAAAACTATACTCATTAATGGAGCGTTTATTAAGGAGGATCGAGATGATATCGTAAAAACCAAAACACTTAAAATTCTCAAGTATGTCAAAGGTGAGGACATTGCTGAGGATACCATTGAAAATCTCAGGATTATTAAGCTGCAAAATAATAATCCTTTTGTAAGCTTATCATTTAAAGATAAAAATATGGCGGAGTCAATATTGCAAAAAAGAAAAACTGTGGGGACTGTCAAATCTACAATGTGTGGACTGGATGGGGACGATCGAATAATTTATATGAGGAATTAAACAGAGACACTTACAAGCTACTCAAAGAAGCGAAAAAGTGTAAAGAGAAAGGGTATCGATATGTTTGGTGTAAAAATGGAGCTACTGTCTACATTAGAAAAGACGATACAAGCCAAGCAATCAGAGTAAAAGACACTGCTCATGTGCAGGAACTCTTACGGGTTACTGCATAAGAAAAACAAAACTTTCTCCTTCTTTGTTTTTTCTTTTTTTACAGTTCTTGTATTTTGCATAAAAAATGGCACAAAACACAATCCTAGATGACTACCTTAATTGTAATTGTGATTACTGTGATAATAGCTCCAATATAAACTATTCTACAAACGATTTAAATATAATACATGTAAATATATGCAGTATTTCGAAAAACTTTGACAACTTACTAACATATCTTAGCACGTTTCAGTTTCAATTTGATATCATAGGAGTTTCAGAAACTCACAAAATCTCAGACTTGATAAACTTTCAAATACCGGGCTATGATTCTTACTTTAATACCAGTGAAATTAACAAATGTGATGGATTTTTGATTTATGTAAAAAATGACCTAGTACGAGATTGTACGCTCATAAATATAGGTCAAACCAAATTTGTCAGAGTAGTAATTAGTAAAAGTAATATTGTAACAGGTTTAGTAGGATGTTATAGATTACCTTCTCTAGATGTAAACAATTTTATCCAAGATCTTCATAATTTATACTTTGAAAAGATAGAAAAAAAGTTCGGGATAGAAATTTTTTTTGGTGACATAAATATAAACATAATGGAAACAAATAAAATTAAAGTCACTGAATATCTTAATTCTTTACAAAAATTTGGTTTTTATAGCATGATAAACAAACCAACCAGAGTTCAACATGGTTGTAGACCTTCTATTTTAGATCATTTTTTTATTAAAAACTTAGAAAAAATAAACGGAACACAAATACATACGCAATCTCTAGTTATGCAAAGTGGACTGTCAGATCACTATCCCATTACACTAAACATCAAACTAAAAGAACATAACGAAACACAACAAAACACCAAAGGTATCAAAAAAATTGACTTTAAAAAACTAAATATAAGTATGAAAAACGAAAATTGGGAACAAATTTTGCAGTCGCAGGATGCGGATTATTGCGCTAATAATATAATTAACAAAATTAAAAAACTTGTCGATACAGCTACCGAAAATAAAACAATAAATAGCAAACAAAAAAAACTTAAATCATGGATAACACAAAGTATAATAAACTCTATCCGGCAAAGAGACAAATTAAAAAAAATAAGCACAATTACCCAACATCCTGACGACCATAAAAAATTTCGAGAATATAGGGATCGTCTAAGTACAATAATAAAATATACAAAAAACTCTTATTACAGTCAACAATTTCAAACAACCAAAAATGACCCTAAAAAAACATGGAAGTTAATAAAACAAGCAACAAACGAAAAGGAAAAAAACGACTCGAAAATTCAATTGGTGATTGACGATGCAGGAAAAGAGAGGTATGATGGTGAAGAGATGGCGGAGTCATTTAATAATTTTTTTAGTGAAGTAGGGAAAAAAATGGCAAATAAAATACTACCACCCACTGTAAGCTTTGACGTTGAGAAAAAATCCGCTAATGTATCAATGTTCTTAAGACCAATTAATAAAAATGAACTAATTAATGAAATTAGCAATCTTAAAAACGATTCAGCGCCAGGATGGGATGGAATCGCAGTAAAAGTTATAAAAGATAACCACTTAAGCTTAATACCTCCACTTTTACATCTTATAAATCTAATTTTTAAAACAGGGTACTTTCCGGAATATCTTAAAAAATCAATTATTACTCCAATACATAAAAATGCTGACAAAAGAATATTAAACAATTACCGACCAATCTCGTTAACAAGCAACCTCTCAAAACTAATAGAGAAATGTATCAAACTAAGACTCATTGACTTCCTGGAAAACAATGATCTGCTTTCTAAGAACCAGTACGGGTTTAGACAGAAAACCAGTACTGAAGATGCTGTTGTCTGCCTGACGGATCGCGTCAACCAGGCCTTCTTGGGGAGTAAACGATGCATGGGTATTTTCCTTGATCTGGGGAAAGCATTTGACACTGTGTCACACCGAATTTTACTGAATAAATTAAAGAAAATTGGCATTAGGGGTGTCGTTTATAACTTGTTTGAATCATTCTTACAAAACAGAAAGCAATGTGTAAGAATAAATGGCACCCTGAGCACAGAAAAAACGGTGGAGTTTGGTGTGCCGCAGGGGACGGTGCTAGCCCCAGTATTATTTAACATTTATGTTAATGAATTGCTCAGTTTACTGCCGCGGGAGCTGGGGATCGTGATCTGTTTTGCAGACGACACAGTTATTATTATAAAAGCAAAAAATTGGGCAGAAATTGCACAAAAAGCAGAAAAGGCAATGAAAATAATAAAAAGTTGGTTTGATAAGAATATTTTAACATTAAATATATCTAAATCAAACTTTGTCTGCTTCTCTATTACTAAAATAAATGCATCGCCAATCACAGAAATAACGGTCCACAAACACGATTGCTTAAACCGCACCCAGTGCAGTTGCAATTTGAAAATTAAAAAAAGTGACGAATCAAAATACCTTGGAGTTATCATTGACTCCGAACTGAGATGGAAACAACATATTCAGTATATTTCTGGTAAAATAAGAAAGCTAATCTATAAATTTTATCAACTTAGACAAATGATGAACAATTCTATGCTAAAAACAATATATTACGCCCTAGTTGAATCCATCCTAAATTACTGTGTAACTGCATGGGGTGCGGCAAGTAAAACCATAATCGAACCACTAAATATCACCCAAAAGTATATCCTAAAAGTAATACTAAAAAAAACCAAATTATACCCTACTGAAGATCTATACAATGAATCAAAAGTACTACAAATAAACCAAATATACATAAAATCGGTAGTAAGATACACATGCAAAAATCCAATATATCTAAATATTGTACAATATAACACTACAAGACATGCACAAAGTATAAGTGCTACCATCCCTAATACTAGACTCACAAAATGTCAAAAAAACCTCTTTTACTCTACTCCAAAAATTTTTAACATGCTCCCATCTGAACTAAAAAATAAACCTTTCAAAAAGATTAAAAAAAAACTACACTCATGGCTAATTGACAACAAAATAATGTGGTTTAGCGCCTAAAGTATTGTAAAACGGCTTTGAAATAATGTAACTTTTAATAAAAAAATATCCTATTTTTAAACTATTTAACATACATAAAAAATAATTAAATTTATATAAAATACATAATTAAGTTATTTATCTTTAGAATTTGTAACTATATTTATTTAGTATAACAACAAACTAAAGTGCAAACACAGATGTTTCTTCCATATTGCACTTAGTTTGTTATCATTTGTATTTGTATTTAAAAAATTTGAAATATATTTGAAATATATTTGAAATATATTTGAAATATATATGTTTCTATAGAATTAAAAGTTTATGTTCTCAGCAAAAAGTCTAATAAAAAAATTAGGCAAACTCACCAGTAATGAACAATGGTCCACCTTTTTAATCACACCAGCATTTTTCACGAAACTAACTCTGTTACAAAACACTGTACAATTTCTGTAAGTTTTACAACATTTTGAGTAGCAGTTATGCTTGGTTAAAATAAGTTTTTAATATATTTTATTAGCACATATTATAACGGTGTTAAAATGCTCTCTGAAACACACAAAATCTGCGAGAAACCGAGTACTAGCTATCACAAAAACTAAAGTAGTTCGGTTACCATATAGAAGTTAAACTGCATCAAGAATCCGCCTGTAACACTCCCTCGGCTACGTGCATTTGAAAAAAGACGGCGGGTTTCCCTGACCGAACAAAGCAGCTTGGATCAGTCTGAATACAGCCGCGCGACGACGAAGTGGGGAACGTGCCGTAAAGCGACTCTAAACAACGCTTGTTGAAACAAATTTTATCATGAAGTACCGTGGTCCAGTGGACAAGGCGTCAAACGCTCACGCACCACAAGCAGCCACCGGAGGATCGCTCCATCGACGATACTTTTTTTTTATGTGGATAATTCTTTGATTTATTTTTAGTTGTACAGGGTCCTACAAGTATTTTAATTTTTTTTTGTTAAAAACGTTACTTGCTATTAGGGTTAAGAAAAAAATCGTTACAGTGTCTGGGGTAAAGTCCACGAAAACTCATCTGAAGAGAATTGTGTGGGATCAAATCCTAACCTTTGAAGAGTTGATGACTGTATTGGTTCAGATTGAGGCTATTTTAAATAGTCGACCATTGTGTAGTATGAGCCCTGATCCTTATGACTTTCAAAGTCTTACTCTTGGACATTTCCTCACTTTGGAACCCTTGACAGCCCCTCCCGATGAAGACCTAACCAATGTTAAGCTAAACCGTCTCCATCGCTGGCAGCTTGTTCAGCAGATCCAGCAGCATTTTTGGCGCCGCTGGCATATGGAGTATTTACAGTCGTTGCAACAACGCGAAAGATGGAATACCCCCGATAACCCTCCAAAAGTTGGAACATTAGTAGCGTTGAAAGACGAAAACCTACCCCCATTGAAGTGGTCAATGGGTAGAATTGAAAAAATTTACTCGTGTCCAGATAGAATCCCCCGTGTCGTGCAAGTAAAAACCGCGAAAGGATTACTTGACCGTAGTTTGGTGAAGGTATGTCCGTTATCCAGCTAGTAACCAACCTTCAAAGCCTTGTGTAGCGTGAATCATGCTTATTTGAATTAACTTAAGTATGACGTCCATAGTTATTGCGATAAAATTATTGCTGCAGAAATGCTAATCTATTGTTTAGACCCTTTGGGTAATTGAATAACCTTTTTTCTTTTTTTTGATTTTTTAGTTTTGGGTTTTTCTATAAAAATTGGGAATTTTTATGGTGGGCGGAATGTTTAATGCTGCCAGTTATTTTTCTTTATTGTTTTATTTTGAATTTTTTGAAAAACCTAACCTTAAAGTTTGTTTTGATATTTTTGGGCTTTCTAAAAAAACCTTCAAAAAAGAAAGTCCTGTTTGGGAAAAATTCCGATCAGGTGATAATTTCTCTCTTTGTTGAAAGTTATTTTCTTTTTGATCACCTGATCATTTTGGTAAAATCATGCGCGTTTTTTGCTCACGCTGGGAGTTTGAAGCGCCACCCTGTGTGTGACAGGGGAATGAAGAAATCACTTCCGACAAAAAACTGAAAGAAGTCACACGTGTTTTTGGGTTGAAGACCGAAATTCCAGTCGCAAGAAAGGGCCGCGGCTGCCAGTGAAATTTTGGGACTGCTACAGAATTACAGAAGGTAAGCTTCTAGCGTGTTGCCGATTTTTTCCTTTGTTTTTTAGTTTAATAGACCCTGTTTTCCCAGGCGGGGCGAATTTAACTTTGGGGTTATTTTTTTTGGGATATCTCTAGTTTTTCTCCCCTTCAGGGCGCAGATGTCTAAATTCCGTTGTTATATTGAGGGTACTCATTTTACTGTCCATACTGATCATAGTTCTTTAACTTGGCTTTTTAATATGAAAAATCCTAGTCCACGTATAGCTACATGGATTGTTACTTTATCTCAACATTCTTTTGATATTGTTCACAGAAAAGGTACATGTAATACTGTGGCTGATGCTCTGTCTAGAAGTTTAGAGGATGTAGCTGTCTTAAATGTAACTTTTTTAACATTGGTTAATTGGTATAAAAATACGATAAAGAATGTACAATCAGATCCTGATAAGTATCCTGCTTTTAAGGTTGAAAATAATATTTTGTATAAACATATTCTTGCTAAGTATAATTTTGACGGTAATCTCTCAAACTGGAAAGTAGTTGTTCCTACTGCACATAGAAAATAACTTTTGAATAAATACCATAATGAACCTACTTCAGCACATTCTGGCATCTCTAAAACTTTATCGAGGATATCTGAACTCTATTATTGGCCCAATATGCGCCAAAGTGTTTATAAGTATATAAGAACTAATAAGAAAATGTAAAATCTGTGCTTCATGTAAACCTGGTCACTTACCACAGGCAGGTCTTATGGGGGAGTATAGAAACATAAACTTTCGATTTCAAATGATTTCCGCTGATTTATTGGAACCTTATCCTCGTAGTAAAGGCGGTTATCAGTATCTTCTTGTTGTAGTAGATTGGTTTACTAAATACCCTATTGTTCATCCTCTCACTAAAGCAACATCTCAGTCTATTATTAAATTTATAGAAAATCAAATCTTTCTTGTATATGGTGTGTGCCAAATTTTCTGTTGCGATAATGGAAGCCAGTTTATTGCAAAGGTTTTTAAAGAGTTTATGGCAAAATATAATGTTCAGAAGATTTTTTATAATGCGGTATATCACCCTCAGATAAATCATACCGAGAGAGTAAACAGAAGTATTGTAACTGCTATAAGAGAGTATATCCATGAGAATCATAAGTCTTGGTGCGAAAAGATCTATGAGATTGCACAGGCAATTCGATTGGCAAAACATGATATTACTGAATTTTCTCGTTCATTTTTAAACTTTGCTCGAAACATTCCTGTCAGTGGTGATTATTATGGTCTTATTTCAGAAAATCCGACCAATAAGTTAGAAATCTCTAAGAAAGTTCATAATCCAGACACAGTACAAGAACTCCCACAAATTTTTGGATGTTCGAAAAAGACTGTATAATTCTTATAAAAAGAGCAAACAACGTTATGACCTGCGCAGGAGAGACGTAGAGTATTTTATTGGGGATTACGTTTGGAAGAAATCTATGTTCTCTCTAATGCGGGAAATAATTTTGTTGGCAAACTTGCACCTAAGTTTATTCCTTGAGTAATTATTAGAAAACTTTCAAAATTAGTTTATGGCCTGAAAGACAGGAATGGTAGTGATTTGGGTAATTATCATGTATCTGATATAAAACATGATGTTACACAGGAACTGGATTCTGATAATTGGACAGAACCAGAAAGTGATATCTCTGACACATTTTTTTTTAACCCTAACTTTGTTTAACTCTTTTTGTAGTATTTTATGTAACTATTTTTTTTTTAAGTTTTAAATTTTTGGTGGTACCTGAACTGGACTTTCTATCTTTATTCCAGTCAGTTACTGAAGGGTGAGTGGTGGGAGACATGACAAGACATGACAAGACATGACAAGACATGACAAGACATGACAAGACATGACAAGACATGACAAGACATGACAAGACATGACAAGACATGACAAGACATGACAAGATATGACAAGACATGACAAGACATGACAAGACATGACAAGACATGACAAGACATGACAAGACATGACAAGACATGACAAGACATGACAAGACATGACAAGACATGACAAGACATGACAAGACATGACAAGACATGACAAGACATGACAAGACATGACAAGACATGACAAGACATGACAAGACATGACAAGACATGACAAGACATGACAAGACATGACAAGACATGACAAGACATGACAAGACATGACAAGACATGACAAGACATGACAAGACATGACAAGACATGACAAGACATGACAAGACATGACAAGACATGACAAGACATGACAAGACATGACAAGACATGACAAGACATGACAAGACATGACAAGACATGACAAGACATGACAAGACATGACAAGACATGACAAGACATGACAAGACATGACAAGACATGACAAGACATGACAAGACATGACAAGACATGACAAGACATGACAAGACATGACAAGACATGACAAGACATGACAAGACATGACAAGACATGACAAGACATGACAAGACATGACAAGACATGACAAGACATGACAAGACATGACAAGACATGACAAGACATGACAAGACATGACAAGACATGACAAGACATGACAAGACATGACAAGACATGACAAGACATGACAAGACATGACAAGACATGACAAGACATGACAAGACATGACAAGACATGACAAGACATGACAAGACATGACAAGACATGACAAGACATGACAAGACATGACAAGACATGACAAGACATGACAAGACATGACAAGACATGACAAGACATGACAAGACATGACAAGACATGACAAGACATGACAAGACATGACAAGACATGACAAGACATGACAAGACATGACAAGACATGACAAGACATGACAAGACATGACAAGACATGACAAGACATGACAAGACATGACAAGACATGACAAGACATGACAAGACATGACAAGACATGACAAGACATGACAAGACATGACAAGACATGACAAGACATGACAAGACATGACAAGACATGACAAGACATGACAAGACATGACAAGACATGACAAGACATGACAAGACATGACAAGACATGACAAGACATGACAAGACATGACAAGACATGACAAGACATGACAAGACATGACAAGACATGACAAGACATGACAAGACATGACAAGACATGACAAGACATGACAAGACATGACAAGACATGACAAGACATGACAAGACATGACAAGACATGACAAGACATGACAAGACATGACAAGACATGACAAGACATGACAAGACATGACAAGACATGACAAGACATGACAAGACATGACAAGACATGACAAGACATGACAAGACATGACAAGACATGACAAGACATGACAAGACATGACAAGACATGACAAGACATGACAAGACATGACAAGACATGACAAGACATGACAAGACATGACAAGACATGACAAGACATGACAAGACATGACAAGACATGACAAGACATGACAAGACATGACAAGACATGACAAGACATGACAAGACATGACAAGACATGACAAGACATGACAAGACATGACAAGACATGACAAGACATGACAAGACATGACAAGACATGACAAGACATGACAAGACATGACAAGACATGACAAGACATGACAAGACATGACAAGACATGACAAGACATGACAAGACATGACAAGACATGACAAGACATGACAAGACATGACAAGACATGACAAGACATGACAAGACATGACAAGACATGACAAGACATGACAAGACATGACAAGACATGACAAGACATGACAAGACATGACAAGACATGACAAGACATGACAAGACATGACAAGACATGACAAGACATGACAAGACATGACAAGACATGACAAGACATGACAAGACATGACAAGACATGACAAGACATGACAAGACATGACAAGACATGACAAGACATGACAAGACATGACAAGACATGACAAGACATGACAAGACATGACAAGACATGACAAGACATGACAAGACATGACAAGACATGACAAGACATGACAAGACATGACAAGACATGACAAGACATGACAAGACATGACAAGACATGACAAGACATGACAAGACATGACAAGACATGACAAGACATGACAAGACATGACAAGACATGACAAGACATGACAAGACATGACAAGACATGACAAGACATGACAAGACATGACAAGACATGACAAGACATGACAAGACATGACAAGACATGACAAGACATGACAAGACATGACAAGACATGACAAGACATGACAAGACATGACAAGACATGACAAGACATGACAAGACATGACAAGACATGACAAGACATGACAAGACATGACAAGACATGACAAGACATGACAAGACATGACAAGACATGACAAGACATGACAAGACATGACAAGACATGACAAGACATGACAAGACATGACAAGACATGACAAGACATGACAAGACATGACAAGACATGACAAGACATGACAAGACATGACAAGACATGACAAGACATGACAAGACATGACAAGACATGACAAGACATGACAAGACATGACAAGACATGACAAGACATGACAAGACATGACAAGACATGACAAGACATGACAAGACATGACAAGACATGACAAGACATGACAAGACATGACAAGACATGACAAGACATGACAAGACATGACAAGACATGACAAGACATGACAAGACATGACAAGACATGACAAGACATGACAAGACATGACAAGACATGACAAGACATGACAAGACATGACAAGACATGACAAGACATGACAAGACATGACAAGACATGACAAGACATGACAAGACATGACAAGACATGACAAGACATGACAAGACATGACAAGACATGACAAGACATGACAAGACATGACAAGACATGACAAGACATGACAAGACATGACAAGACATGACAAGACATGACAAGACATGACAAGACATGACAAGACATGACAAGACATGACAAGACATGACAAGACATGACAAGACATGACAAGACATGACAAGACATGACAAGACATGACAAGACATGACAAGACATGACAAGACATGACAAGACATGACAAGACATGACAAGACATGACAAGACATGACAAGACATGACAAGACATGACAAGACATGACAAGACATGACAAGACATGACAAGACATGACAAGACATGACAAGACATGACAAGACATGACAAGACATGACAAGACATGACAAGACATGACAAGACATGACAAGACATGACAAGACATGACAAGACATGACAAGACATGACAAGACATGACAAGACATGACAAGACATGACAAGACATGACAAGACATGACAAGACATGACAAGACATGACAAGACATGACAAGACATGACAAGACATGACAAGACATGACAAGACATGACAAGACATGACAAGACATGACAAGACATGACAAGACATGACAAGACATGACAAGACATGACAAGACATGACAAGACATGACAAGACATGACAAGACATGACAAGACATGACAAGACATGACAAGACATGACAAGACATGACAAGACATGACAAGACATGACAAGACATGACAAGACATGACAAGACATGACAAGACATGACAAGACATGACAAGACATGACAAGACATGACAAGACATGACAAGACATGACAAGACATGACAAGACATGACAAGACATGACAAGACATGACAAGACATGACAAGACATGACAAGACATGACAAGACATGACAAGACATGACAAGACATGACAAGACATGACAAGACATGACAAGACATGACAAGACATGACAAGACATGACAAGACATGACAAGACATGACAAGACATGACAAGACATGACAAGACATGACAAGACATGACAAGACATGACAAGACATGACAAGACATGACAAGACATGACAAGACATGACAAGACATGACAAGACATGACAAGACATGACAAGACATGACAAGACATGACAAGACATGACAAGACATGACAAGACATGACAAGACATGACAAGACATGACAAGACATGACAAGACATGACAAGACATGACAAGACATGACAAGACATGACAAGACATGACAAGACATGACAAGACATGACAAGACATGACAAGACATGACAAGACATGACAAGACATGACAAGACATGACAAGACATGACAAGACATGACAAGACATGACAAGACATGACAAGACATGACAAGACATGACAAGACATGACAAGACATGACAAGACATGACAAGACATGACAAGACATGACAAGACATGACAAGACATGACAAGACATGACAAGACATGACAAGACATGACAAGACATGACAAGACATGACAAGACATGACAAGACATGACAAGACATGACAAGACATGACAAGACATGACAAGACATGACAAGACATGACAAGACATGACAAGACATGACAAGACATGACAAGACATGACAAGACATGACAAGACATGACAAGACATGACAAGACATGACAAGACATGACAAGACATGACAAGACATGACAAGACATGACAAGACATGACAAGACATGACAAGACATGACAAGACATGACAAGACATGACAAGACATGACAAGACATGACAAGACATGACAAGACATGACAAGACATGACAAGACATGACAAGACATGACAAGACATGACAAGACATGACAAGACATGACAAGACATGACAAGACATGACAAGACATGACAAGACATGACAAGACATGACAAGACATGACAAGACATGACAAGACATGACAAGACATGACAAGACATGACAAGACATGACAAGACATGACAAGACATGACAAGACATGACAAGACATGACAAGACATGACAAGACATGACAAGACATGACAAGACATGACAAGACATGACAAGACATGACAAGACATGACAAGACATGACAAGACATGACAAGACATGACAAGACATGACAAGACATGACAAGACATGACAAGACATGACAAGACATGACAAGACATGACAAGACATGACAAGACATGACAAGACATGACAAGACATGACAAGACATGACAAGACATGACAAGACATGACAAGACATGACAAGACATGACAAGACATGACAAGACATGACAAGACATGACAAGACATGACAAGACATGACAAGACATGACAAGACATGACAAGACATGACAAGACATGACAAGACATGACAAGACATGACAAGACATGACAAGACATGACAAGACATGACAAGACATGACAAGACATGACAAGACATGACAAGACATGACAAGACATGACAAGACATGACAAGACATGACAAGACATGACAAGACATGACAAGACATGACAAGACATGACAAGACATGACAAGACATGACAAGACATGACAAGACATGACAAGACATGACAAGACATGACAAGACATGACAAGACATGACAAGACATGACAAGACATGACAAGACATGACAAGACATGACAAGACATGACAAGACATGACAAGACATGACAAGACATGACAAGACATGACAAGACATGACAAGACATGACAAGACATGACAAGACATGACAAGACATGACAAGACATGACAAGACATGACAAGACATGACAAGACATGACAAGACATGACAAGACATGACAAGACATGACAAGACATGACAAGACATGACAAGACATGACAAGACATGACAAGACATGACAAGACATGACAAGACATGACAAGACATGACAAGACATGACAAGACATGACAAGACATGACAAGACATGACAAGACATGACAAGACATGACAAGACATGACAAGACATGACAAGACATGACAAGACATGACAAGACATGACAAGACATGACAAGACATGACAAGACATGACAAGACATGACAAGACATGACAAGACATGACAAGACATGACAAGACATGACAAGACATGACAAGACATGACAAGACATGACAAGACATGACAAGACATGACAAGACATGACAAGACATGACAAGACATGACAAGACATGACAAGACATGACAAGACATGACAAGACATGACAAGACATGACAAGACATGACAAGACATGACAAGACATGACAAGACATGACAAGACATGACAAGACATGACAAGACATGACAAGACATGACAAGACATGACAAGACATGACAAGACATGACAAGACATGACAAGACATGACAAGACATGACAAGACATGACAAGACATGACAAGACATGACAAGACATGACAAGACATGACAAGACATGACAAGACATGACAAGACATGACAAGACATGACAAGACATGACAAGACATGACAAGACATGACAAGACATGACAAGACATGACAAGACATGACAAGACATGACAAGACATGACAAGACATGACAAGACATGACAAGACATGACAAGACATGACAAGACATGACAAGACATGACAAGACATGACAAGACATGACAAGACATGACAAGACATGACAAGACATGACAAGACATGACAAGACATGACAAGACATGACAAGACATGACAAGACATGACAAGACATGACAAGACATGACAAGACATGACAAGACATGACAAGACATGACAAGACATGACAAGACATGACAAGACATGACAAGACATGACAAGACATGACAAGACATGACAAGACATGACAAGACATGACAAGACATGACAAGACATGACAAGACATGACAAGACATGACAAGACATGACAAGACATGACAAGACATGACAAGACATGACAAGACATGACAAGACATGACAAGACATGACAAGACATGACAAGACATGACAAGACATGACAAGACATGACAAGACATGACAAGACATGACAAGACATGACAAGACATGACAAGACATGACAAGACATGACAAGACATGACAAGACATGACAAGACATGACAAGACATGACAAGACATGACAAGACATGACAAGACATGACAAGACATGACAAGACATGACAAGACATGACAAGACATGACAAGACATGACAAGACATGACAAGACATGACAAGACATGACAAGACATGACAAGACATGACAAGACATGACAAGACATGACAAGACATGACAAGACATGACAAGACATGACAAGACATGACAAGACATGACAAGACATGACAAGACATGACAAGACATGACAAGACATGACAAGACATGACAAGACATGACAAGACATGACAAGACATGACAAGACATGACAAGACATGACAAGACATGACAAGACATGACAAGACATGACAAGACATGACAAGACATGACAAGACATGACAAGACATGACAAGACATGACAAGACATGACAAGACATGACAAGACATGACAAGACATGACAAGACATGACAAGACATGACAAGACATGACAAGACATGACAAGACATGACAAGACATGACAAGACATGACAAGACATGACAAGACATGACAAGACATGACAAGACATGACAAGACATGACAAGACATGACAAGACATGACAAGACATGACAAGACATGACAAGACATGACAAGACATGACAAGACATGACAAGACATGACAAGACATGACATTAAGGAGTTCATGTTTATTTAAATGAGGTGTGATCTACAGAAAACAATTTGTTTTGCTTTGGACAATATAGGAGTGCATACTTTTATTTAAATAAATATGATTTACAGAGAACAATATTTAAAAAATTTCATTCATTTTTTTAATTTTTTTATATTTCTAGAAAAAAGAAGTATTTTAAGATTATTTTTCTTGTATTCAATTTTTTTTATTAAAAAAACATAACAATGGAACATTTTTTTCAATTGATTTAAGTCTTCCATTTAAAGTTTTTCATATATTTCTGGTAACACATTAGATTTCTTTTTTTTACAGAAACTAAGTTTCTAAATTTTTAAGTAATAACTCAATAATTTAATTTTTAATATTAATACGCCGGATTGTCTTCTGATTGTTGGAAAGTGTTTTTGCATTTCTGGTTGGTGTGGGCAGTCTTGCAGATTACTTTGAGGGCTACTACACGAGACTTTTTGATTGCTATATCAAACTGTGCAATTTTAGTCTGCTTGTTCAAATTTTATCGAAAAAGTAATAGTATACGCTTAAAGTAATTTATTTCATCTTGAATTTTCTGTACTTTACTTTGAGAACTAAGCAAACCAAAGTGATCTGTAGACTGTGTTTCATTGCTGGGGTGTTTGAGTGTTTTTCCATCTTTTTGGGAGACAATGCTGTATATTAAAGGGGGGCAATTTAAATAAATTCTAAATTCCTTTTGGTAACTTTTACGGCTTTTTGGTTTAGTGGGTGTTGATTGACAATATACGCACAACTTTTAAATTAGTAAACTTTTGGGTTTAAGCTTGATGATGGGGGGTTGAGATAGCCTCGAAGGTAGCTTAGGCGAGCCTTCACTATAGGAGTTTTGGCTACTGTCATGCGAGTCGCTGCCCAAGAGTGTGTTTATAATGTCAATTTAACAGTACTCTACTAATTTGATCCTGTCAAAATTTTTCTTGTGATTATGACATTAGTGGTGACTTCAAAGTTTTGTAATTTGAATCCCACTAGATAATATTATTGTAAATGGAAGTACAATGTCCTTACAAAATATTGCTGTATTACTTAGTTTTAAGTTTTTTTTATATCCAAAAGTGAGTTTCATATTGTAAAACTTGCACATAGGTTTAAGTATGTGCTGGCGCCCATATAATTTTTTTTATTAAGTAAAATTGTATATCACTTAATGTTTTTGAGATAGTTCCTGACCAGGCATATTTCTTTTATAATTTTTGGAATTAGATATTTTTTTTGAAAATACTGACAGAAAAAAAAAATTAATAAAGGAGGATAAAAGAGTGTGTTACGAATAAAATTACATTTTTTTCGTAACGCGTTTTTGCTAAGTGAATTGAAATATTTGCTTTTAAAAAATAACCTCTAGCGACATCTTACGTGAGAGAGTTTAATTAGAATATTTTGAAAATAAACCGGTGACTTGCACACTACCTGTCTGTAGTCGGGTTAAGTTCGAGATTATTGATTTTATGCAGTGAACTAACTGCTGGGAGAGATTCATTTTGAATTTGTTTCAGTTTTTGAATAGGATCGAGTGAGTTGTCTGTTCCTTTTTTGTCATTGGGGTGAAACAGGGATAGAAAGAATTTTCCGGTTGTTCAACTGGTACGACAGACGTTGCGTAATTGGTCGTGTTGTATTTTAGCCTAAAAAGCTTTGTTTTGCGAAGACTCTGAGATTGTTTACTAATTTATTTACCTATAGAACAATAAACATAAGTTTTTTGTAATTTAAATAAAGTGACTCAAAATTATTCAGTCAGTTTTAGTCTTATTAATGAATACGGATTTGTGTTATTGATTTTCTGAGAATGAAGATTTTGGGACTTTAGGGAATCTGATTGGTCAGCGATTGCTATGCAGTTTGGGAAATTGAGAGGAAATTTACAAAAATCGCTCTCTTTTGTTCGAGAATTTGTCGAGAAACAAGGTATTTTAAATATGTTATAACATAACCTTAAAAAAATTTTTTTGTTCATCAAATTTTTTTTATAGGATACACTAGAATTTTGCTCTAGTTTTAATCAATGGTAATATGAAATTCAATTGCATATACCAGATTTTTATTTTTAGTTAGGTCCATATGTTATAACATAAATATATATATATATATATATATATATATATATATATATATATATATATATATATATATATATATATATATATATATATATAAATTTTTCTTTGCCGAGGAAATATTACAATTTTTCTATATGCCTTTAACAGACAATTATCTCTCTATTTAGACTACTTAATTTTTTTTCTAAAAAATTTTGATTAGTTTCATATTTTTTTGGTTTTATGGTTCAAACTATGTTCGACAAAATATTTATATATTGGCTATATGGTATTTTGGTTATAGTTTATTTATAATGGGTTCACAATGTTGTGCCTACATGGGATTTCTAGAATCCAGATTATGATTTTAGGCTAGTAGTTATTCCTGCCTCTCGCTCATTTCTTTATTTGATTGCTTGGTACCAATTAATCATAAGCACCTTTGGTTGAAATAGAGTTAGATAGGTTAATACAGCTAAATTTTATATAGCTATTGCCGATAGCTGTTTTTTACATATAGTTTTTTTTTATAACCAAAATACACATTTTTGTTTTTTTTTTATAAACTTAGGTGATGATTTGCGTCCAGAAAAGATAAATAACTTGATGTGAATAGACTAAAGTTTTATTTGGTAATTCTACATAATTACTGTACAGTATGTACAAATTTTTGGAATATTTATATATGGTGTTTTGATGGACCTGATCAGAAAATAAAGTTTTTTTTGTTTTTATCCATGGAAAATGATTGAAACCATAGTTGTATTTTAAAGATTACTTCAAGTATACTGAATCTAACATTTCCTGGGTTAAGATTGTTTTGTTTTTATGTTATTTTTTTCTAACCTCAATTCTCGACAAAACTATTACAACATATATAAATATTTTTTTTGACTATTGTAAATCCAAAGAAACAAGGTTCTCTTTTAAGTTATATTTGAACAGTAAAATCTATAATTTTTTTAATATAATTTTTTTTACTACCCTTTTAAGAAACTGAGTTTCAAGAAAAAATTAATATTTTTTTCTTGTTTATATTTGATCATTTGTTTTTTTTGTTTTTCTTTCTAAAACAAAATAAATGTTGAGGGTTGTAAACAAAAAGTAATCCTGATCTTTTATTTCGTTCCTGCATTGATACATTGGTAACATGGTGATAGTAAGAAAAATCTGTCACCATTGTTGAAAATTGTGTCAAAGTAAATAAGGTTTATTATCATTTCAAAAATAGAAAATTGACAATATTTTTCTTAAAGGAACCTCACGACCCTAAATAGCTCTTCCTAGCCGAGGTAAATTTGAGGTATATTAAAACAACATCAATAATATACAAAAAGTTATATTATATAAAAAAATTATATAACACCCTATAGAAACGGAAAGGCCAAGTTCCTGCATTGATACATTGGTAACATGGTGATAGTAAGAAAAATCTGTCACCATTGTTGTAAATTGTGTCAAAGTAAATAAGGTTTATTATCATTTCAAAAATAGAAAATTGACAATATTTTTCTTAAAGGAACCTCACGACCCTAAATAGCTCTTCCTAGCCGAGGTAAATTTGAGGTATATTAAAACAACATCAATAATATACAAAAAGTTATATTATATAAAAAAATGATATAACACCCTATAGAAACGGAAAGGCCAAGTTTGCCCCCTCCCCAATAACTAATCGTCCCCCTGAAAAATGAAAACACCTAAACCCCCCCAAAAAAAACATTACAGAACCTACATTAAATTTTTACACACTTTTCTTCTGTCTGACTTTCGCCATTTTTAAAACGACTTGACAGAAGCTTTCAGTGGCGTATATAAGGGGGGCCTGGGGGGCCGGGGCACCTCCCGAAGCTAAGATTTTTCTAGATATTTTCCACATATTTCATGAATACAAACATAAAACGGCATAACATATGGCCTCATGGGGTCTCGACCCCCGCCCCCCCCAAACTGTCTGACATTTTTCTATATACGCTACTGGAAGCTTTCTTTGTGTATAAATAATTATGTAAATATACTAAACAGAACAAAAAATAATTTAACTATATTAATAAATCAAATAATAAGTTAAAAAAAAGATCGGTCTGAAAGCGTAACTTAACGTATAGACCTCGTTATAAAAGAGTATTTTTATCCTTTAATGAATTGTAGCTTTCGCTACGCTCGTGCTGAAAACTTTTTACCTTGAGATAAAAAGTGTCACTTTTATCCCTTGGTATATATTATAAGAACAGGACCCTCTTTAATCCTAATTTTAGGGATAAAACTGTCACTTTTTATTCTTAAAATTAAAAATACAAGGCTCTATCAGACATTATGTTTTTAGTAAAGTAGCTGAAAACCACAGAATTATAATTATAATTTAATTTTAGGGCAGAAAAATCCAAAAGTTTAAAAAATATCTCCTAAAATTCGTAATTAGTCTCTTGTTAGCTATTGGCCAATTATTTAGCTCGCTACGCTCAGGCTACAAACTTTTTGCCTCGGGATAAGGTGCGACTTTTATTCCTTAATATATAATGAGTGTTCGGTTTCCATAAAAAACCTCTTTATTGTTCTTTTATTTTTGAATTTTACTTTTAATTTTCCTATTTTTCATGGACTAAAATTTTGTCTTGACCATAAAATTATTAGTCTTATATTTATATTAATGCTAAATAAATTGGTCAACTATTAGTTATTATAAAATTTACCTAAAGCAAAATTGCATTAAAATGCGAGAATTAAACGCAAAAAATGTAATTTCTATTCTAAATTTAAGAAATATCATTTTATTTCTTATTTCTTTATTTTTATATACTTTGCCATAAAATTTTAAATATAGTGATATGGTTTCCTATAGAGGGTGAAGTGCTGTGCGCATGTGCGAAAAAACTGCAAGCGCAGGATAGAGAGACAGACAAAGTGTGCTGCGCGTCGCCATGTCTAGAAAACGACAACCTTAAAATCTAAATTTAAAAAATAGTGAAAATTCACTTTAAAATACCGCAAATAATTAAAATTATCGTGCCATCATCCTGTTGGACTTCAAGTCACATAGCTCTTACGGAAAGGTGTACACCTTGCACTTTGGAACTTCAAAACAGCGGTAAGTCCCTCTCCATGAGGCTATATCACAATTTTATTTATCTTTCAAATTTAACCTACAATTTTTAAATTATTTACTTTCTCTAGTTAAATGAATTTTTTGCGCCAATGTTAATTATAGTCCACTGTATCCACCAAAACCCAATCTGAGCCATCGGAGTGCTACATATTTTGATCACTTCGATTGCCGGATTTGGATTTCCATTCAAAAAATTCATTTTCGCTAGAGTGAGAGCAAACGCTAGTAGTGTGAAAGTAAGAAAGAGACGCCATTAATAAATTAAAATTATAATATAGGTAAATAAAATAGGTACCTATGAATTTGTATTAGGAGACCTATACCTACATCTCGCAAATTTTATAAAAAACGCAAGGACATATATTCGAGATTGGAGTCTTGGGTCGCTATGTGTATTTAAATGCAAAAAGTTTATCTTTGTATTTTTGAAAGATATATCTGTGTGTAGGTAATTTCGGAATATAAGTTTTTTATTTCCTAATTTATAAGGCGCAAATAAATACCTACATGTTTATTTGTTTTTCTTTTCGCTGTAGTTTGCATGCCTATATGTAAGAGGCTACGGTTACATACGGTTATTTTAAATCGAATTAAATTTTTTTAAATATTTAATCTATAAATTTTGATTTTGTTTCCATTGCCTAATTTATTACAAAATAATGTCAGAAAAGGTACAGAAAATTAAAGTCTTTCGTGACATCGAAGATTCAAATTTAAATGAAATTTTAACGGTAGCTAAATTGGCTAAAACTGATGCAACCAAACATCTTAACTTTAAGATTCGTTACGAAGAGCTTGACAACGTTCAAGAGGAATACCTTAAAAAGCACACCGCTTTATTAAATGAAATTTACCAGGATCAGGATCAAGTTAAGACTTGTATCGAGCATCTTCATTCATTTCAAACAAATGTTGCTCAAGTCAAAGAAATCTATAAGTTGTTTCAAGCAGAAAATACTGCGCCGCCTTCTCAAGGTGGAAGTCGCCGACTTACTATTAACCCCTACTCTCCAGGAGGTTCACAAACCCCTGATTATTTTCCAAGTTTACCGAAAATTGACATTGAAAAATTCACTGGCAATGTCAATGATTTCCCTACCTGTTATGATCTTTTTAAAACAATGATTCATGATAATCCGCATATTCCAAATATACAAAAATACTCGCTTTTAGTTACTTATTTAGATGGTCCTCCAAAGGAATTAGTTACGCAATTACCAGTTTCGGATGCAAACTATCCTACTGTTTTCAATAATCTTGTAAAAAGGTATAAAAATGATCGCATTTTAGCCCAAAATTATTGGAATGCTATCGAAAATTGCCCTAAAGTAAACTCTGATGACTCCGTAGCTCTAAGAAACTTGCTTGATATATTCACAAAAAATATTGAAGCTTTAAAAACTGTTAGTTTGCAACCAGATTTTTGGGACTTTGTCTTAGCCCAAAAGTTGTTGAAATCTATTGATAGTTCGATTCAAACGCGATTTGAAGTTTTTCATGGTAAGCCTACCGAAATACCTTCATATAAATCAATCTATAATTTTTTGGATCAACATTGTAGCTCGCTTTTTGTAGTTAACGCCGCCAGTACATCCAGTACGCAATTTTCTATGAAGCCCAAATTTACAAAACCGCCCCATATAACTCAAAAACCGCAAAATAACTATAATACCCGCCAAACGCCTCGTGCATTTTTTACCGCGCAGCAGAACTCTCAAAATAATTGTTCCTTATGCAATTCGAATACTCATAATTTGACTTTTTGTCCTGATTATTTCAATAAAACGCCTCAACAAAGATTTAATTTATTAAAAGCAAAACAATGGTGCGTAAACTGTACCTCTAATTGTCATAAAACCTTCCAATGCAAAAGCACTTTTAATTGTCGATTTTGCAAAAAAAGGCATCATAGTTCAGTTCATTTTGACTTGCGCCATGTAAACGAATCCTCGTCTCAACGGCAAGAAAATAATAATGCAGATTTGCCGGTAAATAGCCAACAAATTAACGCGTTTCGGCAGGAAAGAAATGAGATTAGTACCTCATCCTCTTCGCAAACTCAAAATCAAGGTGCTTGCTACTCTACACAAAGTTACAGTAACTCTAGTACTTTGCTTTCTACCCCTCTTTTTCAAATAAAAGATATAGGAGGTAATTATCAAACTTTTCGTGGAGTTTTAGATTCCGCATCGCTTCTGTCTTTTGTATCTTTAAAATGTGCCAACAAACTAGGCCTACCCCGCTTTAATATTGAAACTGAAGTCTTTGGAATTGGTGAGACCAGTATGCAATCAAAATTAGGATCTATTGATATGATCATTCGCCCTTGCAATCAATCTGAACTGACCTTATCAGTACAGAGTGCAGTTATTTTACCTCAAATTTGTTCTTCGCTTCCCTTAAATGACATAAATATTAGTCAAATGGGAATTATAAAAAATATAAATCTCGCGGACCCTTATTTCTATAGACCGGGAGCAATCGACGTTTTACTTGGAGCCGATATTTTCCCTTATATTCTTAGAGATGGTCGTATTGTAGGTAATATAAATGAGCCTATCGCATTAAACTCAATTTTTGGGTACATTTTAATGGGACAAATTGGTAACACTAAGTCGCCCCTCGCTTCGGTATCCCTTTTATGCCAAATTTCAAATAATCAACTTAATGATTCACTATCGAAATTTTGGGAAACTGAAAATATACCGGAAATTAAACCTATTCTTTCCCCGGCTGACGAAGCATGTGAAAAAATATTTAAAAATACTACTTTTCGTGATAATACAGGGCGTTACGTCGTGACTTTACCCTTTTGCGAAAATAGTGAACCAAGTTTTCCAAATAGTCGCCAACTTGCATTAAAAAGATTTTTATCTCTCGAAAACCGCTTAATTAAAACACCGGAAATCTATCAAAAATATTCGGACTTTATGCAAGAATACTTAGACTTAGGTCACATGGAATTAATTTCTAACCCGGAGGAATAGTTTACGGAAAAAAGTTACTATATCCCCCACCACCATATTGAAAGACCTGAAAGTTTAACCACAAAACTCAGAGTAGTTTTTAACGCAAGCGCAGTATCCCAAACAAATACTGGAAGAATTTCTTTAAATGACACGCTTTAGGCCGGTCCCAAATTACAAAAGGACATTTGTTCTATTTTATTAAATTTTAGATTAAATGAAGTCGCTCTTTGTTGCGATATTTCTAAAATGTTTCGCGGCATTTTAATTGCCCCGCATCATCAAAATTATCAAAAAATCTTATGGAGGTTTAGTCCTACCGAACCTATAAAAGAATATAATTTAAAAACCGTTACATATGGTACTACCCCCGCTCCCTTTTTAGCTTTAAGAGTCTTACAGCAGCTAGCTGAGGACGAAAAGCATAATTTTCCCCGCGCCGCTAAAGTTCTTATGACAGATAAATTTGTTGACGATTTTGTCACAGGTTGTAGCTCCGTTGAAGAAGCTATATCCCTTCAAAAGGAGTTATCACTTTTATTAAAATCCGCAGGATTTAAATTACATAAATGGGCTAGCAATAATAAAACTGTTTTAGAGTACTTGCCAGAATCCGATATTAACCCTAAAGCTCTTTCTCTTGATATAGAAGAAACTACAAAAATTTTAGATGGCAACCTTGTTCAGACTATTTTTCCTACTCAGTAGAGCCTCTAAATCGTAGTTGCACGAAACGCAATATCCTTTTAGAAATTTTTAAAATTTATGATCCCCTTGGTTGGTTGTCGCCAGTTACTATTTTAATTAAATGCCTAATCCAGGAATTTTGGAAATCTGGATTGGACTGGCACGAAGATGCTCCCATAGCGATAAGTAGCCTCTGGGAACGCTATAGGTTAGAATTACCACTTTTAAAAGAATTTCGCTTATCCCGCTATCAATATTTTTTCTGGAAACGCTCAATACGAATTAATCGGTTTTTCAGACGCTTCAAATAAAGCGTACGCAGCTATTGTTTATTTACGCGTAGTTTATAAAAATAAAATTTTTATTTATTTTTTATGCTCAAAAACTAAAGTCGCCCCTATAAAATTTACAAGTATTGCACGACTCGAGTTAGCCGCTTGTAATATATTAGCTGATTTAATTCAATTTATTCTTCATTGTTTTGAAAACACACTTAAAATTCACCAAATATTCGCATGGAGTGATTCTCAAGTAGCTTTGTCGTGGATTAAAAATGGACATCCGTCTAGGTGGAAAACCTATGTACAAAATAGAGTCACGCAAATTCATGAAAAAGTATCTCCTAAAAATTGGCATTATATTTCCACGTCTCAGAATCCCGCTGATGAAGCTTCAAGAGGTCTCTATCCTAGTGAACTTATAAATCATAGTTTATTTTTTCAAGGTCCCCAATTTTTAAAATTACATTATGACTACTGGCCTATAACCTTGGAAATAAAAGACACTTCTGAAACTTTAAATTTTTTAACTTCGCTTATTAATAAAAACTCATCTTTTACTAAACTTTGTAGAATTTTAGCGTATATTTTACGTTTTATAAATAAAAAATTTCTAAGTAAAAGTATAATTTTTGAAACTTTTTTAACGTTTCAAGAAATTCAAACCGCACTTTATTTATTAATAAAAAACGAACAATCGATCTATTTTTCGGAAGAAATAAATTCTCTTAAAAATAATATAAAATTATCTAAACCGATGCAAAAATTAAATCTATTTTTAGATGACCAAAATTTATTACGCGTCGGTGGAATATTGCACAATTCTTCTCTCTCTTATGACAAAAAATTTCCAATTTTATTACCCCGCGAAAGTAGAATTACTTATTTAATTATCGAACATTTTCATTTAAAATATTTACATGCTGGATTAAGAACAGTACATTTTTTACTAAGCCAAAATTATTGGATAATTGCGGCAAAACGCAAAATTCGTCAAGTTTTAGCAAAATGCATCCCCTGTTTTAAGTTATCCCCTAAATCGGTACAACCCCCAATGGGTTCACTTCCGTTTCCACGAGTTTCTCAACTCAGAGCATTTTTGCATACGGGAGTAGATTTAGGTGGCCCCATTCCTATTTTAATGAACCGAACCCGCGGTGCCCCACGTACTTTAAAATCATATATTTGCTTATTCGTTTGTATGAGTACGAAAGCGGTACATATCGAAATAGTCAGTGATTTGACAGCCGATGCTTTTATCGCAGCAATGCGTAGGTTTGTGGCTCGTAGAAATTACGTAACTGATATGTATTCTGATAATGGAACTAACCTAGTTTCGGCAAATAGACAGTTGTTACAGATTGATTCTTCTCGTCCAATTAAATGGCATTTTATTCCAAGTCACAGTCCCAATTTTGGAGGTCTTTGGGAGTCTGGAATTAAAACTGCCAAAAAACATTTATTTCGAACCATTGGTTCACAAATTTTAACATATGAAGAGTTATATACAGTCACCTGTCAGATTGAAGCTATTATGAACTCTCGACCGCTAACTGAAATTTCCTCGGATCCAAATGACATTTCTGTTTTGACACCAGGTCATTTTTTATCATTGGGACCGTTGACAGCTCTTCCTGACGTTGACTTAACATATGTCAAAATTAATAGATTAACTCGTTGGCAGCTACTTCAAAGAATTCATCAGGATTTCTGGAGACGCTGGCAGCAAGAATATTTGCATACACTTCAACAAAGGAGCAAGTGGCTGGACCCCACTTGTACTCCAGAAGTTGGTCGTTTGGTAATAATCAAGAATGATTTTATACCCCCGCTACAATGGCAGCTCGGTAGAATAATTGAAATTTTTCCGGGTAAAGACGGTGTAAATCGAGTTGCTAATGTCAAGACAAGGGACTCGGTGTTAAAGAGACCAATCTCAAAGCTATGTCCTTTGCCACTTGATACTTTAGAAAATGCATAGCATTTTCGGCCGGCAATATGTTCGGTTTCCATAAAAAACCTCTTTATTTTTCTTTTATTTTTGAATTTTACTTTTAATTTTCCTATTTTTCATGGACTAAAATTTTGTCTTGACCATAAAATTATTAGTCTTAAATTTATATTAATGCTAAGTAAATGGGCCAACTATTAGTTATTATAAAATTTACCTAAAGCAAAATTGCATTAAAATGCGAGAATTAAACGCAAAAAATGTAATTTCTATTCTAAATTTAAGAATTATCATTTTACTTCTTATTTCTTTATTTTTATATACTTTGGCACTACAAGCGTCCTCTATCGTGTTTTTCACATATCCATAAAATTTTAAATATAGTGATATGGTTTCCTATAGAGGGTGAAGTGCTGTGCGCATGTGCGAAAAAACTGCAAGCGCAGGATAGAGAGACAAGTGTGCT
The DNA here is from genome assembly GCA_963576565.1 of Aspidapion aeneum. NCBI lineage: Eukaryota > Metazoa > Arthropoda > Insecta > Coleoptera > Brentidae > Aspidapion > Aspidapion aeneum. Next base: position 53,183,894 of record OY755044.1, on the reverse strand, counting down.
GCGCGTCGCCATGTCTAGAAAACGACAACCTTAAAATCTAAATTTAAAAAATAGTGAAAATTCACTTTAAAATAAAATACCGCAAATAATTAAAATTATCGTGCCATCATCCTGTTGGAACTTCAAGTCACATAGCTCTTATTTGTACACCTTGCCCTTTGGAACTTCAAAACAGCGGTAAGTCCCTCTCCATGAGGCTATATCACAATTTTATTTCTCTTTCAAATTTAACCTACAATTTTTAAATTATTTACTTTCTCTAGTTATATGAATTTTTTGCGCCAATGTTAATTATAGTCCACTGTATCTACCAAAACCCAATCTGAGCCATCGGAGTGCTACAATGAGTATAATAATAGTATGTGTAGATGTATGTGTATTTAGTACGTTATATTTTAAATATCTATACTATAATTTAAACACGTATTTCGCTAAGTTTGGAGAAAAATGTTAATATTTAAAAATTAATTCCGGCCTTATTAGCAAAAACTAAAAGGAAGGTTCAATTAAAAATGACATGTGAAAACTCGCCCGCGGCAGCGGGCGACAAGTTACTTTGTGTCCACGTATATTTTTAAAATTAAAGAAAATAATAAATTTTTGAAAGATTTTACAAAAATGGCAGTTTGAAGAAAAACAACAAAAAATTTTGAATTTTTTTTATACGAGAATAATGTACTCAGAATAGTGATTATCTGACATAATTAAAATTATTTTAACCAAACTTGATCAACATTAAAAATTGTGGCAAAGTTGATTCATTTCTTTTCTTAAAACAACTACGCAACGGTATGGTAAAGCGATTATTAATAAATAGTTTTCTGTAAAAATATCTCTCATATTAGATAAATGAGTTCTGCACTAAATCGCATGTTTTCTTGATTTTGCCCCTCTGTGCGGCGGCGTGCCTTTTAAGGAATTTGGATACGCAGTAAAAAATCACTAAAAGATGCTCTGTTGATAGGTATTTTCATGAATCAGGTTTTTGGGTAATTTTGTAGGTACCGAACTGCGACTAGTAGTTACAACTAATGGGTGTTTTTTTTATTTAAGTATTTTTCTATTTCCAACTTTTAGGTTTAATTCTTCTTCAGCCTTATAAAAAGCGCTATGCATTTACAATTCATTTAGCTTTATCCAAAAGTACGTGAAGATTTTCTACGGACGCGAACAGTGTTACCTTTCATTGAGTGAAGGTGGGGGAGGAGGGAACCAATAAAATGGTGTCGAAAAAAATCTTAAAGCGTGTGCAGAAAGAATTTTTAAAATCGCTCTATATTTGTGAAAGGTTTAGCTACAACTATTACTAATAAGGAGGGTGATGAGAATAGAGCGTGAGGGAGGGGAAAACTAGTAAAATGATGTTGGAAAAAAAGTCTTAAAGCGTGTGCAGAAATAACTTTTGAAATCGCTGTATATTTGTGAAGGTTATAGCTATAACTATTACTAATAAGGAGGGCGGAGAGGAGAGAGGGAGAGACGGGGGGGAATAGTAAAATGATGTTGGAAAAAAATCTAAAAGCATACCTATGTCGAAAGAATTTTTGAAATCGCCGTATATTTGATAAAAATATGCAAATATAGTTTTTTAATAAGGTGGGAGGAATGACAGGAGGGGAGATGGGTGGGAGCAGGGAGGACTACAAAGTAACTACAGCAAATTAGAGGACATTCGCAATGAGTGATCAAAGTAATTTCAATAAAGTCGCCTGAAATTTAGATAATTTGTATGCCTTAAAGCCTACATCATGTGACAAAATAGCGTCTGAAGACCGCTATGTTGATTCCTGTTTAAAAAAATGGCACTATAGCACTTTTGGGATCAGTAGCAATTCAATGACACCTTTTTTTGTCAAAATCGGTTTAGCCGTTACTATACAATCCCAATCGAAAAACTTTACTCTTCCTTTCGCCGTGCTGCAGTTGGGTAAAAAGTGCAAAAAGACCTCTAAGCGAATAGAGTAAATGGTGATATGTGCTGGAAATGTTAAAAAATTACAATAGACTCAAAAGCGCTTCCAGGGGGAGGGGGGCGCGGGTCCGCGCCCCAAGCCTGAGATTTTTTTAGATGTTTTGCAGTAAATTGCTCAAAAATTGAAGTTAGCCACCCCATTTTTTTGGCTACAACGCAAGTATAACAAAAGTGCGAAAGCTTAAAAGGCTCCCATTCCCGTACGATTTTTTTGCAAAAAAATTTCATGTCACAAAATAACAGTCAGCTAAAGCCAAAAAAGTAAGTTTTTTGTTTTTTAAATTTCTCTTTAGTTTCCGAGATATGATTTTTTTGCCATAAAATTGTATTTTTTCTGATTTTTAGTTTGACGTTTCTACCTGGTTTGACCTATAGCCACCAAACTTGCAATGAGGCAAGCCTTTTCGAACCTTGTACCACGGATCACGTAACAAATAGGTGATCCGTGCTTGTACGCTATTGTACTAAATGACCGCTGAGCACAATCAAGGGCGTGCAAAAATAATTTTTTTTAAATTCACCTTTTGAATATGACCAAACCTGAATTTTACCTTGTGTAGGTCATCTGATATGAATTCTAGGTAAGTGTAAAACATGTTTTATTGAAGCTTGAACATTCATATTAAGACGTTTTTTTTATTTTTGTTAAATTGGTGTCAGAAAGGTTTTTTGCAAAAATGCCAGTTATTTCGCAAAGTCCATGGAACCAAACGAATTTTCTCACTCCACTACAGATGCTTTTGCTGCTGCCTCAGTAAAACTCGCACAGCTGAGCTTATGTTGCATGTGTCATCTGATCTAGGTTGTAATATCTCATAAACGAAAGTTTTAAAAGTTGAAAAAAGTGAAATGTAAAATGCGTTGGAACCAGAAATATTATGCTTTGGTTCTGCTTGGCGTGTCGAGCAATTTAAGGTAGCATACGCAAGAATTGGAAGAGAAATAAAAAAGTAGGTACCGATAAAAAAATTTGTGACCTTATTTATGGTTTACAATGCAATTTTGCTCCCAGATCTCTTATTTTTGACCGATCTCTGTAAACGATACATCAAAATGCTCGGAAGATGGAGACTGATAAAACGAGACTACCAAAATTATTAGGTACTGTAACGCCGCGGTTAGGGGTGCTTTAGTCGAGCGGTATATTTATACAACTTGTCCCTTTCCACGATTACATTAAATTTATTTGGAGGTAGGCGTCCTAGTTGCACATAGCTATGATTAAAGCCAGTTGTTGTTATTGACTTTTGGTTGTTATTAAATTAGACACCAATTGTTATAAAGAATACGTTATAAGTAGTGTAGTAGTAGAGGTTCTATACCAAATGGTAACATGCCATCCACTTCTCCGAAGTGGATGACCTGCTGCTGAAGAAGTGAACTTGATCTGACCTTCGGGCAAAAGAAGCGTACAAGAAGCTGTCAGCAATGACGTAACAACCAGAGGCTGTTGAAAGGCCTTATTGGGCAATGAGTTAGCTAGCCGCTTCACTTGCTTAGCCTGGGCTGTTGAAAGGCCCTATTGGTCAATGAGGGAGTAGATAAAATGGAGTGTTTTTTTGTTAGTAAGATAGCTACTTCACTAGCTTCGCCTGGCTAGGTAAGGCCTTAGCTGTTGAAAGGCCCTATTGGCAATGAGTTAGGTGCCAGCCAGTAAGATAGCCACTTCACTCGCTTAGCCTGGGCTAGGTAAGTCCTAATGTGAAAAAGGCCTTGGTTGTTGGTTAAAAAATGAAATAATTTCTAGAAATATTTGTTAGAATTAATCGGGATAGCCTGTTATTTTCTCTGTGTGTTAAAAATAAAATAATTTCTAAAAAATGACTGCACGAGTATCTTATCGTTGTTTATGCAGTTATAGGATAACCTTATGACCCGCACACATTCCTATTTTATCTAAGACAGCTGGTTATTTATGCTATACAGGATGTCTCAAAGTAAATAATTCTTAAATAAAAACTAAAAGTATGTTTTAATTATATATTTTTATTCATATATATCATATAAACCACACTCATCTCGACCATCAAATTTAAAAATAATTGATTGAAGATGTTTTTTCACGTCATAGTTTGGATATATTTTTGTATATTCCAGCGCTGCCTCTGTTAATTTACGTTTCCATATTGTAGGTAATAATGGGTATAATGTTGGTAGTTTTTCCTCAATGATGTACCTGCATGAATCAAACCCAAAATATATCCATTCTGCTAACCATTTATAAATATTTTCATAACTTTTCTCTTCTAAAAGTCCTTCTAGCTCAAAGTCAATTTTAGTTGACCAATAATTATTTTGAAAGTCCATCTTACTGTGTTCTGAATTTTAATTTACCACGTCTTGTTGTTGTATTTCGGAAAATATTTCCTTGGTTTTTTCCTGGACTTGTATTTCTACAAATATCACACAAATATGAAGCAATTTTGTTGCCTGTGCTTATTTTAACTATGTCTACTCTTCCACATTTATCACAGCGAAAATTATGATAAATTGATGGTGGTTGGGAACATTTTCTCATTTCACACGCACAACCTATCACTACGACAGACACAGTAAAATTGATTTATCTAAAATTGTAGATGTAGATAAAGGATTATTTCATCTATGCTAAAACTATTGAACCTACTGCGTTGGTTATTTTATAGTCAACCGTTGAACAGTGTAGATCATCAAAACTTAGTGTTTTTGTTTTCAACCAAATACAATGTTACCAACCTATGACTGGATTAAACCAAGAATAAAAAAACCCCGTTGCATCTATTGTACCAAAGGAAATCCACATCGACCTGCTGATTGGATTGTAACAAAACACAGCTCTTGTGAACAGAAGAAAAACGAAGAAGTTAAGAAATATATTCAACAAGGCTATCGAGGTTAAAAAGAAGTATCAAAGGTCAAAGGTTACTTTTATTTCAACCTATAAATAGAGGGATTTATAAGTTGAAACTCTTACTTTCAGAAAGAACGCTTTTAAAGATGGTTGAAAATAATAGTATTAATAAAGTGTGGGATGAGATCTCTGCGTCACCAGTTATTACAGAGGATTTTATTGGATGGTTTTGTGACCATGTGAACTGGGAAGTAATTTGTCGCAAACAAAGATTATCTGATATGTTTATGGCGACCTATATTAATAAGATGCATTGGCCCAATGTGTCTAGATATCAAAATTTAAGCGAAGCGTTTATGCATATGTTTAAAAGCGAACTCTATTGGCCTTTTCTTTGTCGTTATCAACGGATGTCTGAAAATTTTATAAGAGAAAATGAATGGCGCATCGACTGGGAATACTTATTAAAGTATCAAACACATCTCTCTCCAGAGTTTTTTGAAGAGATGCGTCAGAAACATATGAAACCAGAAGAGGGGAGAATTTATGAAGATGAGCAAATGGAAGAGTCAACTAATATTCTAAATGGGAAGAAACAGTTAAATGGTACTTCAAAGCTGTATAATAACCCATCAAATTTTAGAATATCATCAATGGGTGGCTCATTTTAGTTATTTAGTAACTGCTATAATTAGAGGATTGTTGTTCCCATTAAATATGTATTCTAAATGTAATTATATTTTAAGAAAATTAGTAAATAAAATACACCAATAAGTTTTATATGTTTTTCTTTATTTATTACTAAGCAACATTACTTTTATCTATCCAGCTATTATGTTTATTATCAAATCAATCAAATTAAAATTTTTTCTACTAAATATATATCAGGATATTTTACTTTTTGTAGCTGAAGCTCATAGAATCCTCCCTTAATTTCATTTTTGCTAGCATCCTCCAATAGGTATGTTACTGGGTTGGTGAGCTGAATTTTCTTAACTGTAAAAATTTCAGTGGACCAATTAGGCATATATTTTTTATCAAACACACCTCGTATTTTTGAAATGCGAACATAGTCACCAACCTTGTATTTTGGTTTAAATGTCATCTTTATATGATTATAAACCGTTTTGAGCAGTAGTTTTTCATGTCTTTTTCGCACCTCTGAGGGTTTCATCCCTATAGTTCGATGTTTCCGATTGTTATGAATTCGAACAATTTTCGGAAGTATATCATACCATTTGTAAGATCCTTGATAGTTAAATTCCTTCCACATTAGGTTTTTAAGGGTTCGGTTTACCCTGTCAACAATTTGAGCCTTTTTTTCACTAAATGAACTATAGTGTTTGACATTGTATCTTTTCAACAGTTTTGACATAGTCGAATTGTAAAACTCTTTCCCATGATCGGTTTGAAGATGAAGTGGCACCTGTTCCTTAAACACTTTTTCTATAGCTTTCGACACTTCTTCTCCAGTTTTTGTTTTTAATGGAAAGGCCCAAATATATTTCGAGAAACAGTTAATAACCACTAAAATGTATTTAAAACCTTTGTTTTCGTTTGCGTACGGTATCATCTCCACAAGATCTGCTTGAAATAGATCATTTAGTGATTTCACAATCACTCTGCGCCTTAAAAAATTAATTCTAGCCGGTTTGTGTATTTCACTAACTACTTCTCGTTTAACATCTGTAATAAAATTATTAACCATCTCTCTTCTCAATAATATTAGCTTCTTGAAGCTCCTCAACTATAGCATAGATTTCGTTTGTATGACCTGTGTTGCCAGCTGTCTGAGATGCTAATAATAAACGTAACCGTTCTACAAGTTCATTGGGATTATCCCAGTACACGTACTCTATAGGACTATCGGAGTACTCCATCTCCTCCTCTAGATTTCCACCTTTATATATGTCACTAAACAGTTTCTTAAATTTGGTTGAGTAGCTATCGGTGATCACATCTCCAGAGGCCTTATGATGTTTTCTGTTTGCATAGGTGTGTTCAATGTCTCTAAAAGCGTCTGCATCATCTTGGGTATACTTTGTAGGCATATTTTTTCGAAAGAGGAATTTGTACAAACCGTGTGTACCTTTATAGCGTTTACCTTTTATAATTAAATCAGCTCCATCAAAATCAATTTTCGAATCACCAATATAAAAATTGTCAATATCATCTCGCCTTACACGAAACTTGGAAAAATAATTTTGTGGGTCAGAAGGCACGGTGGATGGATCATCTAAAAATTCTTTAATATAGCTTGCAAGTGAAGGATGAAACTGACTGTAGTAGTCATTCTCAGATTTATTCATCAAGTCTCTAAGTCGTCCGTTTTCAAACTCTTCTTGCTTTTTGGCCTCATTCTGTGTAAAGTTCTCTGCTGCATCTTTTAACACTGCTTTTCTCAAAAAGTAACCACTTGTGGTGGGCTTATTTAGTTTTTTAGCACTTAAAGAAAAATTTAATTTTCGTTTAGCTCTCTTTTCGGTTGTCGGTGTTGTAGGATTTGGATTTCGAGGAGTTGACTGGAATAAGTCTTGCATGTAAACACTTGGTTCATGCATATGTTTTTCATCTTCTTCAGCACTGTTATTATCAAAATTCTTATGAAAAAGCGATGAAGTTTGCAGATCTTCAAGTTCTTCCTGTTTTTCTTGTTGTTGTTTTTCGTTTTCTTGCTTGATTTTTTGAGGAGTTGTCAATCTGGGTGATAATGAAGGTATATTGACCAGTTTCGGAGGCTTTTTATCGGTTAAACTAGATTCAATATTTTCCAAGTGTTTTGTAATGGGTTGAAATAGGTTAGCCTGTGAAATCTGACCCTGTTTTAACAAATTTAATTTCTCACGTATTATTTTTCTTTTAGAAATTAATTGTTTCTTTAAGTTCTTTTCACCACTAACCATTTTTATGTTTTCTTCTGACATTTTTATCCTATGTTATCTCTACAGGTGCGTTATAACTATTAACACTAAGAAGTATTTGAATCTAAAGATATATAAAGTTATCAAAACGATACCGATATCTTCCCTTATCAATATCACAATCTTTAAAAATTGTCAAAAAATCATACGGTTTTTTCCAGCAGTATGCACACATCTTTTGAAATTCATCAAATGTCATATCAGTGCCAATATGGTTGGTGTATATATGTTTTACATTTAGTAAATCTTGTTTGAATAAAATTAAAACGTTGGCATTGTCTCTTATTAAATGTTTAGGTATTTTTGCATATGTTTGAGAGAGATAGAAACTGTCAATATTATTATGTCGACCCATACTAAAGTAGTCACGCATCACATCTTGTTTATCGCAGGCTACGTCATCAAATATGAAAATGGAAAACGGATTTGCTTCTGATGGAGGAATTATATTTTCGCCACTGTTGTAAGCATAGTACCCTATTTCTTTAATGGGTTTTAATAGATTCTCTAAATATAAATACTTTGGCTGGTATAGACTTTTTGAATACACATACACATTTTTAAACTTTAAACCGTTTGAATGTTCCAAAAGGCTCAATATAAGGTTGGTTTTTCCACAGTTTGATGGGCCCACGATAAGACATCTAATAGATGATGGAAACAGGAAACCATGTCTTGATGTAGTACTTGCATTAATATCATGGTTTTTAACTTCTAAACGCACTTTTTGTTTAACAATCTTTTTCATTTTCTATAGAAATATTATGTCAACTTAACACTGTTGAACTGGTAATGTATAAAAAAAGTAAAGACCCTGGTTTTTATTTAGTCTTAAGTGAAACGCTATGAAGTACTATGTTAGTTCAAACGTTAAAGGGCAAGGGTTGTTAAACAGTGCTATAAATAATCTGCCCTTCGAAATGCATATCCCAGGGTTTTCTTATTGTGGACCTGGGACTAAGCTAGAGAAACGTTTAGCTAGAGGGGATAAAGGTATTAACCAGCTTGATAGAGCATGCAAAGATCATGACATTTCCTATTCAACTAATATGGAGTTGACCGACCGTCATGAGGCAGATAAAGTTTTAATGAGAAAAGCTTTAGAACGGATGCGAGCAACGGATTCAGGCTTGTATGAAAAACTGGCTGCTTCTGGTGTGGCTGCTGCTATGGGTACCAAGCTAAAACTAGGGATGGGTATGGTAAATAATGTATCAAAAACTGATCAGGTGCCACGTTTAAAGGCAGTGCGTCAGTGTCTAAATATGATTCAACATGGGATAAAGATGACAAAAAATTATTTAGGCTCTCTTGAAACTCTAGAGGGTCAAATTAAAAATCCATCACAAACAACGAGAAAATCATCATCATCTAAACCAAGAAAACCACGGTTAAAAAAAGTAAAAAAAGATGAACCTGAAACAGAAGCTATGGAAACTAATTCACCCCCTTTACATAAAGAACCAACATTGTTAAGAGTCAAAAGAAAGAGAAAGTTAAGCGACTCGGTGGATATTCCTTTTAAATTACCAAAATTTTTAAAAGTCAAACGAAAGAGAAAGTTAAGCGATTCGGTTGATGTTCCCTTTAAATTACCAAAAACCGACACAGCTGCTGTTTTGAGTGAAGGACCATTGGAGCAGAAGTCACTAAAGCGGAGACTAAGCATTGATGGTGAAGAAAATGACAATATGCATAGCAACATTAAAAAACCAAAAGTTATATAAATCTTAAACACCTTCAAACACATATATCAGTTGCTTTCATTCTTGTGTAAACTTTCAAGGTAGTAACATCATTCTTAAAAAATGAGTAAAACGAGAAAAACAAGAAAACCCATAAAAGTAGAAAAACATCAACTTTTAAAAGAAAGAGGGCACGAATTGTAAAGAAAAAAATCAAAACATTGAGTTTCAGTCAAGCAACAAAAAAGATAAAAGATAGATTAAAACAACGAAAACCACAAGACATTGAAACTGCAGTCAAAGTTGCTCTCAAGACAGCGGAAAAAAACAAAGGAAAAGTACGACCTGCACGAATAATAAAACTACCAAAAAAGGGTGGTTTTTTGCCTCTAATACCAATCATGGCGACCCTCTCTGCCCTTGGTGCTTTAGGGAGTGGCACAGCAGGAATAGTGAAAGCCATTAATGCTGCTAAATCTGCAAATCAACAATTGCAAGAGGCTCAACGACATAACCAAAGTATGGAGTCCATTGCTATGGGTAAAGGATTATTTCTCAAACCATATAAACTAGGAATGGGTCTTTTTTTACACAAAGGTGGATGTCAAAAAACAAAAACCTAAAGTTTTTCAAGAAAACTTTACCGATTTCACTACCACAGCGAGCTCTTACAAATATTGACCTGAAAAAGTATACAAAGCTGTTAAAAATTAAACATTTTAGAGGTGTGTTTATGAGAGATGAACTACCCTCAAAGATACATAAATTTGAGTCGGGGATAATTAATTTAGATAGTAGCAGAGGATCAGGAAGTCATTGGACTTGTTATAAGAAAATTAAAAATAATGTACACTATTTTGATAGTTTTGGTAATTTACGACCTCCTATAGAATCTGTAAGATACTTTAGTTCTAATGGTGACTCAAAAGTACTGTATAATTATAACCCCTACCAGACTTATAATTCTGTAAATTGTGGACACTTGTGTTTAAGTTTTTTGTATTACTTTAAGGGTTAATAAAAAACGTCTACTAAACTACATGGTTTTTCATTTATCAGTGAACCGCTATATAGTAAACATGTCCTACACCTCTACCTTATCCGGAAAATCATCACTCCTTTCAGCAAACATCTATCCACCTATAGTGCTAAACGAGCTTGAGCAATATGATTTGGGGCTCATTAATTTCGAAAGTTACAACTCAATACCGAATGTGGATAGTTCAAATAATTTATTTTGTTTTAATGATGATAAAATTATAAAAATACCTGAGGGGTCATACGAAATTAAGGACTTGAATGATTTCCTAAATAAATACTCAAAGCAAACTTTAAAGGAGGAACAATTTGAAATAAGTATAACAGCTAACCATAATACCTTACAGTGTGAGGTTATATGCAATAAAAAGATTAATTTTGAAAAGTCAAATTCCATTGGAAGTTTACTAGGATTTGTAGGAAAAACTCTAGAGGCAGATAAAAAACATATATCTGAAAATCCGGTTGATATATTAAAAGTGAATGCTATATGTGTTGAGTGCAACTTGGTTATAAACTCTTATAATAACGAAAAAGCAGTGCACATGTTACATATGTTTTACCCCTCTTCTCCTCCAGGTTATAAAATTATAGAAAGACCCTCAAATGTGATATATCTACCAATCAGCACTCATTATATTGATGATATTTTACTTAAAATAACTGACCAAGATGGAAAACCCATCAATTTTCGTGGAGAAGTGGTCACGATTAGGCTGCATCTAAAAAAATCCGTTTAAAAATGGTGTTTTTGTATAATCATAATACTTTTGGTATTCCTTATGAAGAAATTACCGCCTTAGAGGAAAGTAATAAAATTTATAAGAAGAAGATTGATAGTGTACCACCATTTAGTAATAAACAGCTAGTCAAAGAGCTAACACCTGAAAATAGAGCTTTTTTAGTATCTTTAGGATTTAAACTAAAAGGACAATAACTACCATCATAGGCAAAAGACTTAAGAAATTTTGGTATAATTTAAAAGTACGTGTCAGTTGTGGTATAAGAAGAATATTTTTTTCAGTGCGGTGTAGTTTAAAGTGTTTTGAAAAAAATGAGTCGTAACATTCTACGAGTGGGTGAAAACGTGCTCTATGATAATTCGATTGTGAGTTACCAACTACACACTCATCAACCATATGCTTCAACCACCTTAAACAACAATGATGAAATCCGAATTCCGATACAAACTCAAGACATCTATACCCTGCCTAGTGAAAGTGTTCTTTACCTTGAAGGAAAAGTACTGAAAGATGACAATACTGCCAGTACTAATGTGCACTTTGTAAACAATGGTTTAGCACATTTATTTGATGAAATTCGTTATGAGTTAGGAGGGGTGATTGTGGACCGTGTTAGAAATCCTGGGATTACATCAACAATAAAAGGTTACTGCTCATTCAAGGAAAGTGATGGTAACACCCTTCAAAATGCTGGTTGGACACTTAAAGAAAATCCACCTATATTAGATGGTTCCGGTAATTTCAATATATGTTTACCCCTAAAAACCCTTATGGGGGTATTTGAGGACCATCATAAGATTATTTTAAATGTACGACAAGAACTCGTGTTGATTCGCAGCAATTCCGATTTAAACGCTTTAATTGAAACTGAGGATAAAAAAGAAAAATATAAGGTGGTGTTAAATAAAGTTCATTGGAAAATTCCACATGTTAGAGTGTCAGATGATCAAAAATTACGCCTTTACAAGTATTTAGAGGGTAACAGAGATCTCAATATTAGTTTTCGAAGTTGGGAATTGCATGAGTATCCACAACTTCAAACTACCACTAATCACACATGGGCAGTGAAAACTTCAAATCAACTGGAGACACCACGTTTCATTATTATTGGATTTCAGACAGATAGAAAAAACTTGTTTAGTAAAAATATGAGCCGTTTTGACCACTTATCATTAACCAATTTAAAAGTCTATTTAAACTCCGAAGTTTTTCCATATGATAATTTAAATTTAGATTTTGATAACAATCAGTATGCTATTCTATATGAAATGTATGCCCAGTTTCAAAAATCCTATTATTACCACGATCAAAGCGAACCTTGTTTTCACCCGATAAGCTTTAAAAATGATGCTCCACTGGTAGTTATCGACTGCTCTCGACAGAGTGAAGACGTGCTCAAAGGTGGTACAGTTGACATTAGAATTGAGTTTGAAACGAAAAAAGCTGTACCTGATAAAACTATAGCCTACTGTTTAATATTGCACGATCGACTTGTGAAATACAACCCTCTAACCAGTACCGTAAGGGTAGTTTAAAGAAGAAAAAAATGTTTATTTTGGATGTGCAAGGTTTCCAATACAAAGACACTGAATTTATATGTAAGGAAATAGCTATATTAAACACCCATACTAATGAAGTTCGGCACCATATCGTTAATTTACCCATGAAGTCCATCTGGTTACATCAAGACTTTAAACATCAAGCTGAGTGGAATACAAACAAACTTCATGGTATAAATTGGGACACTTTTGATTTTAGTTATTTACCATCTGAAAACCTCGCTTTATTTATTAAGGATTTAATTCAAAATGAAACTGTGTTTGTAAAAGGAAATGAAAAAAAAGTTTGGTTATGTAATTTAGTTAATAATAATGTTGTAGATTTATATGACTTGGGATGTCCCAATATTAAAAAATTAAAAAATTATTGTAATGATAAGTTTCACTGTGAAATGCATAATAATAATTATTTAAATTGTGCTAGAGAAAATGTAATTTTGTTAAATAGATGGTATTTAAATAAAAAGCATATTCAGTTTTAAACCTTTTATTTTATTTTAGTTTAACAAAATATTAAAAATTAAAAAAAAGCTTGGGTTTGTGTTAAAGGATCCTCTTCATCGAAGAGACTTATTATCGCTTCCATATTTGTATTTTTGTTTGTTGTTTGTTTTTCGGATACAGTGGATACTACACCCTTTCTGCTTCTTCTTCTTTGTGCTTGGGTGGTATCTACTGCTTTTGTAGATGTTGCTGCTGTTGGCCCCCCAGACGATTCTCCAACAGCTGTTATTTCCATCGGATCGGAGGGTGGTGGTGGTGGTAACACAGCCAAATTTTTTGTTGTCTCAATCTCCATAGGTTGATCAATATTAATTTGGTATCTTTCTATCGCTCGCTGTAGGATAGCAATTTCTTCATCATCATCCGCCTTTATTCGATAGTACTTCACTGGCAGCCTACCGAATTTTTTGTCTATGGTTTCTGTTCTAGGTGAATATGATAGTCTGACAAAGGCTTTATCACCTTTTAAACTTATCTTCTTTACTCCAAAACTGAAAAAATAATAACATCAAAATTAAAGACAAATAAATTAAAATTCAATATAATTTCTTTGCTATTAAAAAATTAGGAATATTTTTTTTTATATAAATATTATCTTGGATTCATGTAAGGTTTTTAGTAATAATAAATTTTCTATAAAAAGTTAAAAGTATATAAAACTAAAATTTACTACTTTTTAGTTTCTTTTGTAAAAATTATCCTGTATTCGTTTAATAATAAATAATCTGTAAAAAATCAAAAGTACTTACTGAAAAAGATTCTTCATGCAAACAAATACCATTTTCGGAGGGCAGTTAATGCGATCTAGAGTTGACACTACAAGTGTGCATGGTTGTGTTGCCATTTTTATTTTATTTTTTTCAAAACTAATAAGCACAAACTGTTAAACTGTTTGAATTGATTTTTGCTTTGATATTTGATGGAATTTATACCTAATTTTTAGCTAACATAAGCACTGCGTTGGTTATTTTTTAACAATGCTTGCACTTGTCCATAGGCGTTGCATTATTTAAAAGTTTATAAATTAAAGTGGGGGGATAGTTTTTCTCATAACCAAGATGACAGCGATCTTTCTGTAGGTTGGCTCCATCCTTTACATTTTAGCATCTTATATTTCCTTAATAGGGAGTTAATCAAGTAAAGTTTGGATTTAATACTGCTTGACCGTATTGTGACAGTATTACATAGAAAACTAACAACTGATCTCTCAAAATTGATATACTAAAGTCGAATTGAAAAATAAAGTAATTTGTTTTTTCTTTTAATAAAGACAGGCACTAATAAATCCAAGCTTTATTGTAATTAGTCCCTAATATATTGAATTTTTAGGTTACAATCTGTCATATTTTACTATTTTGACATATCACGTGACTTTTAAAGCAGTCAAATTATTTTTGTTGGTTTAAATTAATTAAATATATATACAATATTAAAGTAGCGTCGCCTATGACTACACCTAAAAAGTGCTGACCAATTTTAGTTTAAATATAAAAAACACATTTTTGCTAAATAATACATTTTTATAAAATTTATTAAACATTATGTTTTGATTTGAATAAAAAAAATGTCCATTTTTACAGACTAGTGGCGCTGGTTACATTGTATCAAATCATACGTCAGTCATATGTTTGTTATGGAATTTTCCGTTCTTTGATTATATAAGAGAAAATGAAAAGTTTTGCTAACTAAATTCCGAGCGTTTAAAATTAAACTCAAATGTCTTTTTGACACTTTTGACAGCAATTCTATGCACAATCAATCCATCCAACTGTTAAAAAAGTTAGGTTATCGTGAATCTGGCAACATGTGCTATACTTTCTTACATTTGTTACTTTAAAAATTTCCCTCGTATTCAAGAAGAACTTTCTTATCAAACCAATATTTAATTATATTTTGACAACGTATGAATTCATTCTGACAAAGACCGTTGTTCATAACATATCTTGCACAGTTGAATATTATAGAAAAAATGAGTTCCCAAAGTTTTGATGTGTTGGTGTCTGAGTCTGTAAAAAAGGTTGAACAGGTGAGTAGACTGGTTAAAAAGAAAAGAGGAATTTAATTATTGGATAGTTTTTCTTCTAAATTTAATTTCAACCGTAAAAAGTTGTGTAAAAAATAAACTTGATTGTGTACAAAACTTTTCTAAATTAGAATCGAATTTGGCACTTTTAAAACATTATTTAATATTACTAAAAAATAAAAAAAGAATTCATTTTGGCAAAACTAATAGGGTGAGGTCGGTCAAAAAAAATTTGGTTTGGGAAGATGTTGAAACGTGCTTTGGTGGTAGAATTACAACAGGTATTATCACTAATTTTACCATTAAAGACCCTAAGATTTTCTTTAAAAAGGCATTCAAGAGTTTTTCAAGTCAAATTAAAAAGTCACTTAAACAGTCAATTTTAAAAGTTAATGTCATTTTTTCGGGGAATTTTATTAAATTACATGAAGGTACTACGCAAACTGATGTGAAGGCTTTTTCTACGAGAAACAGTATAATAGACCAAACAACAAATTTAAAAAAATGGTATGAGGAAAATGTTTCTCAAAAAATATTAACCAAGATGGAGGATTTTCAAGAGCGAGATTCTGGTTGGGCTCTGTATGAAATTCTCCATCTTAAGGTTAATATTAATAAACACACCCCAATCAACTGTGGTGATTCAACTTATGTTGAGTCACCGCAGTGGATTAAAAACACCAAGGGGGTGATCAATATTCAAAATAAAGATAATTATTGTTTTCTTTGGTCTATTGTGGCTGCTTTACATCCTGCTAAAACACACCAAGATCGTACTCTTTCATATCCTCATTTTAGTCAGGTGGGGTTGAATTATTAAGGTTTGGAATTTCCTATGCGACTAAAAGACATTTCAAAATTTGAGAAACTTAACAATATTTCAATAAATGTTTTTGGAGTTGAAAAGAATGAAATCCTACCTATCTGTTTAAGCAAATCAGATTTTTCCAAACGAATTAATTTACTTATTTTATCGTGTGGTGATGATGATGATGTAGTTGATAGTGAAAATGAGATGCATATAGATTCTGAAGATTTTGAAATTCTCCAACCCAATAAAAGGATCTATCACTTTGCCCTAATAAAAAATATTTCACGTCTTATATCAAGTCAGGTGGGTAGACAAAATCATAAAAAATGGGTATGTGACAGATGTTTAAATTGGTTTGTTTCTGAGGCAGTGCTGCAAAAGCATTATTTAGATTGTAAAAATTTAAATTTTACCAAACTAACTCTACCAAAGAAAAATGACGACATTTTGAAATTTACAGAATTTAAAAATAAAGAGCAAGTGCCTTTTACAATTTTTGCTGATTTAGAAAGTTTGTTGGAAAAAAATGACAACGATGACAAAAGTGCATCATCACCATCGAATACACAGAGAATTCAACACCATATTCCTTTTGCGATTGGGTATTATGTGAAATGTTCATATGATAACTCGCTCTCCTATTATCATCAAATTGTAGGAAATGATTGCATTTCACGTTTTACTCATGAGCTGAAAAGAATAGCAGAAAAGTTGAGTAACATTTTTTCAAATATTGTTCCTTTAAAACCGTTAAACACTATGGAAAAGTTTGATTTTAATAATGCAACCCATTGTCATATCTGTGAGAAGGCTTTTCAAGAGGGAGACCGAAAACATTTAGATCATTGTCACTTGACGGGAAAATATAGAGGAGCAGCTCATCCGGGTTGTAATTTAAATTTTAATGATTCACACAGTGTTCCTGTAGTATTCCACAACCTTTCTGGTTATGATAGCCATTTCCTTATAAAATCTTTAGCAAAGGATGTAGAGGGTAGAATTCAACTTCTCCCTGTAAACAAGGAAAAATATATTTCGTTTACTAAATACATTGAAGGCACCAAAGTAAATTTTCGTTTTATTGATTCTTTTCGATTTATGCCTTCCGCGTTAGACAAACTAGCTTCATATTTAGATGATTCCAAAAAGACAATTTTAAAAAGTTTTTACAAGGAAGAGGAAAAATTTAATTTAGTTACTCGTAAGGGTGTCCTGCCCTATGAGTATCTCGATTCTTGGGAAAAGCTATATGAAACTGTTCTTCCTCCTAAAGACGCATTTTATAGTACTTTGGAAGGAAAAGGTGTTTCAAATGATGAATACAAAAGGGCACAAACAATTTGGAATACCTTTAATATTAATTCGCTTTTGGAATATGCGCTTTTTTACATGAAAATTGATGTAATTTTGTTATCTGAAATAATGAGCTCGTTCCGTGACATCTGTCTCTCCACCTATAAACTTGATCCGCTTCATTATTTTACCAGTCCAGGATTGGCATTTTCAGCCATGCTTAAACAGTGTAAAATAGAGCTACAACTTTTGAAAGATGTTGATATAATCATGTTTATAGAAAGAGGGATAAGAGGTGGAGTTTCACAGTGTTCAAACAGATATGCCAAAGCCAACAATAGGTACATGGGAGAGTCATACAACCCCAATAAGGAAACATCATATTTAATGTACTATGATGTTAATTCACTTTATGGCACAGCTATGACTTTACCATTGCCCTATGGTGGTTTTGAATGGGTTTATAACAATTCATTCACTGAGGAGGATATATGTAATATTTCAGATGATAGTCCCATAGGGTACATTTTTGAAGCAGACATTTCATACCCTGCTAACCTATTTGAAATACATAAAGACCTTCCTGTCTGCCCTGAACATCGAGTGCCACCCAACTCAAAAAGTAAGCTACCCAAACTGATGACTACACTTTACAATAAAGAGCGATATATCATCCATTATCGTAACTTGAAACAGGTCCTTGGTTTGGGTTTAAAAATTAGACAAATTCATGATGTATGTATGAGTCCTTAAATTTAAACAGTCTCAATGGTTGAAACCCTATATTGAATTAAACATCCATATGCGTCAGCAAAGTAAAAATGAATTTGAGAAAAACTTTTACAAATTGATGATTAATTCAGTATTTGGCAAGACTATGGAGAATGTTCGAAAATATAAGGATGTTAAGTTGGTAACTCGATGGTCGGGTCGTTTTGGTGCGCAATTCTATATTTCAAAACCTACTTTTCATAGTTTAACCATATTTGATAAAGATATGGTTATTATTGAAATGTCTAGAAACAACATTATTTTCAATAAGCCCATATATGTAGGATTTACAATTTTGGACTTGTCAAAAACTTTTCTTTATGAATTTCACTATAACTATATTAAAACGAACTTTGGAGATAAAGCCCTTTTGTTATATACGGACACAGACAGTTTAATTTATAACCTACATGTTGATGATATATACAAACATATGAAAACTGACATTGACAAATTTGACACATCTGACTACCCACCAGACAATATTTTTAACATGCCATTAAAAAATAAAAAAGTTTTGGGGCTCATGAAAGATGAAAATAATGGTGCTATAATGACAGAGTTTGTAGGATTACGGTCTAAAATGTATAGTGTGAAGATTTTGGAAAATAAGAGCGATTTGCAAAATCTTCAAACTAAACTTGAGCAGAAAGGTATTTCATTAACAGAGGTTCAGGAACAATGTTTAAATTTAAATATTAGTAAAAGGGCAAAGGGTGTAAAAAAGGCTTCACTTAGAAAAATTACATTTAATGACTATCTTGAGTGCCTTTTTAAAAATAAAATCACAGAGATCTCTCAAACCATGATCCGATCTCACAAACACGAAGTGTACACAATCAAACAAAAAAAGATTGCTTTAAGTCCTTTTGACGATAAACGTCAACTATTACCCCACTCCACCAACACAGCACCATGGGGCTATCCAATAACTTAAATAAATCTTAAATTTAAACTAGTCTACAGAATCCTCTCAACTTGTTCAGACATCGGACACTGTGTGTCTAGGAACTCATTAAACTAGGTAAGTAAACTACCTAAAAAAAAAAATTAACACCTAGAAGAAAAAAAAATGATAAATAAAAAATCTGTAAAAAATTATACTTACCTTTTAATTGTTATTTCAGTCTAACCGAGATACCACCACAACAATGAACAAGAAATCATCACATCAAAAAACAGAAAAAGACAACCTAGAAATTTATCAAGCTACAAATAAAACATCACCACAAGGATGGCAGAAGAAAAATAACATAAAAAAGACTGCAGAATGTGTGACAACCAAGCAACTTGGGTTTCTGGACCAGATGGATAGTAGTAGTAGTAGTAAAAATGTATGTGTTTACTGTAAAAGAAACGTTTGTTTCTGTCAAAACTATTCACATTGCAATATTGGCACTAGGCTTTGTTCTAGTTGTAAGCAAATGTTTTGTTTTTGCAAGAAATCAATTGAACATCATAAGAACATAGAAAAATATTACACAGTAAGAGGTGAACAAGACCTATTTTGCTATGAGCAAATATCTCCTTCTCCTCGTTAATATATGTTTAAAATTAAATAAATTAAAAATAAAATATTTGAAGTATATTTTCTTATTTTTTCAGATCCAAAAGACATGTATCCTGTGTCGTGCACAAGTACCAACCAACTTTCGGATATGCAAATTTTGTTTATTGGAATCTGCAATCAAATACCCAGAAACAAGAAAATTGGCATGCAGAATTTTTCAACAGAAATATAATTATAACATCAAGTTTGACTAATTTTTATATTTTTTCTTTCACTATTTTATTTTAATAAAAAGACTTACCAAATATTATTTAATAAATCACTTATTGTTTTTCTTTGATACCCTATCCTCTTTTTGACTCATTTTATATAAAATTTATTTAGAAAAAAAATGTGTTATATCAATCAAAAATGCTTACTATAAACTATAAACATCTCCCCAGTGTACAAAATTATTACAAAAGTTGCATCATATTTTTGCTAATTAGATAAAATAGGAACATGTGTGGGGTCACTAAGGTTATCCGATAAGATACTCGTGCAGTCATTTTTTAGAAATTATTTTATTTTTAACACACAGAGAAAATAACAGGCTATCCCGATTAATTCTAACAAATATTTCTAGAAATTATTTCATTTTTTAACCAACAACCAAGGCCTTTTTCACATTAGGACTTACCTAGCCCAGGCTAAGCGAGTGAAGTGGCTATCTTACTGGCTGGCACCTAACTCATTGCCAATAGGGCCTTTCAACAGCTAAGGCCTTACCTAGACCAGGCGAAGCTAGTGAAGTAGCTATCTTACTAACAAAAAAACACTCCATTTTATCTACTCCCTCATTGACCAATAGGGCCTTTCAACAGCCCAGGCTAAGCAAGTGAAGCGGCTAGCTAACTCATTGCCCAATAAGGCCTTTCAACAGCCTCTGGTTGTTACGTCATTGCTGACAGCTTCTTGTACGCTTCTTTTGCCCGAAGGTCAGATCAAGTTCACTTCTTCAGCAGCAGGTCATCCACTTCGGAGAAGTGGATGGCATGTTACCATTTGGAATAGAACCTCCACTACTACACTACTGTTATATATAAAGTAAAAAATTATTAATACAAAATCGTAGATCCAAAGTCTAGCATGGTCCTAACATTCAAATTAATTACGAAAATGCGCTAAAATTAACATTAGCCAATACCTTAGAGTCTATCTACGAACAAAGCTGATTGGTTTTATTACAATTTTTCCGACACAAAATTGTCTTCGCAAATTAAAATGATAGAGTCTAAAAAAAACGTTGTAGGACATAATATTGTGAAATTAACTCAATGGTAACACATAAAAATTCCGTAAACATATTAAATTTACTCCAATAGTCTAGATCTCGTCAAATAATAAATGCACCATCAAAAGTTCAAAATCAATCTCCATCTTTTCATCTTTACTATAATTACTAATCCATATTTACGTATAAAAGTCCAATAATTTAATTGTCTACAGCAATTAAATAAACGGTAATATTTTCTTTTTAAATCAATGTTCAAATAGTTTTAACTTACTTTCTGTCATCGAATCACTAAAATATATTTTTTATTCTAGAGCAAAAACTCTAGATTTTCTTGAAGACTACATTTTTATATAAAATGGTTAACTCAACATTTACTAATTCAGTTTTAATTTTAACTGTTTACTATTTTTCACTTTTGGCTGCAACTTTAACACTGGTACTTTAATAATGCCCGGATATAATTCAAGAAATGGAATTTATAGGTGATCCCCTCTTGTTTATCCCACAAATTTTTATGACGAAACAGGTCAATGTGTTTTGATCGAGCCAGTGTTTCTGAATATAGCCCTAATTAATGAATACAATAGAGTCGTGTATTCATTGCTCCCTAATATAAACAATTTCCTAAGGCGTGGACAAAACAGGTAAAAATCGGATTTTTGTCAACCTCTTTTGTGGCTCATTTAATTAATTTCATTTGTAATTTTACGATCGATCGAATCAACAGTGCTCTCCAGTGAAAATAAGTGTTAGGGTTTTAGTTCAGCTGGCTTCATGTGAGTCTCAATCATTTTATTTTAACTCTTGTTTTTTATTTTTGGTTTAAATATTACTTGTTTATCGACTGGTCTCTCAATAAAAAATAATATTATTATTATTTTTAATTTTTGGTTTAAATTATTTTATTTTAAAAATAATATTTTTTTATTATTGTGATTTTTTCACTTTCTTGCTTCGATAATACTTGTATATTTTCTGCCAGTTTTAGAATATGTTTTTAATATTTTCAATTTAGGTTTTAATTAATATTTTTCTTTTCCTAAAAAAAAAATTAATTTTATTTTTTTTTACATTATTTTTTTTTAATTTGAACTTTAATGAATATAATTTTTTTTTCTTAAAAAAAAATATCTAATTTTTTTTTTTTTTACTTATTTATTTTTCATCGTGTTAAATATTATTATCAACTAAACGGAAATCTTGAAACTTCTCATATTTTTGATAAAATATTTTTATATTTTATTAAATAAACCCCGACCTTTACATTCCTCCCTTCTTTTAACTCAAATGATAGCTCTTTAATAGCTATCATTTGGTATAACTTCGGCATAAATATAAAATGTCGCGCATTCATAATTTTTCCGAGCCCACGAACAAAAAAAATGTTCCTAACATCAGTTATGAGAACTTCTTTACTAAATTAAAATTATTTTTAAAATCGAAATTGAAAAAATATATATTTTTTTAATATAAGAGCGATATTACTGTCTGAAGATGTGTTTACTGCTAACATATTTTGTGTTTATAAAATTTGTGCTAAATTTTAACTTAGATATAAGTTTGACTAAGTTCTTATTTATTTATTTTTGTTAAACTTTGTTCTCCCGTAGTTTGTTAATTATTACATGTTTATTTAAAATAAACAAAAGAGTTTTATTTATTTACTAGTAGTAGAGTTAACCTAGTGCCAATATAATTTTAAGTCTCGAAATATCATTTTAAACGTTCAATTTTAATAATTTGAAAACTGAACTCTATTATTTTCTTTGATGATTAACTCAGAAAGTAAGCCCTTTACAAAATAAAATTTACCTAAAGTTTCATTCCTCAAAAACTAAATTCTACTTACATCCGTTTTCTATATTTAAAATGCGTCAAAACCTTACTTGCTTCTTCTTAGTTTTCGTTGTTTCCTGTAAAAAGGTGGTTGGTTAGAATCTGCACTGCTAGCTTCCATGTGGATGTTAAACTTCAGCTTGACCTGGTGACGTCCCGTGCTAACCATATTCCATCTCAGTTGTAATTAGATAAGATTCTTTTTTTTTACTTTATATATTTTAGACACTTCACTTAATATTTTTTTAAACGCACTATAATTCCTTTTATTATAACTTAAGCTTGTTATCAATACTTGCGTCATTATAACTTTGTTATTCCAAAATTAAAATTAACATTGTGCAAAATATCTAACATAGACTATCACTTAACTATTACAAATTCCAAATTTTCAACTTTCATCATTTTTTTAATATGACAGCAATGATCAACGTAACCTCTATTTCTTTTTACATGGTAGTTTGAGTATTAATTGCAAAAGACAAAACTTGAAACATCCGAAAATCTTTTATCAAACACCCGAAGTTGCTCTTCCCAACTAACACCTCGTCTAATTTTAATACCAAGTTAACCCTCTGTTGTATAATTTAAACAAACCGCGTGCTTTACTCTTGCATTGTCTCGTCGAGGCATTTACTACTATTATTGATTATTGTGGTGGTAGCCAATTTCACTATTGTCGTAGGTCGACTTTTCTTTAAGCTATTGACTCAATTAAAGTATCTTTCGTGACTCAATCTCGACTCTGTGTCAGTGTGATTCAAAATTTATCTGCAGCGCGGACCGAACCGCGATATTCTGTAGTGTGATTGAGTCACCCTTTTGGATTACTTCACTGGCTAGTAGAAGAAAAGTTATGACGCTATAACCCGACAAGTTAATAGAGCTTTTTCAGCTGTACTTTATTTCTCTTACGCACATATTTTTAAAACAATTTGTTATAAAGGCTTTATTGATTATGCATCATCATTCTAACTTTGTAGAAATCTCATTTCACCGCCTTGTCATCTAACAATAATTTCTGGAAATTGCATTATGATTTTAAAATCAAAATGTTGTGTCATTACACATTTTTCCTTTCAAACAACTAAATTTCTCTGCTTCATTGGAGGTCTTCTTAACCTTATTCGTGACTATCTATGTCACCACAACTGACCTTCTGTCAGCTCCATCTTCTACAATCACGTTGCCTAAAATATTAGACATCCGTCTCTACAAATCTTCATGACTATATGTCATCTTAACATCTGACCTTCTGTCAGCTGTTCCAACAAATAGTATCATATGATACCACATTTTTTACTTTCATCTCTTTGTTATTAGTTTAACCAATTTCTACTTTACATCTAACGCTCAATGCATCCTAGAGAAAGACAGGGGCCAACTGTCAAATTTCTAGTTCCTTTATCATTGGCCTATGACTCAGGAATCTCAAAACAAAATTCTTTGGCTAAACTCAAATTTCCTTATATTTAAAAAAAAAATTCTAACCTTCTTAACTTCCTCCATAATAAATACACTCTCCATCCAATCCTGCATTGAGACTACATCTAACTTCTATATGTGCGTAACATTCTCTTCTGTTGCCTCTTCTTCTTAAATTTTTTTTTTTTATATAGGTACTTGGTATTTTATTCTTAATGTTAAAATAATAATATTTCAAACTACAATGCCCAATCAAACTTTTCACATCGTGTTAAATAATTTCGAACAGAGAAGTGTCATCAAAACCGCTTGTAAAATCACTGCACATCTAGGCTACTTTTATCCTGATAACTTTAGTGTCATTTTTTTATATGGGGTGTGAAATTTATCACTAAACTGCAAACTAAATATTTTACTTTCTTTTCGAACATGTTCCGTACTTCGTATAAATTAACTGTTTAAAAATTTCAGAAATATTTTTGACAGATACTTGCCAAACTTCTTGTAATTTTCTCGTGATCTTCATCTTTTTTACTCTGCTTTAAAACCTCTATTTAAAACCAATTAGTTTAAATAGTAAGAAACTGCATGTCCTGTCTTGTATAGGATTCTAGCTACAAGCAATCCCGTAGGATTATTCATCACTGGGTTCAGAATCATTTGCGAACTATCAACTTTGGATATGTTGCAAATATCAGCTGACCAAATTACATGACTATGCTGCGGCTTATTTAAGCCTTCCTTTAACAACACAGGCAACCTCTAAATATTTCTTAATTTCTGCTCCTGCCGGGCCTCTACTCTCAAGGGTTTTCTCATATAGGCCTTTTACAGTATCTGTACTACTATTTTTTTAAATTAAATATTCAGAAGTTTAAACATTCACGGAACCTCCAATATTTATTTGCTTTGACATTTGGTTTAAACAATTAATCTATATAATGGTTAACCACTTTAGGTCGGATTTGACGACCCAAGCGTAAAAGTTTGAACCTCCTTTTTCTTCGGACAAAGTGAGTTTCGTCAGCTCTTTCTTGATTTCTCATATTACATCTTTTCAAAATATTAATTTAAGTGGTGGTTTGCATGCACATCAGACTACATACACTATCTGAGCTTCATGTCTTATCAAAATTCTCTCTGAAAATCGTACTTTATTTTATTTCTTCAATTTATCTTAACTCCATAAATATAAATAAAATCTAATCCTAACCATACATTAGGTCCAAAACTTTCTGCCTCTATAGAAAAAACTGGTAAAGCACTTCTTATTTTTTTTTAACAAACTTAATTGCACACAATACCTGTGCTTGTGTGGTATGGTTCCTTTGCACATTTACTTTGGCCACGGATCACCAAACAAAGATCCGCGCTTCGGCGCCAAATCTTATAGGGAACTTCTGCGACATAGGGTAAGATACCTACTCTGTGCGTGTGATCACAAAGTAATAGGACACTTCGTACTGTGATATAGGGGCTTCTCGGATATACGCATAACCAGGGATACTGCATGCTGCAACTTTCCAAGTGAATAAAGCTGTACATACACGTCTGACTTTTTACTTTAATTTTAATAAACATAGTTTTATTAGATTTCCATACATGATTTGTTCTCTCTCAATTCTCTATACTTCCTTCGAGGTATATTTCTAGTGCCTTGTTAAATGAAGCTTAATGGGTATCATCAAATTGAGTAAAAATTATATTACAAGAAATTCTTTAACATGTTTTGGAGATTTTGTTTACTGGCCTGGATGCTAGTTAAAGTAAGGGTAGCTAATAACTTCAAACGTGTATGGAAAATTGTGTGTATAATACGTCTGTCTACATTGCTGAGCATATGGTCGAATAAACTGTACGTGTAGCACATTCTTTAGATCATCTCAACGACTGCTTGTGGCCCTTTAACACCGTTTCACTGTCGAGCTTTGCTTTGAATCGTAGTTTTAAGTACGGATTACCAAATTTCTGTTGCTCTGTCAAATTTTTAAGTGTGGCTCTTTCTTCGTCTATAGATAAATATTTGTCGATGCTGGTTAAACCGTCATATGTCGGAACTAAGTCAAATGACTGCAAATTTTCTTTACCAATTCTAATTTTTGATTATCCGAGCTGTAAGTACAGGTCTTCTTTCGTCATTTTAAATGTTTTAAATTTTAACTTCAAACATAGTGTCACACTAATCTTTTGGTGGTCTGTCCATGTAGTTATGGTCTCAATTTCTTAATTATGATCAAAAACTCTTTTACAATCTTCACTGGAGATAGATTTGTGGTGAATAAACACTTTATTTTTATACTGTATTCTTATCGTTGTGAAAACTCTTTTTGTTTTGTTAATTTTTGGTGTAATGTCTATAGCTAGTAACTGACTGAAGGAGTCCTAGAACTTTTCGGCAATATTCACAATTTAAATCTTCAAAAGGTGGAAATTTTATTCCTGATTCTAACACCATACCGAAAATCCATCCTACCGACTGCGCCAAATGTAACGCCGCGGTTAGGGGTGCTTTAGTCGAGCGGTATATTTATACAACTTGTCCCTTTCCACGATTACATTAAATTTATTTGGAGGTAGGCGTCCTAGTTGCACATAGCTATGATTAAAGCCAGTTGTTGTTATTGACTTTTGGTTGTTATTAAATTAGACACCAATTGTTATAAAGAATACGTTATATTTAAAGTAAAAAATTATTAATACAAAATCGTAGATCCAAAGTCTAGCATGGTCCTAACATTCAAATTAATTACGAAAATGCGCTAAAATTAACATTAGCCAATACCTTAGAGTCTATCTACGAACAAAGCTGATTGGTTTTATTACAATTTTTCCGACACAAAATTGTCTTCGCAAATTAAAATGATAGAGTCTAAAAAAAAACGTTGTAGGACATAATATTGTGAAATTAACTCAATGGTAACACATAAAAATTCCGTAAATTTACTCCAATAGTCTAGATCTCGTCAAATAATAAATGCACTATCAAAAGTTCAAAATCAATCTCCATCTTTTCATCTTTACTATAATTACTAATCCATATTTACGTATAAAAGTCTAATAATTTAATTGTCTACAGCAATTAAATAAACGGTAATATTTTCTTTTTAAATCAATGTTCAAATAGTTTTAACTTACTTTCTGTCATCGAATCACTAAAATATATTTTTTATTCTAGAGCAAAAACTCTAGATTTTCTTGAAGACTACATTTTTATATAAAATGGTTAACTCAACTTTTACTAATTCACTTTTAATTTTAACTGTTTACTATTTTTCACTTTTGGCTGCAACTTTAACACTGGTACTTTAATAATGCCCGGATATAATTCAAGAAATCGAATTTATAGGCGATCCCCTCTTGTTTATCCCACAAATTTTTATGACGAAACAGGTGTTTTGATCGAGCCAGTGTTTCTGAATATAGCCCTAATTAATGAATACAATAGAGTCGTGTATTCATTGCTCCCTAATATAAACAATTTCCTAAGGCGTGGACAAAACAGGTAAAAATGGGATTTTTGTCAACCTCTTTTGTGGCTCATTTAATTAATTTAATTTGTAATTTTGCGATCGATCGAATCAACAGTGCTGTCCAGTGAAAATAAGTGTTAGGGTTTTAGTTCAGCTGGCTTCATGTGAGTCTCAATCATTTTATTTTAACTCTTGTTTTTTATTTTTGGTTTAAATATTACTTGTTTATCGACTGGTCTCTCAATATTTGTTTTTATTATTTTTAATTTTTGGTTTTTATTATTTTATTTTAAAAATAATATTTTTTTATTGTTGTGATTTTTTCACTTTCTTGCTTCGATATTACTTGTATATTTTCTGCCAGTTGTAGAATATGTTTTTAATATTTTCAATTTAGGTTTTAATTAATAGTTTTCTTTTCCTTAAAAAAAAATTAATTTTTTTTTTACATTATTTTTTTTTTAATTTGAACTTTAATGAAAAAAATAATTAAATATTTTTATATTTTATTAAATAAACCCCGACCTTTACAGTACTGTTGGATCACTGTTTAGGAAAAGTTAAATAATTAAATCAGTGTTTACATAGGCCTACCAACCCCTATCATTGCAGAGCTCTTTGGGCTATTAGAATAACAAATAAAACAAACGTCTAGCGTCAGTATTGTTTTATCCGAAGGGCACTGATATGATAAAGGAGAATGTGTGCAGGTAAATAAGAAGAGCTAGAGAAAAAAAAGCAAGTTTTAGGGCTTTGGCATTAAGCTTTTATTGAAGTTAAATGTAACATAAAACAAACGTGAGTAGGTATAAGCGCTTAGTCTCGTTTTTCTGCAAGAATTTTTATACATGAGCTCTGTCCTTAACTAAAGGGACACATTCTCCTAAATCAGATCAGTGCCCTTCCGATACGACAGGAGTGACACTAGACGTTTCTTTCATCTGTAATCCTAATAGCCCGAAGAGCACTGAAACGATAGAAGTTGTAGGCGTATGTAAAAACTGAGTTAGTTTTGTTTAAATTTTCCAGTGATCCAACAGTACCTATAAATTTTAGTAGTCTCGTTCTATCAGCCTCCATCTTCTTTTTATGTATCGTTTACAGAAATCGGTCAAGAAATGAGAGTCAAAAACTGGGTCTGCACGCCCCTGATTGTGCTCTGTTGTCATCTAGGACACAATGGCATACATTGTTCGAGAATGAGAACATTTGGCTTGTCTAGTAGCAAAAATCAGAAAAGTAAAAGTAAGTATTTTAGGAGAAAAAATCATATCTCGGAAACTAAAGAGAAATTAAAAAAACTGAGAAATGACTTTTGGCTTTAGTAGGCTGTCATTCTGTGTCATTAATTTTTTTTAATCCTTCCGGAAATGTAAGCCGTGCACTTTTGTTCCAGTTGCGTTGTAGCAGTGTTGCCAGACTTTTCTGACGACTTTCCTTCAACTAAGTAACAAAAACCCTTCATTTCCTTCAAAACTGTAACTGGTGGGCGGGTGGTTGAAACCAAACCAAAAAAAACTTTATACAATAAACAATTTTTTTAAATAAAATTGGAAGAAAAAACCTATCAAATAAAAGATTTATAAATTAAATGATAAATTATAAAAACCAAAATTAAAAATAAAGTATTTAAATTTACCTACATAGTAAGTTAAGTTGGGTAAAATTATTGGAATATATGCGAAAGATATAACTTTGCCTCAAAATATTCAAAATCCTTCAAATTCTGATAAAAACCTTTAAAAATGTTTATTCAAAACCCTTAATATTGAAGAAAAACCTTCAAATCTGGCAACACTGCGTTGTAGCCATCCTTTGAAGATACCTGTCATTTGCGGGACAACAAGGAAACTAAACATTAAAAAAGGAATGATCGAAGCTACACTGAGAGAAGAATTTTGTAACAATAACAAACATTTTGTAATTGTTACCAAATGCGTTGCCCATATTTGGCTTATTAGATATTTGTTTGCAGGTAACAATTCAGAAATTTCAACAATTGAAACAAATATTTGTTAATAAAAACAAAATCGTCTGGTAATATTTTAAAAAAAGCTACATTAAGCACTTATATATTGTTGGTATTTAAAAATAAATGTGAGTTTAATTATTAATATACTGTATATTTATTATAAGGATCATTCTTATTTAATATTAAATTAATTAATTATGGGTTATTATATAATTAGTAGCTGTAATTATATTTAGTTATTTTGCATTAATAAGGTATTTGTAGGTTTCACGTTCTGTTTAATATACAGGGTGTTCATTTTAAAACTTGCCACCCCAGATTTCTCGAAAATGATTTTTTCTAAAAAAGCAAAAGCACGTCAATTAATTTATTAAGGAGGACGCATTCTGGCTATCTTAAAATTTTTGTAGTACACACCCCCTTTGAGGGGTACATTTTACCCCTATATTTTGAATATGGAAAGTGAGTCAATTGACACTCTTTTTTGAAGGTTTCTTAAATATCTTTACAAAGGTGTACAAATTTTGAAAATCTATCAATTTGTTTTTGACATATTCACTTATTTTTTTAAAGGGGGTGTGTACTACAAAAACTATAAGATAGCCAAAATGTGTCCTCCTTAATAAATTAATTGACATGTTTTTACTTTTTCTCAAAAAAAAATCATTTTCGAGAAATCTTGGTTGGGAAGTTTTAAAATGAACACCCTGTATATTTCTATAGGGTTAATGGAAATAAGGACACCACTTTTGATCACACACCTGTATTTCTTCGTCTTCCTCAGGCTACACACCTTAGCCTTAGGAAGACGAAAATGGATCGTCGAAAATAAATAAAGTTGTGTGATCAAAATTGGTGTCTTTTTTCCCATTAACCCTATATAAATGAATAAGGTATAGAATAAATAGAATTTTAATAATAATAAAAATAAAAAGCAAGTTGTTTTGATGAAAAATATTTATTTGTATTTTATTATAAAAGTGGAGTCAAATTTTTTTATGGTGGCGGGTAATCTTTGTTTTTTTTGGAAAGGTTGGTTAATGAAATATACACACGTTTGTTCGATGTGAGATGCACACAAAATTTTGTCAAATCTGACATAAACTGATTTTACCTCACTATAAATTCGGGGACTCCACCATTATGAAAGGCCGCATGGGTAGCCCGTGTTTTTTTAAAATGTTTCTCCTTTGTTCAATTACTTCCGCCACCTTCAAGTCAGTGCTGACCTGAAAAAGAAAATAAATTTTATATATTTGTAAATTTAATACAGAACCAGTGGCGTATATAAGGGGGGCCAGGGCCCTCCTTTAAAGTAAAGTTTTTTTAGATATTTTCCACATATTTTATGAATATAAACATAAAATAGCCTAAAATACTGCCTCATTAGGTCTCCCCCCCCCCACCCCCCGAAACCCTCTCGCCCCCCCCTCCCGAATTTTTTTCTATATACGCCACTGTGCAGAGAATTAAATGTTTGCTTTAAGGCCAGCGTCACAATCTAAGGAAATTTTGGAACAGCCAAAAAATTAACGGAGGGATAAAGAGATTCCCCTGGCTTGGTTGCCTATAATAGTTTTTGTCCTTTACCGACTTTAAAAATTGTCTCTCTCAAATATTCCCCCATCAATTTTGTCTAGCGGCGTCATCTAGCGACAAAATTTCGATTCATAGTGTGGACAACGAAAAAAAAAATAACACGGGCAGCGTTAGTATTTAGCCTTTGATTATTTTTTTGTTGGCCTTGTTTTATTAGACAGGTTATGTCAATTCTTAAAAAAATTTTGATCTTTTTAAACAGTTTTGATTGTTTTTTTAACATTTTTAAAACCCACTACCAATCCCAGTTTAAAAATTTGCAGTGAAATAGATATACACATATACAAAACAAGCAAGAAACACTGAAAAGCATTAAGAAGAAACACAACATAACTACAAAGTTATCAAATGGGAAGAGAAACATCTACAAAACTAGGGTGGCCTAGAGAGCCAGACTACCCCAATCTCAACCACCAAGAGCTGGCTAATTAACTAAAGATATATTGAATTGAATAAATCTTTATTAGCAAATGTATGCTATTTCATAATACAAACATTATTATAAAAAAATACATTTAATGTTAATAAAACATAATAATTCCAAACATGATACTAATAACTATTTATTTAAAATCTAAAAACAAAAATACAATTTAATATTAGTCTAAGAAAATAACAATACTAGATTAAAACACACCAAAATAATATGTAGACTAAAATAATATTATAATATAAGGTAAAGCCAAAAACCCAACAATAGATAGATAGAACATTTTTGAAAATTTCGATAAATATTTGTGAGAAATAGTGTTTTTGGTGAACTTTATAAGTCACCGTTTTGATTTGTGCTC
The DNA here is from genome assembly GCA_963576565.1 of Aspidapion aeneum. NCBI lineage: Eukaryota > Metazoa > Arthropoda > Insecta > Coleoptera > Brentidae > Aspidapion > Aspidapion aeneum. The sequence continues at coordinate 53,151,865 of OY755044.1, read as the reverse complement.
CGTGAACTTGAACCTGGGAGCAAAACGACCCCTGAGTGTCCACAAAATTGGGGTACAAAGAAGTCTAGTAGTTTGGAACATTATAACAGAAGAAGTCGGAAGTTACAAAACGAGTAAGTGCTAAATCTACTAGTCAAATTAAAAAGTGTTTAGAAAATGTTTTCCTTTTTGGTTACAGTATGACATTTATTTTAAAATTTACCATATGCAGGGGGGAGATAAAAGTGATGTTTTTAAAGGAAACACCATATATATTTTTACAGGTATGAATAAGGCCTAAAATCTTCTTTATAAAACTATAACATACTTTATACAAGACATAACCATTTAAAATTTTTACAATTATTAAAAAAATTTGGTAGCACACCTAGTATAATTTCAACTTTTACTGATTTCAATGGGCATATATGTTGTCTATAACATCTAAAAATGACATTTGACCATCAAAATTGTTTTGATTTTCTCACAACCTGTCACATATAACTTAAAAGAGTGGTATATACCAGGGGTGCCGAGTGGTACTTTTTTTTATTATTAAAAAAGAAGTGCTTATATCTCATAAACTATTGTTGACAGCTATAAAGTATGTTATTATTTTAGAAAGAAAATTTTAAGCCCTATTCATAATATGAATGTAAAAATATATAGGGTGTTTCCTTTAAAAAAAAGTTACTTTTACCTGCCACTTGTATATGGAAACTGCCAAAATAAATATCATACCGTAAACAAAAAGGAAAACATTTGCAGATCTCTTTTTAATTTTTTCCTTTAGGACAAAAATTCTGGAAAAATTGGACGGTAGAAATATAATGAAACACCCTGTACAGGGTGTCCCAAATTCAATGTTTTTGGGGGGTTTAGGGTATTTCTAGGGGGGATAGAAAAAAACTGTCCCACCTTTACGATGCTCAAAATTCAAGTGAAGCTGAAAGGTGAAAACCATATTTTAATATAGTAAGCCATAAGTCTGCATTTTGGGAGGGGGTCTATAACTTTTTTATTTATGAAAATTTTGTTTTTGTGTAAATTTTGTTTCTTTTTTTGGGGTATTTTTTGAGATATGTGAGAAAATAGGGTAATTTCATATCAAATTAACCAGAGGTTTGGCAGACCATTTCACCGATTTTGATAAAATTTCGTACACATACTCTCTATATGGGTGGGATCAAAATTCCAAAATATTTTTTTTTTCTGATTGGTAGTTTTTTTAAAATTAATTTTCAAAAATCAAAAAATTAACCCATTTTGGTCTAACACAGCTTCACAAAAATTAAAATATCTTGAGGACCACTTACCGCAGATTAATAAGATATAGCTCTTTGTAAAGACAATTTAAATACCTTTCCAACTATTTGTCACATGACCTACTATATTTCCATCTGTTTTTTTTTGAAATTTTGAAAAAAACATTTTTTAATTTTTTTCAAAAAAGTTATTTTTGATTTTTTTCAAAAAAAACAATTTTTTTATCAAGGCTTTAGGAAAATATGTGCCAAATTTCAAAATGGAGAAATTATGGCTTCATGGTTAAAAAAAAAACCAAATGAAAGTAACAAAAAATCTGAACAAAATTGTTTGAAATTTGTATTATCATGCATACATAATATGTGTATGTGCTGTAGGTAAAAGTTATATTTTGAATATTAATTCAGTGTAGTTAAAAAAGTTAGTAGAAACCATCGTAAGTTGCATAAAAATGTAGTAAAATTATTATGTTTCTTATTTTAGGAAAAATCCAGTTGGGGATGAACATTGCTATGTTACATTGGATTTTCATCTTTATACTGAAGGAACAAAGAGAGTAGACAAAAATAAGGGAAGCTGGAATGATAATTTTGCTTTGTTATCTATGCTTGTGTGAGTTTTTAGAACATTTATAAATTTTATCTAAATTATATTTTTGACATTATTAGACCCTAACAAACTTATTTCTTCTTGCAAAAAATCGAGTTGACATACTATTACACCTAGCTCTGCAAAGTCAAAATCCTCCCCATTAGAAAGGAATATCTGCTTTTAGTTAACCCTCCATGTAACCATATACAGGGTGTTTCAACAAAAAGACCTTTTCAGATATTTCTTGATAGAATTTGAAAAAACCCTTGGAACCGTCGATATTGTTTCCAAAGAGGACACTTTTTAGATATCTTGAAATTTTTGTAGCATGCATGTCCTTTATGGGGTATGCTTTGCTCCTAGTGATACCTTATTTTGAAGGTTTCTTAAATATCTTTACAACAATGTAAAAATTTTAAAATCTATTGATTAGTTTTTGACATATTTTCCTTCAAATTTTCATATTTATTCATATTAAATCCAAAAAATATAAAATCAAAATCTTTTCAAAATTTTTACATGGTTGTAGAGATATTCAAACCAAAACAAGGTATCATTAGACCCACTTTTCATATCCAAAATATATTAGTAAAGCATACCCCTCGGAGGGAATGCATGATAGCCAAAACGGGTCCCCTTGCCAACAAAATCCACATGTTCGTGGATTTTTGAAGTGCCCCAAAAGGCCTCTGTTAAGTTTTTGTTGAAACGGCCTGTATATTAAAAGATACATTTAATATTATTTTTAGCTCACACATATACCATACTATAGTAGTGTGAGCTATGGTGATCCTAATTTTTTGGAGAAAAAAAAAGTTGCTCCGATTTCAAAATTTTTTATATATCTTTGCGTTTCAGATGATTTTGAAACTTTTTTGTTGCGCTGTCTGTCTGTATGTGTGTCTGTATCTCTGTCTGTAACGACCAACGCGCATAACTCAAAAACCGCTTGGCCGATTTTAATGAAATTTGGTACCTAGGCTGGGTCTTGCGTCGAGATGGTCCCATTTAAAAATGAACAAAATCCACCGAACACAAACCAAATAAAAGGGTGGGGGTAGATTTCAAAAATTAGAGTTTATGTGAAAATATGGCGTGTGTGATATCAAACGAAAGGTAATTGAGTCTGCAGTTAAACAAAATACATTTTAATTTATTTAAAAAAAATGGGTGGGGGTATATTTTAAAAATTAGAGTTTAAGTGAAAATATGGCATGTGTGATATCAAACAAAAGGTAATTGAGTCCAGAGTTTAACAAAATACATTTTAGTTTTTTGTTTTTCTTAAGGGTGGGGGTAGATTCCAAAAATTTGAGTTTAAGTCAAAACATGGCTTGTGTAGTATCAAAGAAAAGGTAATTTAGTCTGGAGTTGAATAAAATATATTTCAGTTTTTAGTTATATTAGCTCACACGTACACTATAACTATAGTACCTAGTGTGAGCTTAGGGGCCCATATATTGGCAGAGTATTTTTTATTGCTTTAAGCAAATTACTGTAGTAACCGAAATTGCTAAACATATATCGAAATATAGATTATAAATAAAAAACAGTGAAATACATCTGTATTATTATTATTATCTTGGGGATTTTTTTCTCTACAATTTGATGAATTGCTTTGCAAAAAGTGCCAGTTTTATAATTTCGTGTATAATGTGCTTTTTATTTTCATGATAAATTTCTTTTTTCAGAAATAATGATGGTGGTTGACTATTAGGATTTACTAAGTGCAATACAAGTTCACACTCCATAAGAAATCAGGTACTCAAAATCAACAGTTTAAAATTTCCACAACAAATTACAGGAGCTACTAGTACATCGTCATAATGGATATGCTATATAAAATTATTTGCAAAAAATGTAATAATAACGTTAATTGAAGCAAGGATAAAAAAGGATCCAGACAGCTTATAAATGGCATCATAGACCTTTTTTGTCTTTTCTGTAAAATTTTATTTTGAACACAAATCAGTTTTCAGTAAACCAACGACCATATATTATATTATTATGTTTGAACCTTTTGTAAGAAAATTTGTTTTGAATGTTACTTATATTATTGAAAATTAGTTTTCTATAAAGAATAGGTTTTTTTTTTTCAGAAAACATTTGTTTTTTATAATATAGAAAATTTAACCTAACCTAACTGTTTGTGTGTGTATGCTCTATATACTCCAATTCAAAAAAATTGAGACAACATTTACTAACAGTTTGACAAGTCTGACATTTAAAGATTATTAATAGTGCCACATCTGTCAAACAGTCAATAAAAAGTGTCTCAATTATTTTGAATTTGATTATAGAACTATTTTAGAGTTTATTTATAAGAATATAGAATGTAAATTTATAATAATAATAACTGAGTAGGCTGTAAATTTAAATGTTAGAAAATAGTTTTGCTAAATAAAAAATAATTGGTTGTTTTTTAAAACTGTAGTAGAGTGTATTTTCAGATATTTTCTAATAATTTTTTTTCAAGCTCCTGTTAAGAAGTTTTCTATTTTTATTACTATGCTGTAATTTATTTAAAGAAAATAAAACAATAAATCGGCAGCAATATATTTGTTATTTGTAGCAATAGAATAATAAATATTTTTAAACAATAAATAAATGTAAAAGTAATTTTTCTGAGCTTCATTTATAGTGCACCTATGTCAAATTATGTACTACTATAAAGTTTCAAAAATTTGTTAGAAGGAGGGGAAGGAAATTGTCCCAAAATATTTTCTTCAATTAGAAATTGTTTAAAAACTTTTTTTAATTAAAAAAAAATTTGACATTTTCTTAAAAAAATATTAGCTTCCTGTTTTTCTTTTAGAAAGTGTTTTTGTTAAAAGATAATATTTTTGAACAAATCTATGTTCCAAGAAAACATAAATATGCAGTAGGTAAGAATATGGTTTTCTCTCGGGTTTTCTTTTTTTAATAAAAATGTTTTTATTGGTTATTGATACTGTTCTGAGAGAAACACAAAACTCCTCTGCAAACAATAAAATCTTTTTTTGCCTTGTTTAAAAAAAAAACAAATTGAAGGGTGAGTTTTATCAGATCGGGATGGTTATTCTCTACTTTCTGTGAGGTGAGGTGAGTGAAAAGTTCACTTTCATGGGTGAACTTGAAATGATTTCACCACCTTATTACACGGGGAAATGAATCCACAAGGTGAGCACTCACCTCACGGTACAGACAATCAAGAATAAACTTGATCTAAATTAACCTAAAATGTGGTTTGAACTGAAATATCCTACCTGATAACTTTTAACATGCTTTGTCAAAAACGATCTATAAATGTAGAACAGGTTGTTTTAAAAAATGTTCAATGAACACACCAAGAAAGTTCTCATAGGTACATAAAACTCCAATGCCAAATAATTGAGACACTTTTTATTGACAAATGTAACATTACAATTAACATTTAAATGTCGGACTCATCAAACTGTCAGTAAATTTTGTCTCAATTTTTTTGAACTGGAGTTTACATCTACCCATTATATTTTTAGTTGGAAAGACAGAGATAATAAGGACATTTTAAAACTCTAAAAATTTTGACAACTGTTATTGTTATAGTTATTTTTAAGGTTTCACAACCTGACTAATTTGGCTTTGTTTTCCTGGCCATTTTTACACTTACTATTGGTAGAATCCTCCTCAATTAAAAAATAATACTTTTAAGCTTATTTTTATTAAAAAAACTACCAAAATTTACACACTTTGAGGTCAGTTGTTAGACATAAATGTGATGAAAAAGTAAATAACTACTAAGTAACAATAAAATCCCAATAATTATAAAGTGCTTATTAACCACAGTCAAATTTGTGCATTTTGGTATTTTTTTAAAGAAAAATTAGTTTAAAAGTATTATTCTTTAATTAAAGAAGATTCTACTAAAGGTAAGTGCAAAAATAGTCAGGCAAATAAAGTAATTCAACCTAAGTTGTGATACCTAGACAACAACTATAACGATAACAATTGTCAAAGTGTTTCAAAATGTCCCTAATAGGTATAGTAGAATTTTTATGAATATAGAGTTACATCATTTCCTGGTATCTTTGTTTATTATATGGGGGCATTGTTTATTGATCTAAGAGCTGGCTACCAAGGGATAGGAGTCACTGGGTAAAGTAGATTTTTTTTATACATGTTTTAAGTTATAGTTTTTTTTATTTTGTTTCTTATATGTTGTCTCCAATAATAGCATAAAAAAGAAGATTCTTATTGAAGGCAGTAAACATACAATTGGTCAAAACTTTACCTTATCGTTTACAAAAATGCATGTCCCCACATCTCTATTATGCTTGCACCCTGACTTTTTTATTTTCTTTCTTATATTGTCTCTGGTAATACTACAAATTGTCTTATTTAAAAAACAAATTTTCGCCAGGAGGCATGTACGGTTTGGTTGAAAATTTATTTTTGTTGAAAATGAAATTTTCAATTTATTTGTGAAAACAACTAGCTGCTGTCGCTTTTGAGGTATATGTACTATGTTACTTTCTCAAAAATTGTGACAAACTTTGATACTACTTCGGGAATGTACTTTCTCAATCTAAATTTGAAAACCGCGTTTTGCCAGCTATATTGTGGTTCATAGAATTTTTTATTCACAGGTACCAGTATTTGCGTTTGTAAAAAAGAAAGCAGCCTGTACTTTTCGTTTAAATGTTTAAATCAATTTTTATTTAGTGTTTTATTTTTCTTGGGTTAGAAATATTTGTTTTTATGGAAAAGTCAAAAACAGCTGTCCTGTGTAACAGCGCCGCTGTGCAATTAATGTCAAAACTAAATTAAGAATTAAGAAAAAATTACAGATTTCTATCAGAAAGTACCGCTGGCATGCAAAGCAAAAACCTAGTAACTCGACTTACTCAAAAATGAGATTTTTATATCATTGAAATAACCGTAAAAAACGGCCCCAGAGAGTTTTTCTAGAATGTGGCTATCTTAGAAAACAAGGAAGTTGAATGTAGTTACTATGTAGTTAAATAAACTATGGTTAGTATGTAGTTAAATAAACTTCAAACTCTATTTCCCAAAACACTAGTTTTTGACTTACTAGGTTTCTGCTTTGCACGACAGACCACGTCATCTTCCTTTTTCGCAGTTCGTGAATCGACGATCACGTGATCAAAATAAATTTACAAAAAAACCCATGCAATTTCAAAATTTGGGCGATCAAGCCATATGATAGAAACCAATTATAACTTATTTTTTTGTTGTGTTAGATAAACAAAAGAATTTCGGGGTGCTGACTTTTTTCCGATTTTGAAAATATGGTCTAAAACGATGGCAAAATGCGAAAAACCCATAGAAAAATGTGCATATTTTAGAATAAAGCTGTGGAGGAGAAAATAGGGGAGTACAAACACGCATCGTTGCCAAATTTCAAAAAAATTAATTTCTAAAATGTTTGATAAAACCCAAAATAAGGCAAATTTCAAAAAAAGAAAAAAAGTCAGCACCCCCAAATTCGATGAAGAATTTACTAGAAAAAACAAAAATTCCTCTAATGCTACCAGTTTCTCCCTGGATGACCTGGTTGAAAAAGCATCATATGAATAATTTCCAACACTGCAATTGTGTAATTTATCTCAAAAATAGGGATGAGACGGGCACCTTAAGTTAAAAGGTTTAAACTTCACATTTTCATACTAAAGGCTCTTTGCTTAAAAAAGATTGTTTCCATGTTTAAGCGGAAATCTGAAAAAAAAAAAACGAGTATGAATTTTATATTAAAAACAAATAAAGCCTACGCCTGTGGATTCTTGTCGTCAATTAGTACATAAATCAGTTAATTAAAAATCAATCCTATTTACTGTTTGTTTATAAAGCAATCAGTTTCCACAGAACAAAAAGTTTATACAATGAATACGTTTTTTTTCTTGAAGCTATATTTCTACGTTTAAATATTTACCTTTAAAGCGTTATTCCTGATGACTTTTACTTCTACTCTTGCAACCAATGTTACGTGTGAAATTATCCTTAAGACACCGTGTAGTTTCACACTAACAATTGTGGTTAGTAATCAACATTGTTTTTTATAAATCTACTTTAAATTCTATAAACCTACCTTAAGTTTATGTAAATCAATCCATGTTTCGCGCACTGTTAGACAGGTTCTGTTGTGATTTAAGATGGGCATTTTTACAAATTGTATCACTGACTGCCGGCCTATAAAACACCTTTTATTTGTTGGAAAATTAAAAAACCGTGTACTTAATTCGATTTTATTTACCTATGGAAAAGTGAGGTTGTAATACCACGCGCGGTGTTTTGGTTGGTTGCACAAGCATATTTTGCAGGTTGGGTACATTTCTCTGGTTGTACGGCTGCTCACGGATTACTTATTCTGCTCGGTGCTGAATCTGGAACACTGGGACATTGTTTATGTTATATCCGGACTTATTATGAAGCAAATAAGGGCTGATTGTTGTACATTGGTTGCACAGTACATTTTTCTTGAATTTTGAGGAACGATTAACTTGGTTCTGATTGACAATACTGTTCGGTGCAACCAGTTCAGGAGGTTTGTTCTGTCAGAGTTGTGGTTGGTGCAGAGATGGAACCTGGGTTGGTTGTCACTGGTCGACTGTTCTTTCGTTCTTTTGACATCTTTCCTTTCTTTTGACATTTGTCTTTCTGGAAGCACCCTCGTGTAAAAGGGGATCGTTTTCCAGCCCTTAAAAAGGGGCAAGACCGAATTTTTTTATTAAAAGCTGTTCGATCTGTCTCCCGGCTACTGCTGAAACATGGGTAGTACCAGTGGAATTGGTAAGCCATATTTTTTTTAAGATTAGGGGTACTCGTGGTTCTTTTGGGAAAAAATCTTAGTTTTTGGGGTTTTGGTCAATTGTAACTTAATTGGGCGTGAAGCTGAGATTGTTTTTCTTATTTACAGTATATGGTAGCACGACCCATTTTAGCCTAATGTGCTAAGCCGAGGGCTGTGATGTGTCCGCTCTACCGGACTGTAGGATGAGACTGCGTTGGAGTGGGGAACCCACAGTAAACTAATTATTTATAGTATGGAAAGCACCCCGGTATTTTCATAATAGTGTTATACATACCCCCTGTATACATTAGTGCGGAATACGAAGTTCGAGAGGCGCTGATTACAGACCGTCACCCCTTGTATAAAAATATTATGGACAGAGTTCTACGCTGTCGCAATATATATTAACCGCTACTCTTGGTATATTTTGACAATTTGTTTTTGATTATGACTGACATTGACTTTAGCAAAATAGATAAAAATATGTAATTTCATTTTACATTTTTCGTTTGTGGATGCAATTTTTCGTTATTTTTCGACTTTTTACCTTAATTTTTATGGTGTGTTTTGCTAAATTATGACCAATCGGTATTTTGTGCGTTTTGATGGGGGCGATCCATCGCTTAAGAAATTGAAAAGAAAACAATCTTGTGTACGTGGGTGCGAAGACTATGTTAGCAAGCGCCATTGCCTTCCCAAACGAAACCATTGGATGAGTGGCTAAAAATATTTCGCCCTAAAAACTGGCTAACTTTGAAGAAAGACGAAATTTAAGTTAAATATATAGTGTGTGATTTGAACCAGGACAGAGTTTAAAATGTTTAGTTTTAAATTTTAATATTTAGAAAACAAGCGCGGATCTAGGTCAAAATCAAAGGGGGGAAGGGTTATAATCGACGATATTTTTTTATTAAACTTTTTTCAAGGGGGGAGTAATTACCACGTTACCCCACCTCGAATCCGCACTTGGAAAAACATAGTTTATTTCACTATATTTATATACAGGTCCGGCATAATGATCTCCCACATTAAAAACGCCATTGTAAATGCTATTAAAATTTTTTTTTCTACTGAAATTCTATTCTATACCATTGGTTTTTATTAACTTTTGAAATTTACAGAGTCCATGTGGCGGCCATTTTTTTCGATACACATTTAAAGCTGATTTCTGAAAGTTTCACTCGTACAGTAGCTTAAAAGCGATATACTTTACTTTAATTTAAAAAGCTTACGTAACATTTTTTTAACACCCAAATATAGTATAATAATGTTTAATTTAAATACATTTGTACACAGTGGCATATAACGGGATGGGGGCGGGGGGCCCGGGCCCCCCACGAACCTAACATTTTTTTTAGATATTTTCCACCTATTTCATGAATACAAACATAAAATAGCATAAAATACGACCTTATGAGGTCTCGGCCCCCCTCGAAACTCTCTCGGGCCCCCCCGAAACTTGTTCCTATATACGCCACTGTTTGTACATCACATAGCTAAAAGAATCAGGCACACCTCTAATGGGATTTCTGTAATCCGTCAAACTCCATGAAGTTTTGGTATGTTGTAGATTGTACCTCTCTTATCAAAAGTTCTCAGGGGCCCAACTCAAATTAATGACCAGTTATTGAAATACAGGGTGTTGAAAGTGATAATGTTCAAGAAGCATAATGGCTCTTTAGACAGCTTTGCCAAACATATGCGCAATGTTACTATTGCATGTATTTACGATTTATTAATTTCTTTTAATCTATATCTTTAAAACCGTATAGGGTGTTTAAGTAAATATTATTCGAAAGTGTTAATGAGAAACAAGCGTTATTGTGTTTTAGGTTGAACCTTTTGTATCAAAAGTTCTTATGGGCCCAACTCAAATTAATGACCAGTTTTTGAAATACAGGGTGTTAAAAGTGATAATGTCCAAGAAGCATAATGGCTCTTTAGACGGCTTTTCCAAACATATGCGCAATGTTACTATTACATGTATTTACGATTTATTTATTATTTTTAATCTGTACCTTTAAAACATTCTCTACAGGGTGTTTAAGTAAATATTATTCGAAAGTGATAATGAGAAACAAGCGTTAGTGTGTTTTAGATTGAATCTTTCGTATAAAAAGTTTTATGGGCCCAACTTAAATTAATGTCCAGTTTATAAAATAGAGGGTGTTAAAAGTAATAATGTCCAAGACGAATTATCTTTAGACGGATTTTCCAAACACTTATGCAATTTTACTGTTTCATATATTTACGATTTATTTATTATTTTTAATCTGTACCAATAAAACATTATCCACAGGGTGTTTTAATAAATATTAGTCAAAATTTTTACTGAGAAACAAGCATTATAGCTTTTTACAGGGCACGGTACATATGTACAAAACGCTTAAATATTTTTTAATATTATTTAAATTACATTTGCCGAAACACCCTGTATTAAATACATAATAAGTCAAGAACCATTAAAAAACTAATAACTACTCTCTCTATATGTAATAGTAGCATTTCGTATGTTTGGAAACTCCGTCTAAAGAGCTATTATGCTTTTTGAACATTATTACTCAACACTCTGTATTTCAAAAACTGGAAATTAATTTACGTGGGCCCATCATAAGAACATATGATCATCAAGTTTCAGTCTACATTCTCAATAAAACCTTCGAGTAATATTTACTTAAACACCCTGTATATAATGTTTTACGGGTACAGATAAAAATAAAGAATAAATCGTAAATGTGTGTAATAGTAACATTGCGTATATATTTGCAAAACACTTCTAAAAAGCTATAATGCTTCTTGGACATTATCACTTTCAACACCTTGTATTTTAAAAACTGGTAATTAATTTAGGTTGGGCCCATAAGAACTTTTGATACAAAAGGTTCAACCTAAAACACAATACCGCTTGTTTCTCATTAACACTTTCGAATAATATTTACTTAAACACCCTATACGGTTTTAAAGATATAGATTAAAAGAAATTAATAAATCATAAATACATGCAATAGTAACATTGCGCATATGTTTGGCAAAGCTGTCTAAAGAGCCATTATGCTTCTTGGACATTATCACTTTCAACACCCTGTATTTCAATAACTGGTCATTAATTTGAGTTGGGCCCCTGAGAACTTTTAATAAGAAAGGTTCAATCTACAACAAACCAACATTTCGTGAAGTTTGACGGAGTACGGAAATCATAAGTGCATTGCATAAGTTTATATTTTTCATTAAAAAACAGTTAAAAAAGTTGCCGTTGATAGAAAAATACTATATTTGCATTATATTATGTGTAAAGCATTGTAATAATTAAGTTAATGTATTCTATGCACTAATAAAAAGGAATTTTCTGCAGAATATTCGTCAAAGAGCCTTTTTTTACTAGAAAATTATCCTCTCAAGGAAATTTATGTACCTATATCAATGGAAAACAAACTTTTAAACCTTAGATTTAATTTTAAAAAATTCAACCTTCCTTTTTATTGTTGCTAGTAGCCATTAATAAAAAAATTATTTGATTGAGCATCCTTACTAATTGGTGTTTATAGAGTGTTTTTAGGCACATTGAGTGTTGACACAAAATAACTCATTCTTATCAGCGCGCAAAGTTTAAAAACTTTTCAAAACACCATATTATAAGATGTAGCTTGATTGGAGAACGATTGCATTGATGGCTATGAGCATCCGGTATACAATAAATTGAAAAGCCACCCTGTAGCTTAGAAACAATCTGCGCAAGCGTTATATTGTTTCAAATCCCCCTGTAAATGTTTAGTACGGAATACGAAGTTAGAGAGGCGCTGGTTTTTCCAAGGCACCCCGGTATACTGCGCCAATTGAGTAATAAAACTCCCACCGTGGGTGTGAATTTCCCCAACCGAGTCTTGAAAAAAAAAGAAAATATAATTTTTTATCAGTGATGTTTCCTTGACGTTTTTTTATTTAATTATTTATCAAGCGGCTTTATAGTTCAGGCACGACCACTGAAATATGCAGTGTGTTTCGAGTTGTTAAATCACGAATTATTAGTACACCACTGGAAAACTAAAGGTGTCCTTTTTCTTTTCCAGGGTTCTCCAGGTGGGTTCTGCGTTTGAATGTACAAGAAGTTGTGTCTTTCTCTGTGTGGTTGTATGCTGTGACTGATTAGAACAGCCAGGTGATGTTGGTTCTTACATTGGTGTAATCAAGAGATGTGACGGCGCTTATGACAAAATTTTTACAATATCAAGTTAGTAATTTGTAGTCGACCATGGTTTAGGCCTAACTAAATATTTAGTCGTTGTCAAAGCTAATTTAAAGGTTGGTTATTGGCCACAGCCTATTGACCAGGTTCGACTATAATATAAATAATAACTCATACTATTTGTTTTTATTTAAAATAATACCGTGTTTCTTATATAGGTAACTAACAATTGATATTCATAATAATTTTTTTCCCCAGTGTAAACGACACCCTGAGCTCAGACGTCGGAAACTATATTGTTTTTTTTTATATCTATCAATTTTATTTGCTCTTTTAGGAGTTTCTTCCTTCTTTTGCAGCTTGATGGATGCTTAATGTGATACATTCGTATCTGGGGTTTCACCTGAACTTGAATTAAGTTTTTCGTTCAGTCTCTTTTTGTATAAGTTTTTTACGTTGTCATGTTCTAGGCTTAGTAGATTATATTGACAGTGATCAATTTCCTCATTCACTGTATCATCAAGATTTTGTTGATGGAGGCTTCGGCCTTGATAAGGAAAGAGAATATTGGTCTCCAGATAATAGTGATCACTTCCGCATGTTGATCCACGCTTTGTTCTGACATCTTGAATTTTTAGTTTTGTCTTTTGTTTAGTGATAATATAATCAATGACGGATTTCAGGTTTTGTGAGGGTTTGGTCCAGGTATATTTGTGTATTTTCTTATGTTGGAAAAAACCGTTCTGGATTTTTAGGTCTAATTGCTCACATACTGTGATAAGCCGGTTTCCATTGTCATTAACAATATCTTCTCCATATTGGCCAACTGTCAGATCATTTACTCTGTTACCTGTTCTACTATTTAAATCTCCCAATATTACAATTTCTCTAGATGTACTTACTGCTGATATTTCATTGTGGATTTCTTCAAAAAAATTGTCTTTCACGGCTACATTTGCATCGTCATTATACGCATAGATTCCAAAAATCGTAAGTCTCATTCCTTTTATTGTTATATTCATTCTTATTAGCCGTTCATTTACTGCTTCCCAGTTGGTGATATATTTTCTAAATCTTTTGTTGACCAAAATAGATACTCCTTGTTGAGCATGTTTTTCTTTTGCCACTCCGCTATATAAATGGTCATACTGTCCTAGGTTTTCAGATCCTTTTCCTTTCTTCTTCGTTTCTGTTAGTACGGCAAGGTCAACCTTCATTCTGCTGCACTCATGGACTATTTCATTCACTTTTCGACTCATTCCTTGTACGTTCCATGTACCAAAAATCATATTCCTGTTTCTTTGCTTGGTTCGTCTTAGGTTTTTCATTTCTTTCCGAGGCGTTTGATTGGGTTTTTTAACAGTGTACGTTTTTTCCGGGTATCAGAGAGTTAGTCTAATGTCCCAACCCCCAACCTGGAGGACCAGGTGATTTTTGATCGAGGTTTTCTTCCCCTAGCCTTTGACGATTCCAACGCCGGTACTACAAGGCAGCATCTTCTTCTTTTATACTATCCCTAAAAGAAAGGGTTGCCACCTGCGCTATGATCACCGTACCGAGGTCCATCCTCTCCGCCTTCATACCGATGTGGTCTTCTCCCTTAACCCTGGGAATGGGACCCTAAACAGGTGCTAACTCTCCGGGTCAGAGAGTACCTGGAATCTACGGAGGGCAGGGGTCGATTCATTTCCCCTGATAGACATCTGACGAGGTCTACCCCGTACCCTACTTACTTATCCCAAAAGACAGATAGAACGAACCGAACCGAACCGAATCAAAGGTGAGAAGAATGATCAGTGATAAGAAGAATCAATCATGGATGCAAAAGTGCCAGAAAATAGATTCTTACTTAGGAGGTAGGAGAAGTACCGAAAGCTGGAAAACTATAAGATCGATCAAAAAAGAAACATGCAGAGATATTATTTCACCAATACCAGACAAAGAATGGGATGAGCATTTTAAAAAACTTTTAACTGAAGATAGAGCAGAATTCAAGGAAGACGAAAGAGACAATATCATTAGAACGATGGGATCTCCAGTACCCCTCACAATATCTGAGGTCAAAAACGTGCGCAAAACCTTAAAAAGCGGTAAATCTGCCGGACCCGGAAATATCCCAGCTGAACTTATTAAATATGGCACTGAAGAATTGTTTTGTAGATTACGGAATCTTTTCCAAAGATATTTAAATAGAGCTGTAGTACCAACTGAGTGGAAAACGTCATATATATCCACAATACACAAAAAAGGAAGGAAAGATATATGTGACAATTATAGAGGTATATCTGTAACTAGTACGCTAAGCAGAATATATGGCAAAATAATAAGAAATAAAGTGGAGAGCGAATATAAAGATATGGAGGCAGAAGAACAAGCTGGTTTCAGGGCGGGTAGATCGACTTCAGATCATCTCTTTTGTATAACCCAAGTTATTGAAAAGAAAATGGCATACGGACAAGAGCTTCATCTGCTTTACGTAGATTTGCAGAAGGCATATGATAGTATACCACTAAATCTACTTTGGAAAGCGTTGGAAAAGACAAACATAAGCGTACAAGAGTTATACCGCAATAGTAAGGCAAAAGTTAAAATAAAAGCAAAACAAACCAAAGGCTTTCAAGTAAATAAAGGTCTTAAACAAGGTTGCTGTATCTCGCCTACGCTCTTCAAGATATATTTGGAACAGGTCCTTAAAGTCTGGAAGAGAAAATGCCAAAACATGGGAATTCCGTTGAATGAAACCACCTTGTATACTTTATGTTTCGCCGATGATCAGATAGTGGTGGCTCAGGATTATGACGACCTCGAATATATGACACGAAAACTAATAGAAGAGTACAATAAGTGGGGACTAGAGGTTAATATCAATAAGACAGAGTATATGTGTATTGGTGGAACGAAACAGGATCTAATCTTAAATACTGGGCAGCGAATTCAGTCCTGTGATGAGTATAAATACTTGGGTCTAAAAATTACAGCTGACGGAACACTAGACAAAGCTATAAAAGATAGAAACGTACAAGGAAGAAAAGCAATAACTTTATTAAATGGAATAGTTTGGGACCAAAGTATATCCAAACATAACAAAAAGCTTATATATAACACCATTGTAAAAAGTATTATTACATACGGCTCAGAAGTATGGCCAATCAAAGATAGAACAGAAAAAATGCTTTCCGCTACGGAGATGGACTATTGGAGAAGAGCAGCAGGGAAATCAAAAAAAGAAAGAGTTACCAATCAAAGAATAAGAGAAATTATGACAGTGGGTGAACGTACTCTAGTGGATGATATAAGAACAAAACAACTGGTGTGGTACGGACATGTACAAAGAATGGATGATGGAAGACTACCTAAACAAATATTACAATGGAAACCAACTGGCCGAAGAAAACGAGGAAGACCAAGGAGTTGCTTGAGAGAAGGAATAGATAGTGAAATAAGAATAAGAGGCCTAGATGATGAATTATGGGCAAACAGAAACGAGTGGAGATTGGGTATCGGAAGACGTAGAACGTTGTGAAACCGATAAATATATATATATATATATATATATATATAATTTTATTTGCAAGAATGATGATGATTTCTAAACTTGCATAACTCCATTTTTCTATTCAACTTCAATTTTAAAATAAAAATCATATTTTGTGTTTTAAAATTAACTTACTGTTTTGCTTAAAAATGTTAATTAATATTAATGATTAATAATTTCCTCCATTTAAACTGTTAGCAGATAAAGAAAGCCCATTATACAATCTACTTAACCTCAATCCTTGTGTTTACTTATTTTGATAACCCTCTAACAGTGTCGCCGAATAGGATCAAAGAAATTGTCAACCTATTCTTGTAGAAGCATTCCTAGTTCTTTTAAGGGAAAATTGTTACAGTGATTAAATAGTTAGTTAATTGAAGTATTCAGTTTCCTAAATAGAGTAGTAATTAGTTCGTATTTGGGATTGTTATTCTGTGAACAAAATCTATAACAAAAATTTAACACCCGACGTCCCCCACCTTAACAAATACGTGGCGCCCCTGGTTTTTCCTAATTTAGGTTTTTCTGGACTTGAACCCATGACCTTCCGGCTGTTAAACGTAAAAAAGCTGGCGGCAGGTGGGACCGGCGTTGTTTATTGCAACTTGTCGATTTTGTTAGGGTCTTGGATATATACTAGAATTTATTTTGAAAATATATATCATTAGAAACAAGGGTGATGTACATAAAAAAATTAGGGCCGCAACAGATTTGGCACCCAACGTAAAGGGCCAGGGTTTTGTAGATAGGCAACATAAGTTGGCATCACCCAACTAACTTTTTTCTTCTTGTTTTTTTTTTCTATAATAAAGAGAACAGGAATCCTAGTAACAACTACACAAAAGGGAGAAGTTGGTATTTATAAAGTTTTAATGGTGTTTTCGATTAAATGACCACCTAGTGCAGTTGCTTTTCGTTAAGGAAAAATGTTGACATTTTTAATTTGACAACTTTTTTTTTATGGTCTTATGGTGGCTGGTTTATGCAATAAAGTGGTACATGTTTTTTTTTTTAACCTAATTAGCTTAGTTCGATTACAAGTTGAAATAGGAGAAGCGGAAGGTGGCTACTGACAAACTAGACAGTTTTTTTTTCAATTTTTGTTGTTTTTTGGATTTGAATAATAAGTAATAAAACTTGACAGACAGACACACTCAGTAAAAACTTAGGACATATGACTGGCTGTACTTCCCTGTCTTCTAACTTTTATTGGGAAAAATATTTTTTTTACCAAACATTTGATTTTCACCAGAGTCAAACTACCTGAGAAATAGCAGTGAGCTTTGAATTAAGGGCATAAACTAGTTACTGACTGGACTTTAAAAAAAATAAAACCTAGAGCTAGTTTCGCGAAGTAGGTATTTATAGGAACCTCAGATTCCTTTACATTTTTTTTTATGTTTTAACTTTTTTTTGGTGCGAAACAAGGGGGGTGGCTCCATTTTTTTTTAAAAGAAGAATCCAGGAGGGATTCCATGTACCTTGGTCAGAAGGGATTAAAAAAATGATGAGTCACAAGTGCAGGTCTGATTTAGTGGTTTAGTGTAAAAGTGTTAGTCCGCAGGACTGTTTGGGTATTTTTGGCATCAGACTGTACGAACCTTTTAGGGATTTATTGAACCCCTGTTTATGGCTATAGGTTTAATGTGTTTCGATAGTAAGTACTACTTGGTCGGTAAGCACCCACATTTTTTTTTATTGAACCTTGATTTGGTATGGAATAGGTTTGCTTAACTAATGTTGGATAGCTTGGATAACAATAAAGGGTTTAGGGTTCATGGGGTTTTTTTTTAGAATCCGATGAGGGATGATAATTTTTTTTGCTCTGAATAGAGGTATTATAAAAACCTGAATCACTTTAGAGTTTTGGCTTTTAGGTAATTGATAACTAAACTCTACACCTACTACTAGGGAAAATGTATACCCTTAAGTTATCCATATAGGTTATTAATTGATTTAATTGGGCAGATAGATGGTTAGGTTTCTCTTGTTTTTTTGTATGTTGGGAAAAACTGAGTATATCAAACTTAGGAAAATCCATAATTACTACTATATAGTCTCTGAAAGGGAAACAGGAACGGGGGAATGACAATTTTCATTTATTTCTCTAATCTTTAGGACTTAAAAGCTTTAAAAAACGCTAACATAGTTGGTTAATTTAAGGTCCTTTATAAACTCAATGGTACACTGTGGTCTTTTAATATTGTCGGAAAAATTCTAACCATGTGAAGAAACTTACAGTGAAGAGAACACAGGCCAGCTTTATTCTAGATTTTAAGAAGGCAATGGTTAGCCAAGAAAATCGTTACTACTTCAACTTTAAGAAATCATTCAAAAAAGTCGAAAAACCACAAAAAGTATTTTCATTAACTATATTTTTTTCTCCTTGTTTGGGAAGCCAGCCAATAATTTCTTTTATGTGCTGCACAAAAAAAAATGTCTGACTAAGATTTTTTTTTGTTTTTTTGGCAATTTTGAGTACTTTTTATTATGTAGGTTTTTTTTATTTTTAAAGACACGAATGGGTCGACACATATTAATAATACTTCAACTGAATGGAAGTTTTGGATGGTAAAAGTTTTTGGAGAATATTTTAACAAAAAAAAAATAAAATCATTGTTATAATTTAATTTTTTTTTCCAGACCATAGGGTACGTTAGGTGACCGAAATCATCAATACACATTTTTGTACAATAGGCCAATGTTTCTGTGGAAAGTTAAGACTGTAGTTTAAATGGATATAGAGATTTGTTTTTAAGGTGCGGCTCTGTATTTTCCTAATGTTGACTAATTAAAGATTTATAGTTTTTGTGCTTCAAACATTTTCTTTTATTTCATTTTTTTTTGGTGGTAACAATTGGGGACTAACATCCTCTCCAATGTGTTACAATTCGGGTCAGAGTTGGGTCCTATTGTGCTCAGGAATTTGGGAAAACCTTAATCTAAATTACCTAGAGCCGAGGTTGAACATCGATTTTTTTTTTTTTTTTGGTTAGGTCAGAACGTGTTAGGTTAGCTAGTTAGGCGTAGGACATAGTAACTCCAAACCAAGCTTGGTTGAGAACGGGTGTCACTAGTGTTGTTCAACTTGAGTTTTTTTTCTTCTGTTTTTTTTGAAGTCGCGAAATGGAGGATC
This sequence comes from Aspidapion aeneum, assembly GCA_963576565.1. Classification (NCBI taxonomy): domain Eukaryota; kingdom Metazoa; phylum Arthropoda; class Insecta; order Coleoptera; family Brentidae; genus Aspidapion; species Aspidapion aeneum. The sequence goes on along the minus strand of OY755044.1, from coordinate 53,132,409 downwards.
CGCCTTAGACTGAGTGCAGCATATATATATTTGGTAAATATTATATGATCTTTGGGGATTCGTACCGGGAAATTTTTATTTTTTTAAGGTATTTCTAAAGCCATTCTCATAACTGACTCTTGCGAATCGACAATTAGCATGGGCTTGGAGTGCATAAAGGTTTACAGCCTTATGACCCATGGAGTTGTCAATTCTTGATAGGAGGTTTGACGGCATGTTAAAATTACATAAGTTTTTTTCTGCTAGATAATTTATTTGTTTACTAGTTGCTTTTTGTTGGAAGATAACACTAGATGACCGTCGTTTTTTTTGAATAATTTAAAGCTAATAACTGGGTTGTTTTTCCTAATATCGCAGAATTGGGTACTGTTGTTCACGCCTACTTATTTTTTTAAAAATTTTATTCCATTTTTTTTCTCTTCAATTTTTTTTTTAAAGACTAAATGCTAATTAAGGTTCATTAGTCTGCTTAAGGGCAATCAGCGAACGTCGCTGTAATACCAGGGTGGGTGCTGGTTGTGCTGAGTAAGTGGTGCCCATTGCCAGGTAAAGTTTAATTGTAGCTAGGGTGGTAATTCTATTTGGCACACAGTTAGAGTGAGGTTTGGTAAACACAGAGGAGACACTTGTACGATGGTATTTGTTAGTTTTTTTTTGTAAACGCGAACGCGGTTTTTGTCTGTTCCGTTCGGTTTTGCGGGCACGAGACGTCGAATTTATTAGGTCTTGGTTTTTTTTAATAAAGATCTAATTTAGAGTAATTGGGATTATTTGCCCAATTGTTAAATTGATATAGTGTAAGATAGTGCGAGCAGTTATTATAGTGAGAAGTGTGTACTTTGTGACCAGCGTAGTGTGGTTATTAGTAGACTTGCGCAGTGTACGCTTAGTTAACATAGATTAGTTACTGTTTTTTTGAAAGATTAAAAAGTTACCACAATGTCATATCCTTGGCATGGGAAAATTGACAATAAGAGACTTGAAGTCTCGGAGATAGGATACGAGTTGGCCATTAGAGGAGTAGAGTCAGCGGGTACTAAAACTGAACTGGAGACTAGGCTGGTATATATAAGGCAACAAGCGGTGAACAATGACAGTTTGCGCTATCCCCCTTACCCATTCTCGGTTGAAGAGGACACCGGAGTCCTCACATCGACGCTTGATAAGTTGGTACTTTTGGTCCAATCCTTTACAGGTTCCAGGAGAACCGTAACCTATATAACCTTACATTCTAGACTAAACCACTGCCTAAATCGAATCGACAATATACAGGCCAGAACCAAGGAGTCTATAATGCTTAAAAGATTGTTGCTGGCCCAGACCTTAGATCTTTTGGCCCAGTTGGACAATAAGTCCGCTACCAAAAAGGAGGCGGTAGCAGTAGATCTACCAGATTTGACCGTCTTAGGAAGCGGCACAAGACGAACTCCGGACTCTGATGAGGACACCGATCAAGACGAGCCATCTGCTCGACACCAGCCTAGACCAATAGGAACTTCATCACCATTACCTTATAGACTTAACTCCAGAGCTCAGATTACTTCAGTGCCACCTCACAAATGGGGTCTTACCAAGTATACTGGTGACGGCAAGATGTCGCTCACTGCGTTTTTCCAGCGTGTAGAGGAGTTGCGCGTTGCGCGTAAAGTGACTAAGGAGGAACTCTTTCGATCTGGGATCGACTTATTTGATTTAAGAGCGTTTTCGTTCTATCAAGAATGCGTTGAGCAAGGCCTTGTAGAAACGTGGGATGAACTGATAGAGGAATTTCGCACAGAATTTTTGCCCTCCACACATGCGGAAGATCTTTTGGATGAAATTAAACGCAGAAAGCAGGGACCATCCGAGTGTATTGGTGAATATCTCTCAATCATGAATACCTATTTCAAGAGGTTACGTTGCCAAGTGTCCGAAGAGGCCAAGCTTAAAATTTTAATGCGTAATATCGGTAGCTTGTACAAGAAACGATTGGGTTCTCGAGATGTGTCTACCGTTGAGGAACTTAAGGGGCTGTGTAGGAAGATAGAAGACAGAAATCAAGAGCGACCGACCGTGCCTCTCAGAAAGGGTTTTAGCTTGAACCTGATCTGGCTTACGTGGAAGTCCTTTCAGAAACAGAGGGCGTAGTCGATGCCGTAGAGGCGACATCTAGACAAAGCACAAGTGGTACACGAACACCACCACGAAACGCTCCTCCTGCTCCACGGGGTAGCACCACACTAACGTGTTTCAGATGTGGCCAACCTGGTCATAAAGCAATTGGTTGTCTTTCTCGCAGTCCAGTTAAATGTTACGGCTGTCAGGCTGTCGGAGTTTATAGAAATAGGTGTCCCAACTGTAATCGTTCGGGAAACGGCAGAGGACACTCATAGGTCGCCGGCCTTTGAGCCAAGTCGCCAATACTGATCCGGCTAATTCATTTTCACCAATTTTAGACTTTATTTTAGATCACGCTCGTAATGATGAACGACCATATCTCGAAGTTGAGGTCCTGGGGCATAAGATTTTGGGGCTTTTGGATTCGGGTGCGTCCAAAACTTTTCTTGGTAGCTTGGGTTGGGAGATCGTCAAGAACTTGGGGCTTCGCTTGGATACTGCAAGAAAATGTTCGTGTTCTGTTGCCAACGGTCAGCGTGTACAAAGTTTAGGCGTTATCGACTTGCCGGTCACACTGAAGGGTAAATTGCGTATTGTTGAAGTTTCTGTGGTTCCGGAGTTACCTCACTTGTTAATTTTGGGTATTGATTTTTGGAAAGTAATGGGGGTAGTTCCTGACCTCAGGCAGAGCGAATGGCATTTTGCTGAGAATGCTGACACTATTTTTAGTATCGAGAACGAGACCCTTACAATCTGCGCAAATGGAAGATTTGGTTAATAAGTATAAGTCCTTGATGGGTACACAACTTGGTCGTACTAATAGAGTGGAACATCGTATCCTTACTGAGTCTGCGCCGATCCGACAACGTCCTTATCGGGTTTCTCCTGTTATACAAAAGGTTATTGATGATGAGATTGAGTCCATGCTGGCTCAAGGTGTGATAGAACCTAGCAGTAGTCCCTGGGCGTCTCCGGTGGTGGTAGTACAAAAGAAAAACACTGGGAAAACAAGATTTTGCGTCGACTATCGCCGCTTGAACGCAGTCACACAAAGAGATAACTATCTTTACCTCTCGTAACCGAGAACTTAGACAAGCTAAACAATGTCAAATATCTTTCAAGTCTGGACATTAAAAGCGCCTATTGGCAGGTACCGATAGAAGAGAAGTCTCGGCCTCTTACGGCTTTTATTTGTCACCGGGGCTTATACCAATTTAAGAGAATGCCATTTGGACTTCATAACGCTCCGGCAACGTGGCAAAGGCTTATTCAAAATGTCCTGGGTGCTGACCTCGAGCCGCACGTCTTTGTCTACTTGGATGATGTCGTCTGCGTAACTTCGACGTTCGAAACACATATTCAAATCCTTGACGAAGTTTTCCGTAGGTTGATGGCGGCCAATATTACTATCAGTTGGGAGGAATGTCAATGGTGTAAGCCTGAAATGAAGTATCTGGGCTATTTAGTTACCAGCCGAGGGTTGAAGGTCGACCCAGATAAAGTTAAAAGTATGTTAGAGTTACCACGTCCCAGAACTGTTAAAGAAGTACGGAGAATATTGGGTTCTTTTAGTTGGTATCGGCGTTTTGTTCCGGAGTTCTCTTCAATTGTGACTCCAATAACCGCGCTGACTAAGAAGCATCACAAATTTAATTGGACACCAGAGTGTGAGGAGTCTTTTAGAAAAATTAAGGAGTTACTGGTGAGTGCACCTATTTTGAATTGTCCCGATTATTCCAAAGATTTTATTATACAAACCGACGCTAGTGGTTATGGGATTGGAGCGGTTCTCACTCAGCCTGATTCAGAAGGTGGTGAACGAGTGGTTTGTTATTTAAGTCGTTCTCTTACTCGGCAGGAGCAAAACTTTAGCACCACTGGACGTGAATGTCTCGCAGTGGTATGGGCGATTGAAAAACTTCGACCTTATATTGAGGGACTTCCTTTTACGATTATTACGGATCACTTTGCTCTTAAATGGTTACATAACCTAAAGGATCCTTCAGGACGCCTGGCACGCTGGTCGGTAAAACTACAACAGTATGATTATCCACCGTAAAGGAAAAGACCTGATTGTACCTGATATGTTATCACGGGCTGTTCCTATGATTGATCTAATTTGTAGTGAAATTACTTCACCTCAGCCGAATAAGAAGGACCGCTGGTATAACAGGATGGTTAAAAATGTGATGGATAAACCTTTGAAGTTTCTTAATTGGCGTATCGGAGAGGATGGTAACTTATACAAATATATTAAACAGGAATTTTCAAGTTTAATGCCTCGAGGGGATAATTGGAAGCTAGTACTGCCTAAGGAGGAACGACACAAAACACTGTCTGCGGGCCATGACCCTCCTACATCCGGTCATACTGGAGTCTATAAGACCTATGAACGTTTGGCAGAAAAGTACTATTGGCCTAAGATGCGCCAGGACGTTGCGTCTTATGTTCGACGTTGTACTGTGTGTGCTGCTCACAAAGTTGATCCTAAAGGGGCTCGCGATCATATGATTCCTAATGAGAAACCTAGTAGGCCTTGGCAGATCATTTCCGTTGATCTTGTGGGTCCGTTACCTCGAAGTACAAAGGGACATACAGCTCTTCTAGTAGTATATGATAATCTCAGTAAATTTACACTGGTGTTTCCCCTTCGTTCGATGTCAATGAACCTTGTGGTTAACCGAATTGAAGAACAAGTCTTTATGATTTTTGGGGTTCCTAGGAAAATCATTTTAGACAACGGTAGTCAGTTTAAGGGTGGTCAGTTTCGTAAATTGGCGGAGACGTATAATGTTAATCTCAGATTTAATGCCTTCTACCACCCAAGGGCTAACCCAACGGAGAGACAAAACCGCCAGATCAAGATCATGATTCGTATGTACGTCAAGGATAACCACCGCATTTGGGACCAACACGTTCATCGTTTGGCTTGTGCCATTCGTACTTCTGTACATGAGACTACAAGAGTGACTCCCTACTTTATGAACTTTGGAAGGAACATGTGTTTGTCTGGTGAGGAATATCGGAATGAGGAATTGTTAGGTGTTGAGTCTGGTGTTCAAGATTCTGGGATTACAAGAAATTTACTGTTTCGAGAGATGTTTGCCGAAACCAAGAAACGTCTAGAAGTAGCGGGTCGTAAGAGTGTAGAGAAGTATAATCTGCGTAAACGCTCGGAAGAATATTCTGTGGGTCAAAAGGTGTGGAAGAAGAATTTTGTGCAATCCAATGCTGCTAAGTATTTCTCTCATAAGTTGGCTCCACCTTTTGTAGATCCCTATGTGATTCACCAGAAACTGTCGCCGTGGACTTATGTATTGAAGGAATTGGATGGTAGTGTTCTTCCAGGTTCTTGGCACTTGAAGGATCTTAAGCTGTCGAATGATAACTAGATATGTTTAGCCCTTGGGGTTAACCATTTTGAAGCAAGGGGGGGATTGTTACGTGTGAAATTATCCTTAAGACACCGTGTAGTTTCACACTAACAATTGTGGTTAGTAATCAACATTTTTTTTTATAAATCTACTTTAAATTCTATAAACCTACCTTAAGTTTATGTAAATCAATCTATGTTTCGCGCACTGTTAGACAGGTTCTGTCGTGATTTAAGATGGGCATTTTTACAAATTGTATCACTGACTGCCGGCCTATAAAACACCTTTTATTTGTTGGAAAATTAAAAAACCGTGTACTTAATTCGATTTTATTTACCTATGGAAAATTGAGGTTGTAATACCACGCGCGGTGTTTTGGTTGGTTGCACAAGCATATTTTGCAGGTTGGGTACATTTCTCTGGTTGTACGGCTGCTCACGGATTACTTATTCTGCTCGGTGCTGAATCTGGAACACTGGGACATTGTTTATATTATCCGGACTTATGAAGCAAATAAGGGCTGATTGTTGTACATTGGTTGCACAGTACATTTTTCTTGAATTTTGAGGAACGATTAACTTGGTTCTGATTGACAATACTGTTCGGTCCAACCAGTTCAGGAGGTTTGTTCTGTCCGAGTTGTGGTTGGTGCAGAGATGGAACCCGGGTTGGTTGTCACTGGTCGACTGTTCTTTCATTCTTTTGACATCTTTCCTTTCTTTTGACATTTGTCTTTCTGGAAGCATCCTCGTGTAAAAGGGGATCGTTTTCCAGCCCTTAAAAAGGGGCAAGACCGAATTTTTTTATTAAAAGCTGTTCGATCTGTCTCCCGGCTACTGCTGAAACATGGGTAGTACCAGTGGAATTGGTAAGCCATATTTTTTTTTAAGGTTAGGGGTACTCGTGGTTCTTTTGGGAAAAAATCTTAGTTTTTGGGGTTTTGGTCAATTGTAACTTAATTGGGCGTGAAGCTGAGATTGTTTTTCTTATTTGCAGTATATGGTAGCTCGACCCATTTTAGCCTAATGTGCTAAGCCGAGGGCTGTGATGTGTCCGCTCTACCGGACTATAGGATGAGACTGCGTTGGAGTGGGGAACCCTTCTTTCAGAAGGTGAGTGTGAATTTCCCCAACCGAGTCTTGAAAAAAAAAGAAAATATAATTTTTTATCAGTAATGTTTTCTTGACGTTTTTTTATTTAATTATTTATGAAGCGGCTTTATAGTTCAGGCACGACCACTGAAATATGCAGTGTGTTTCGAGTTGTTATATCACGAATTATTAGTACACCACTGGAAAACTAAAGGTGTCCTTTTTCTTTTCCAGGGTTCTCCAGGTGGGTTCTGCGTTTGAATGTACAAGAAGTTGTGTCTTTCTCTGTGACTGATTAGAACAGCCAGGTGATGTTGGTTCTTACATTGGTGTAATCAAGAGATGTGACGGCGCTTATGACAAAATTTTTACAATATCATGTTAGTAATTTGTAGTCGACCTTGGTTTAGGCCTAACTAAATATTTAGTCGTTGTCAAAGCTAATTTAAAGGTCGGTTATTGGCCACAGCCTATTGACCAGGTTCGACTATAATATAAATAATAACTCATACTATTTGTTTTTATTTAAAATAATACCATGTTTCTTATATAGGTAACTAACAATTGATATTCATAATAATTTTTTTCCCCAGTGTAAACGACACCCTGAGCTCAGACGTCGGAAACTATATTGTTTTTTTTATATTTATCAATTTTATTTGCAAGAATGATGATGATTTCTAAACTTGCATAACTCCATTTTTCTATTCAACTTCAATTTTAAAATAAAAACCATATTTTGTTTTTTAAAATTAACTTACTGTTTTGCTTAAAAATGTTAATTAATATTAATGATTAATAATTTCCTCCATTTAAACTGTTAGCAGATAAAGAAAGCCCATTATACAATCTACTTAACCTCAATCCTTGTGTTTACTTATTTTGATAACCCTCATAGTGTCGCCGAATAGAATCAAAGAAATTGCCAACCTATTCTTGTAGAAGCATTCCTAGTTCTTTTAAGGGAAAATTGTTACAGTGATTAAATAGTTAGTTAATTGAAGTATTCAGTTTCCTAAATAGAGTAGTAATTAGTTCGTATTTGGGATTGTTATTCTGTGAACAAAATCTATAACAAAATTAAACACCCGACGTCCCCCACCTTAACAAATACGTGGCGCCCCTGGTTTTTCCTAATTTAGGTTTTTCTGGACTTGAACCCATGACCTTCCGGCTGTTAAACGTAAAAAAGCTGGCGGCAGGTGGGACCGGCGTTGTTTATTGCAACTTGTCGATTTTGTTAGGGTCTTGGATATATACTAGAATTTATTTTGCAAATATATATCATTAGAAACCAAAAATGTCTTCAAGGAAAAGAAGCATAGAAGAACTACTCTGAAAAGGACACTGAAAGATGACAGCGATGATGAAGAGGAAACATTTTGTCTAGTCTGCATGGAACCATTCTCAAACAGCAAACCAAAAGAAAAATGGGTACAATGTTTAACTTACAAGTTTTGGGCCCATGAAACATGTGCTGATGCAGGGTTTACTTATGTTTGCTAAAACCGTAATTCCGAATCAGACTAGATCAAGAACTAGGTTACTTTATATTGTTTGTTTTTTAAGAAATTTAAAGTTTAGTATTTTATTATTATCAATAAAAATAATCTAAGAATTTCCTGTTATTTTATGTTGAATATATATACAGTTCCTAATAATTCGACCATGCCCAACTTGCCCCATCGTATGGGCCAACTTACTCCGTGGATGGGGTTAGTTGGGCCGCTTGCAAGGGTGCTAGAAAAAGTGTTTTTTAAGTTTGAATGCATAGTTTTAAAAACCAAAATTTGCCTTAAACATATTATAATTGTAAAACTGTAAGTAATATAGCAATGCTTTTATTTCCATTTATGTAAAAAGTGGCTCAACTAGCCCCGCTCTCCCCTACAAAATGTCAACCGAAACGTCAGGATCTACGCGCGACAAGGCCCGAGCCGAGACGGTACAAAGTTATATTGCTCGATAATATCGCTTGTTAATAGTAACCAAATTTGTTGTGAACTTTACGAAGTAATTAATAGAAACCAATTCAGACCGTTATAATAACAAAATCACGCCATAACATTATACAAAAAATGTTTGTTGTAATAAACACAAAGAAATATTTGCCAATATTAAGAGTATATTTATATTTGGGAAATTTTAAGTATTAATAAGACGTTCTGTTACCTTAAAAGAAAGATTGTTTTGGTTATGGTTAATATAAGGCAATTAATATGTAAAAAAACATCAAATTATTAAAGAAACAAATGAAATATTATTTATAACTAAACACTTTAAAAAAGGTTTGTTACCAATAATTAATGATATTTGCTTTTAATATTTTTTAATGAGCACCACAAAAATCAGGTTCACCAAATATTTGTTAATAATAAAATCGGTTTTTTTTTAGTGTATATCACATATAAAATTGTATGGGAATTGACCATTTCGTTTAGGAATAAATTTATTAAAAAAATTTCCACTAAAATGGGGTGCCTCACTTCAATTTTTGAGCGGTTTATTTCATAAATAGAAAAATTAAATAGCATAAAATACAACATCATGGGATCTCGGAACCCCCAAGACATATTCCTAGGTGCGCCACTGATAGTATAGTAATTGGGAGACCTACACTATATTTTTTGATTTATACTGAGATTTTTCATGCATTCATCTATATAGTGTCTTCACTACTTTATCTACTACTACTATGTCGGTTTAGAACGTTTTTCTACGTTGTCCGACGCCTATTCTCCACCTCCTTCGATCCTGACAATCATCTTCTGTCAGATTCTTTTGACTCATTGATCTTTTGATTGACTGTTGCCATTCAAGTTTAGGACGTCCTCTTTTTCTGCGCCCTACTGGTTGCCACTCTAGGACCTGTTTTGGTAATCTTTCGTCGTTCATCCGTTGTACATGGCCGTACCATATCAATTGCCTTTTAGTGATGTCATCCGTTATGCTTCCCTCGATTCCCATTCTTTCTTTTATGATCTCATTTTATGTGATTTCGACACTTTCCATTTTTGTTTTGTATTTTTCTGTTACGCGACAAGTCTCTATTCCATACAACAGCGTGCTTTTTACCATTGTTTCATATATGTTAAATTTTACATTCTTTCTTATCTCTCTGCTCCATAAAATACTAAGACATCCAATAACCTTTTTTGCTTTTACTATTCTTTTTTTCCAATTCTTTACAGTCTGTTCCTGTCTTATCAAATGTGACACCCAAGTATACATACTCATTGCATGGAGATATTGTTTGTCCATTGTCTAGTTCTAACTCACTGGATTCGTTTCCAATACATAAGTACTGTGTCTTGTCCACGTTCACTGTTAGTCACCACTTTTGGTATTCTTCCGTTAACTTTCTCATCATATACTCCATGTCTTTTTTATCATTAGCTACAATTAGTTGGTCGTCAGCAAACTGTAGTGTGTATATAGTAATCGGTCGTTAAGTTGTATTCCCATGCCGTGCACTTTACGTTTCCAGTGTTTTAGAGCCACTGCGATATATATTTAAAAAGAGTTGGAGAGATACAACATCCCTGTCTTAAGCCTTTTGTTACCAGGAATTCTTTTGAAAGTCGATTTCCAATTTTAATTTTAGATTTTGACCCTTTGTATAGTTCTTTTATCGCTTTTATGTATGTATGATTGATATTGGTTTGTTCCAACACCGTCCATAATTTTTCTACTGAAACGGTATCATATGCTTTTTGTAGGTCCACAAAGGTAACATGAGTCTCTATATTTCTGGCGCTTCTTTCTCAATTATTTGTTTAAGACAAAAACATTTTCACTACAAGATCTGCCTGCACGAAACCCACTTTGCTCTTCTTCTTCTTGTTCATGAAAATCATTCTCTATTAGATCTCTACTTTATGCCACATAAAAAATGCCATAAAGTTGGCCGGCGCCACTCTCATCATAAGAACCATTTGGGATTGTCAGGGGTATGTGTAAAAATTGAAAATTCATTTTCAAATTTCGGGAAACATTTTATTATTTTAAGCACGACTATGTATTCTAATGTCCAGGGTAAAAATTATAGCAAAGGTTTGGTTAGTTTCAAAAGTATAAGCGCCCCAAAGTCGGTCACTTTGAAACTGATATTATGTTCATTTTGTGGGGGGGGGGGGTAATTTTTAGCTCGGAGCCTTCCCTAATTGCGCCCTTACGTGTAATTTACGTTAAACTACCCTTTTCAAATACATACGTGTGTGCATATAGATACCATAGGTAATATAATCTAAAAGTTCTACTAACTAACAACTATAATAGTAATTTAATATATATGTATATTAGAAATCACAAAATATATTAATCCATCCATTACCTAAGCTTTTTGAAGAGGGTGCACGCGAGCCGCGCAAGCCCGCTTACCACGCCCCTGCTAATATCTTTAAGTAAAATTATCGCACATGGGTTTTACACTTCAAATGAACCAAGCCTATGATTTTTGTATATATTTTCCACATATTTCATGAATAAACACAAAAAATAGCATGAAATACGACATTATGAGGCCTCGGCCCCCCCCAAGACATATTCCTGGGTGCGTTACTGCTTCAAATATAAAGACCTTTTTTTATTCAGCGAATATGAATGGGTCAAATTTATGATCAATCGCCCTTTGCAAAGTTAAAGCAAATAATAGTTAAATCATTTTTAAGCAATTACAAATATCCATACAAGCCAGGCTTCGAACTCGGACCGTCCAACGTGTGAAGCAAATGCGCCACTACTATGCTACGCAAGCGCAGATATTGGTGACAATCTAGTGGCGAAGGAGGAGGGGGGCTACGTTTGTTAATTGTCGACAAAAAATCTGTCATTTTTTAAATTATTAATTTTGTGTATAAATTATTTTCTAGGCGGTGGGAACAGGGTGGGGTGGACTGTTTGGTTTGGTTTATAACCCCTTTTACACCAACTCAAATCCGCGAAGAGAATACGGTGACATAATCTTATCATTCTAAATTAGGAGGACAAAATTTAAATAAAAAAACACCCAACTGCTAAATCCAGTTGTACCTACTAGTCGCAGTTATGTACAAAATTGATAGGTGTATACCTATAATAATGGTAGACACGCTTCAACTTTTAGTTTTGATGTCCAAAGCGCACGTAACAGGGTTGGATGGGCTCAAGCAAACCGGCTCTGGCAATTTTTTTTTTCGACCCTCGCTTCGGCACAAAAATTTTATACGGCAAAGAAAACGAAGCCATATTGTGTTATTTTTGTTTTTGATATTATGAGGTTTTGTTATTAAATAACATGCTAATTTTAAAGAATGTAATTTGCATTTTGAGAAAAAAAACTTCATATAAACAATATACGCATGTCCTAAACATCCTAACTTGTGAGGTACAAGGTGTTTAAAGACTTTCAGAAAATCTCCTTTTTTATTAATTTCTAGATATTTTTGTAAAGTTTTATATTCTGTATGCCTATATTAAACACTAAGTACCTGGAGAGAGTAAGAGGGAGAAGGAGACTAGTAAAATGGTGTTGGAAAAAAAGCCTTAAAGCGTGTGCAGAAAGAATTTTTGAAATTGCATTGCAATTTTTGCAATGGGTTATCAAAGGCATTTAATTAAAATTGCCTGAAATTGAAATTTAGGTAATTTGTATGCCTTAAAGCCGACATCATGTGACAAAATGGCGTATGCCGACCACCATATTGACTCCTGTTTAAAAAAAAACAGTCTATAGCACCTTCGGGTTCGGTAGCAATTCAACGACACCTTTTTCGTCAAAATCGGTTCAGCCGTATAGCATATATATATATATATATATATATATATATATATATATATATTTGTATATATATATATATATATATATATATATATATATATATATATATATATATACATACATACATACTTTCGCCGTGCTGCATTTGGGTAAAAAATTGCACGTCTTGTTACAAAGCTAATAATTTTCAGTACCAAACCCTATAATTGAATCTCCATAGATTCTAGGCATCTACTTATTGGTGGGTAATCATATTGACTTTATAAAACTGGCAAATTACAGAAATTGGCATCTCAAGGCATGTAAGAATGTCAACAGTTTTCTGTTTGGGGCCATTTCGTGACACAATTTATTTTAAGTACAGAAATTGGTATTTTCAGTGGCGTACCGAGAAGTCAACTGTGGGGAGCACATATAGATAGCTTTTCTTTCTGGGTGGAGGGTACTCCCATATAGAAAGTGCTGTTAGTTTTGGACAGGGTAGTCAGAAATGCTAGCCGCAGCAGCCGCTGAAGGTAAATCCGCCAAAGGCGCAAGATTGTAGGGGTGCTACGCCCAATGTTATATAATGTATATTTATTTGTGAGAATAACAAGAATAGAAATATCGAATAAAACATTTAAACATGAAGATAAATGTCATTTACATTAAATGAAGCCAGTTGACATCGTAAAATGTTGTGTTTTTTTTACGTTTTTGTGTATTTCTGTATATCTCAAGTGCGCTGATAAGAGTTTTACTTGGGGGGGGGGAGGCAGTATGAAAAATTTCAACTCAAGTCACTTTCTAAAACTTGTTTAAATTAAAAGAGAAAAATACGTACAAAAACATTTAAAATACCTTCTTTAGTTTAAGTCACAGAAAACATGAAATATAGGTATTTTTTATTACAAGCTTTTATTTAGCTTCAGATGTTCTGTCTAACTAACTATTAAATCTTGTAAAGCGTTTTTGACACACTTCCCATTATCCGATTTGGATGAAATTTGGTACACACATAGTCGTCCCATGACAATACAACATTTAAAAAAATATCCTCCCACCACTACCCCCACCCCTTCTATAGAAAAATATGTTTTTGACACACTTCCCGTTATCCGATTTGGATAAAATTTGGTATACACATAGTGGTCCGATGATAATACAACAATAAGAAAAAAATATCGTCCCAACCCTACCCCCCACCCCTTTCATAGAAAAATTTGTTTTTGACACACATCCCGTTATCCGATTTGGATGAAATTTGGTATACATATAGTGATCCGATGACAATACAATATTAAGAAAAAAATATCCTCCCACCCCTTCCCCCACCCCCCTTTCATAGAAAAATTAGTTTTGACACACTTCCCATTATCCGATTTCGATGAAATTTGGTATTCACATAGTGGTCCGATGATAATAGTAGTAGTAGTAGTAGTAAATATGCTTTATTATCAAAGGAAAATTACACCTTTTTGACAGCAAACTTCTTAATCTAAGACTGACCTAATTAACTAATAATTTTTGTTCAAATAATAATGTCAAAGTTGCAAGAAACAAATAATTAAAATAGTACAAAAGCAATCATATAAACAAACAAATAAAATAAACAAAAAATATAAATTATTTAAAAAATGTTTAAAACAATAAAATATTTAAAACAATTGTTTATATATAAAATAAAAAATGTAAAATCAAACTATGCCTAGATGAAATAGAAAAAATCAAAATAAAGATAGACAAAACAAATTAATAAAAGCAGAAGCTTATAAAGAAGTTTAAAAATTAAAATTATATGCATAAAAATAAGTTATTATACTTAGATGCATTCTATAATGTAGATTTAAACAATGTTAAATAAATAATAAGAAAAAATACAAAACACAAGAATACACAAAAAATTAAATTAAAATAAAAATAAAAATAAAGTTGGTTGATCGACAGGGATATCCGCAAACTGCATGTCTTTAAAACCACTTAAATAGGATAAAATACTGTTTAAAAAAACTATACAATCTTCACAAAATTTAAAACTGGAAGTTGAGGAATTCCTCCACTGTGTAGAATGCCTCATGGAGCAAAATCGTTTTAAGTTCCTTTCGAAACTTGGAAACAGCTAAAATTTTTTTAAGGGTTGCAGGTAGATGATTATAAAGTTTAATACCTTGATAGATAATAGATTTTTGAACAAAAGTTGAATGTGGTATGGGAAGTGGTAATTGATTTCTTTGTCTAGTTGTATAACGACTTTGGTTATCTAGAGTTATTTAAGGAGCGAGAGTCTTATGAATAAGGCTGACCGATTCCAAGATGAAAAGACATGGAAGAGTTAGAATTTTAAAATGTATGAATAGTGGTTTGCAATGATCTCTCGGAGAAGAACCAGAAATGAATCGGACAGCACGTTTTTGTAGTTTAAACACGGATTCGAAGAGATACTGACTACAACAGCCCCAGAATGGTAGTCCATAAGATAAGTGAGAATGAATCACAGCATAATAGACTGATTTAGCAATATTTGCTCCCAAATTTTTAGACACAGCTCGAACACCATAACAGCCAGACGCTAATTTCTTGTTAAGTGTAAATATGTGGGACTCAAATTTCAAGTTAGTATCCAAATGAATACCAAGAAATTTAGTTTCGAGAGTACTTTTGATTGTAAATTCTTGGCAGTCAATTTGGTCAATATTACAGCGAAACCCAATGATGTGCGTTTTGCTAAAATTAAAAAGCAACCCGTTGGCATCACACCACTTTTTGATGCCATTTAAATCATGAGATATGACTCGAATCAGCTCATCCGGGTCACGCCCATGCCACACCACAGTTGCATCATCCGCGAATGCGGCAAATACACCAGATATGCCTAGGCACAACAGATCGTTAATATAGATAAGAAATAGAGTGGGTCCAAGAACTGACCCTTGTGGAACTCCAAATGTGACTGACCCCTCTGATGATTCCCCACCATTCGCTGAGACACGTTGACTGCGGCATGACAAGTACGATCTAAACCATTCCAGAGTTACACCACGAAAACCATATTGCTCTAGCTTTCTCAGAAGTGTTCCGTGACTAACACAGTCAAAAGCTTTGGAAAAGTCACAGAACACTCCCGCGGTAGCAAAGCCGTTGTTATAATGATGGTATAATTGTTCCATAACTCGGTACATGGCATCATGTGTATTTTTTTGGGTAGAAATCCGAACTGCGCTGGGTTAAAAACGTTGTGCTTAGTTCGGAAGTTCATCATGCGTTTCTTTACTATTTTCTCAACTACTTTTGAAATTGTTGATAGTAATGAGATAGGGCGGTAGTTTGACGGATTCTTCGTATCTCCATTTTTATGTATAGGAATTACCAATGCTTTTTTTAGACTGGCAGGAAATATCCCACTCAAGAAAGATTGGTTTATGGATTCGGCCAAAGTAGTTAAAGCCACATCAGGTAATTCCTTAAGTATTTTGGTAGTTATGCCGTCTGTTCCTGAAGCAGACTGATTTTTAATCGATTTCAAAACAGACCGAACTTCATGTTGATTTGTTGGTAGAAACATGAAAGATTCGGGTATTCGCAATACAACATTCAAAAAATATCCTTTCACCCCTACCCCCACCCCCTTCCATTGAAAATGCGTTTTTGACACCCTTCCCATTATCCGATTTGGATGAAATTTGGTATACATATAGAGGTCCGATGACAATACAACATTGAAAAAAAAAATCCTACCACTCCTACACCCACCCCATCTATAGAAAAATGCGTTTTTGACACACTTCCCATAATCCGATTTGGATGAAATTTGGTATACATATAGTGTTCCGATGACAATACAACAATAATGAAAAAGTGTCCTCCCACCCCTACCCCCCACCCCCTTCCATAAAAAATGCGTTTTTGACACACTTAACTTCAAATGACTTTTATAAAATTTGGTATATGCATAAAGGTCCGATGGCAATACATCCCAAACAAAAAATATATATCTACCTCTACCCCCACCCTCTCCTTCCCCCAATAGAAAAAAAAATGAGTTTCCAAACAACTCACGATCAGCGATTTCATTATAACATTCTAATATTATCATAATAATAAAAGCCATGGCGGCAAATCAAAGCATAAGTTAATCTAAATTTGTGATCTAAACACTTCAAGAATATTCAACATAGCAAGTCCTCAAAGATATGTTTGATGTGCCGCAATGTTATGCCATTGCCATACCTAGGTCAGAGAAATTCTGGGGTATCTTGGGTCGGGTTGGGTGGGTTTGGTACCTCTGCATTTTTATTTAATTGATACGGATATCTTATCGTGCTAACATCGTCAAAATTTCCATCAGTCGGCCATCGCTTTTATTATTATGATGATATTAGAATGTTAGAAAATTATTTTTTAATTTTTAGTCCATTTTATAAAAGCTTGTGACTTAAAAAAAATTTTTTACCAATTTATTTACATTTAGAAATTTTTTAGAGTACGGAGATCGGTTTCGGGGGAGGGCATTACCTCACTTGCCCCCCCCCCCCTATCTACGCTCTTGGAAAGGCCAAAGTTATTCAAGCAAGGAGACTTATTTATATTACTGCTTTGAATTTGGAGTGGCGCAACTAGTCGGGCCATAAAAAATAACCACTTTTAGGAAAGAAAATTTGCTCCATGAAAAAAACTGTAGAAACACCAACAAAAAGATACGCCTCAAACTAAAATTTTAGAAAATTTCTACTTTTTGGAAAAAATGTAAAGAAAATTTGCAATATAAACAAATAACTGAACTTCTACGCGCCTTGGTAATTTTTTGGAAAATGTAACAAAAAATATGGCGTCGTATGTTAAAATTTAGGATTTTTCCAGAAAAATTCGGTCCTGGAAGAAATTTTTTACTAAAAACAAAAAAAATTATGCCGTAAGCAAAAATTTTATTTATTGTACTTTATAAATTCCGTATGTTTGGTTGACTCATGAACATGAACACAACTGTTCTGCCATATTAAAAAAATGTAACTTTTGGAACACCTATACAACAGTCTACGACTGCTTGTAGCAATTATGTGTACCTATACAAATCATTAGGGTAAAAAAGTAGGACTACACGCGTAACAAAAAATATTACTCTAAGACTACACGTATCCGTAATATTTTCTAAGACGTTATTGAGTAAAAAAAGTTAAACAGCTAGCAAAGGTATATAAACGTTACGGATCGAAGACCGGCAACCAATTTTGCCGTCCAGAGCAGTATTGCCAGACTTTTCTGACGTCTTTCCTTCAGCTAAGTGACAAAAACCCTTCATATCTCTCAAGACAGTAATGAGTTGGTGGTCGACACCAAACCAAAAAAAACTTTGAACAATTTTTTTAATAGAAGAAAAAACCAAACAATAAGAGATTTATAATTTAATCCATAAATTTGGTAAAATTATTGGAATATTTGCAAAATATACTTATAACTTTGCCTCAAAATAGTCAAAATCCTTCATATTGATGGCAACACTGGTCCAAAGCAAAATGGGAACAACTGACTTCTTGCAGCGAGAATATATCAGTTGTATAATCTCTGCTTCTAGTTGGTCAATTTGTCTCCTCAAAACTTAAAAACCATTATCCTAGCTGTCAAAATGATTACATTTAATCACGACTACAGGATTCAGTTTAAAGGAGATTATCTCAGTTTCGCGGTTAATGCAGTCACAAGCAATTTGTTTTGGACGGCAGAACCTGACCTTCGAAAACCAAGCAACACAGAAATTGGTTTGGATAAGCCCGGTCCAGACATACCATTTTACCTTACGTCTTGCCTGTTCAGTCAACACGCATCAAGTAAAACTTTGTGAGTGGACTGAAGAACGGACGTTTTACTTGAACTGATTAATGACGGAAAAGAGCCCAGAGAACTGACCGGATCACGCATTGTTTTCCAATAAAACGATCGTTTTCAACCGTCATACTTGACCCTTTTGGCTGACAGGCAAGACGTAATATAAGGTAAAATGTTATGTCCAGACCGGGCTTTAGGGAGAGCGATACCCTGCGGGTTCCGCAGCTATCCGTTCCACATAGGGCACTGGAAGTCCCGTAAAGATTCTGTATATGCGCAGTTCGACACTAATACTGATAATGACAAATAAAAGGAGATGAATTTTTAGCCTTATTATTAATGACAGTGGCGCACCCAGAAATATGACTTGGGAGGAGGGGCGAGGCCTCATAATGTCGTATTTTATGCTACTTTTTCTGTTTTTGTTCATGAAATATGTGGAAAATATCTAAAAAACCCCCTGGGTGCGCCCATGTTAATGAGGTCTGTACCTATACTGCCGTCCCTAAGAAAAAACCCGCATGTAGAAATTTTACGTTTTGAGAAAAACGGGTTTAAAGCTTTATACTTACTTTTTTATTGTCTGATAATTTTGAAATATAAATGAGGCGGTTTGATTTTTTTTACGTTTTATTTCCGTTCCGGCCCATCAGAATACGGATAGGATTAAAACCAAGCAAATGAATAGACTACCGCACATTAGCCCGTCACGGCACAGTCCGTCACGGACCAGATTCCAGTTCTCCTACTTTTCCCGTCAAACGACGGTTGGTGCCGGGACGGGCAACATGAACTTGTGTTCGGCGATATTCTAAAATATTTTAAAAATTTACTTTAGTCTACTTTTGAAAAATGGAATGGACCAGTGGCGTAAATAGGAAAAAGATTCGGGGGGGGGGGAGACAGTTTCGGGGGGGGGGGGGGCGAGACCTCATAAGGTTGTATTTCATGCTATTTTATGTTTGTATTCATGAAATATGTGGAAAATATCTAAAAAAATGGAATGGACCAACATGCTTCTCTTTTTCTTCTTCATATTTCCTTCTTCTTCTGCCAAAAATGCGGATGATACAATAACTTCTTCATCAGAACTGCTGTTTTCACACATACTGACTCTGTGACTGCCACATGTACACTAAAATAAAAAGATCCTTGGAACAGACGACCGCCATGTGACGGTTTCCATCGGGAAAGTGGGCAACGGTGCTGTGCAGGACAGGTGGGCGACCACCTTTATTTGCCGTCAGCATGCAGACGATTAAACCGGAGACTGGTCCATTTTTACAGAGGGGCGATCTAATTTCAGAATGCGGACTAAATGTTAGGGGGGCCTGGGCCCTCTCTGCTCCCCCTGGCGTCGCCGCTGGTAATATATCTAAACCACAAAGAATACTTTGTGATCTAAACAGATGATGTTACAAAAGAAGAGTTATAATTATTTTTACCTTCCCAGCTCGCGCAGCATTCGCTTTTTTGTTTCTTACCCATTTTGATCATTTAAAAGGAGGACAGGGAAGCTGAATTAAGAAAACTTAATATATAAAATTGCAAACTAAAACCATGGCGTCGGCACGGCACGGCGAATTGGCCCTGCGGCGAGTTGTGTCGGCGGCGAATCGGCCGCGGTTGGTCTGCTGCGGCGAGTCAGCCGCGGCCAATCGAAGGCTACATATTATCATAGACCCTTTTTTTTTATTGCAAAATGTTATTTTAAACCAAGGCACAATTTTTGTGTTTCCATTTTTTTGATTTTTGTGGAGAATTCTGTTTTGGATTTCAATTTTGTCCGAAAAGTAATAGTAATAGTAGCAAATTCAAATTTTTCTTAAATTTTCGCCTACGGCGCTTATTCTGTCGTTTTTTTGGTACCTTATTATATTGCATTTTTTTCTCCTTAATCTTGTAGGCGTATTAATAGTATAAGAGCCAATTAGGATTTTGGGCTTGAATTGCAAACCGATACTCATATATTTTAATCGATTCGTCATAAGACCATGTCCCAAAAAAAATGGAGATACCTGCGAAAATCCTGCATAAACAACCCGCCATCTTTGTTTAAAGATGGCGAAAAGGAGTTTGAATCAAATGTACGTAACTTTTTTATTATGACATCGATTTTACCCAAACAAATTGTGATTAGCTTCTACTATAATGGCCTCTCAAAATCACTATCAATACTTTGTTTTTTATTTGTCTCTATACTATAAATTCTGTAAGTTCCTCAAATACGCAATTTTTTTTTAGGTTTTTTGATTTTTTAAAGAAAACTAGTGGATTTACAAAAAAAAACATAAAAAATATGCAGATGATAATGATAAAAATAGATGTATTCATTGTGGGTCTAATATTTGCTGTAGATTAAGTGGTTCTCGAGTTACACTTAAAAAACCACTAAATTGGCCTATACCTACTCACAGGTACAAAATTTTCATATTTTCACCAAAGTCATGAAAGTTACTAAAGAACTATACAGATCGAAAAAGTATGTCAAGCTTAATCTGAAACGGCTATTAGTTTCAAACAGAAACTGATACTGAGGTAGATATGGCGGCTTAAACATGGCCGAAGCGTAATTTACAATTTTATTTTTGAGGGTAATTTTTTTATGTAAAACGAACCCCTATGGGGTTAAAATGTACCTCAGCTAAAAGATAATTTATTTATCTTTAAAATAGTATAGCACACTTTTTGTCGTGAAGTTAACAGTTTTCCTGAAAAAAACAAAAATTGTGCGGTATACATAATTCGATGTTTTCGTTCCATAGAAGTACGACAATGGCATGGGTCCATTAAGGGAAAAAACAATTTATGCACAGATAAGCAAATCCCAGTTACATATTTAAACTCAGCGTCAAAAATCTTACAAAAAACATATTTGATACTTTTCTCTTAAATTGACAGGTGGTCACGTGATTTTGGCAACTTCTTAACGGTTTGAGCTAGAGACTTGGTTCTTTTTTTGCTTTGTAGACAAAAATGTCCGATCAAAATTAATCACCACTGGCATGTTTTTAAATTTGTAAAAATTTATACAGGGTCTCCGAAAAATCCGGGTCTACCCAAATATCTGCTGAACTATTGCAGATAACTGAACCATATTTGGTAGTGATCGATGACATCGAGAGATTTATTTTATGCATACATTAACAAGAAAGTTTAAAAAATACATTAAGAAAAAAGTTATTTTTATATTTTAGCAATAATTTATTCAATTTTTATTTTCTCAAAAACACCCTGTATTTCGAAAACGGAGCAATGTCGGACTATAGTAGGTGGCTTTTATTGTACTGACCTGTCATAGACATAGACTGTATAAGTAATTTTATCCATATTTCCGTGCTTTTCCATGTTTTTCCCGGGTATGATGTAATTGATCAGAGGCAAACAAACAAAACCTTAAACTACATGGCAATACCAACATAAAAATATGTGTCAAAAATTCCCACGTATGGGGGATGGCGGGTATAGCTATATTTAAAATTTTGTAAAAAATGGTAAAAGAATAAGTTTGACAGTCGATAGAATTTGACACGTTTTTAATCATAGGCAAGGGACAGTTGGCGTACATGGGTTTTCAAAGACCTTTCAAACAAGATATCCCTCAATAGGGTTTTTGTTTAAAACAACAAACTTGAAAATTTTGACAAAAACTGAAAAAATTAGTTTTGACAGTTGATAGATTTTGACAGATTTGATTGTGTAGACAATTAAAGGCCATATCAAAATATGTATTTAATTGCCAAATACCTTTAAAAAGAGGTATCAATCGATAAGGATTTATAATTCAAATTTTTAAGTTGATCGTCCCTTTGTCGCCGCCTAATGCAGGGGCAGCACAACCGCCTCTTTATAAAATAGATCTCTTGATGTTAACGATTACTGCCAAATATCGTTCAGCTATCTTCACAGAGTTTTCGGACACCCTGTATATATATATATATATATATATATATATATATATATATATATATATATATATATCTTGTTTTCGCTCACTCTCGTAGCATCTCCTTCTTACTCTCTTGGCTAATTTTAGTGTCAGGAAGAGCAGAAATAATAGGGACCTATTGCATTAAAGCCAGGCAATAATTGTGCCGGGCACTATTCTGACATTTTCGCATTAAAAGAACAGCTGTCTTCTTTCAAAATTAGGCCTTTGTGTATTATAAGAGCCAACATTAACAGTGCCGCCACTATTAATGAAAAATAAACGACTGGATTTATAAGTTCGACTTTGGTATGTCAATTTTAAAAGATCAACTGTCAGCTTTCAATGCGAATCTGTCAGAATAGTGCCCGGCACTATTGCAATAAGTCCCTAATACAAAAAACAAGGGATTTTAATCTTAGTAACCAGCTCAGGAAAGGAAAGACCTCGGACAGGACTGCATTGCCGGCCGTTTTAACAAACAGTAAAAATAAAGAGCCCTCAAAAATTTGGCGGCAAATTCAGTTGAAAAGGGTACACTAGAAGATTGGATTTTCAATAAACCAAAACATATTAACAAGACTTATTTTATAATAATTTTTAATGGGTTCAAAAAAACGTCATATAGAAATAGCGGTATATGATACCGGTAACAGCGTTAGTATAAGTTTTTGTGTTTGCCTCTCTGAGTGGGTACATGAAAAAAAACCTTTTAACCTGATAACTCGTAAACGAAATGATCGATGGCTGTGTCGTTTTATCCATTTATCAGGGAAAATACTACGAATTTACTTTTTTAGGCAAATATTTACCTGTAGATAAGCAGGTACTAAAACTAAAAGAAAAGTTTAGGCCTATTAAATATAGTATGTACTCCAGATACATTTACCTACTTATTTTATTTTATTACATCTAAAAAAAGCAAAAACTAAAAATTTTATTTTTATATATTTATTTATTGCTCGACATTACAAAAACCCCTGTAAATATTTTGAACTCCTATAGAGCATCTGTAGCATTTTAACCAAAATTGTATTTCTTACACAGTTTTCGAAATCGAACTTTATCTGGGACACCCTGTATATTATCTCAGTGTTAAAAAATCATGGTTAATAAAGTTAGAAATAGTGACAATCAGGGATAAAAAGTGGCAGATCTGGCCTAAAAAGAAGTACGAAAAGTAACGTATAAAGCATATTTTTTTCTTGGCGAATTGTAGATGGTTGGGCAGAATTTCCGAAGTTGTGGTGATTTTGATATAAATTGGTACGATTAATAAACTTATGAAGATATTTACCAAAATCATTTTTTTTTTTCGGCCACGTAATATATGCGGCGTCGCGACGCTTTCAAATGTGACGTGACATTGATCCAGATTTGTTAAAATATCTAAATAACTACATTAGCTAGGACAATTCCAAATTCCACTTTTAGGCAGACAATGAGTGTGCATTTTTTGGAAGCGTGATTAAGTTCCATTAAATAAAAATTGTTAAATTTAGATTTTATCAAAATTTAGATTTTTGAATTTTTCCTTAATTTCGGTATATCTGAAGCGGTTACGTGGTTTTAGGGGTGATTTTGGGTTTGGTTGCAAAGTAAGGTTCCTTTTGAGTCTGCCTTATAACCTAGATTTTTCACTCGCAGGAAATGATGCAAAAAATTTTTGAATTTGGTCAAGTTAGCTTTTTTATAAAATTCATGGATTTCGCTCATAACAGAAACATTTTTTACTACACTTTATTTTAAACTATTTTTTTCTTAAGTTTTTATTATTATGTTTTAGAATTTAAAAAAAATTTTAAAAATATATTGCAGTTCAAAAAAAAATAGTCAGGGAGTTTGGGAATTTAATCCAAACACAAGAAATGATACTTTAAAAATCCTTGAATTTTGAGTCAATTTTGGCACCTCTTTATTCATGTCCATGGGATTTTTATAATTCTCGGGTGATTTTGTTCCTCCAAAAGAATTTACCTTCCCAAGGAACAAGCTTTCAAAATTTGTATAAATCTCCAAAAACCATATTGAAGTTTTCATGCCATTTGCCCCCAAAAATAGCTATTTTTAGAAAATCTATAAAATCCCATAAAAACAAGTCATTACTGTTATTAACTTGCTGTAGAACTATGACTTGAACTTAACTATAGAAATTTTTGTACTTCCATTATATAAAGCATTCATTTTTTTTTTAATTAGTGGGGGTGCTGACCACATACTATCATCCAGTTTATTAAAATATCTGGTGAAGCAAAAAAAAAACGGAAAAAAAGAACATAATTTTTTTTTCGTTATAACTCTTGAACTATGCTACCGATTTTATTGAAAAAGCTGATTTTTGCAGGAATTAAATCAGGATTTTAAGAAAAAATAATTTATCCGCAATCTTGAAATTACAAGATGGAGCACAAAATCATGCTAAACCCTTTAAATTTGCTTGTTGAAGTGTAAACTTCTTTAGGCGCGTTTAGCAGTTTTTGTGGGTAGTGAATTGAACCGAGCCGTCAGGCTCGGCTATGTAACGCTCATTCGGGTAAAGTCGGCTCGAGGTGACTAACTGCGAGCAATATGATGATGCAGATGAAGGCCAGTATTATTAATTTGGCCTTGTTGAAGTTTACACTTCTGCCGCGTGGTCTGAAGCACACACACTTTTTTTTTATTTTTATGTTCCAGATCTTTTTTTAGTTTTTTTTTAATTTATAAAAAAATCCTATTTCTGCCATGCACGGACGAGGTACGCATTACTAAAATCAGTTGGATTGTTCCAAAAAAATTAATTTTTGTTTTAACCTTTATTGTACAGATTTCAATTCTGTCTCCATTCATTTCCTAATAAATTAATTAATACTAAACCGATTTCCCTCAAATAAAAAGTATCAAGGTAAAAATCAATTGCGCTTTAAAGGACCCTATCGAAATTTATCACCTTCTTAAAATTCAAGATGGCGGTTAGAATCAGACTTAACCTTTCAAAGAGGTTTCTTTGAAACTATTCTTTTTTTTTAATTCGTTAAAATGCTCTTTATCGGCCACACAGAACAAAACTCAAATCATTAAAATTGGCTTAGCAGTTTCGGAAATATTAATTTTTATTTTAACCATTGATAGAGCAAAGATGTTTCACAAACTATACGATTGCCTAATCCTGTCTGCATTTCCTCACAAATTCATTAAACCTAAACCGATTTCAATTAAATGAAAAGTATCATAGTAACAATCGATTGCTCTTTGAGCACCACCATAGCAACTTTCGTCAATTTTTAAATCAAAGATAGCTGACTAAATAATATTTGTCTCTTTATGAAAGATCGCTATTTTTAGTTGCGAGTAATTTTCACCCCCTATCGATGTTAACCATGATGCTTTTTTGTTCATTAAACAGTTTATTAATAAGAAATTCATAAGCATAGAAATGCAAGCAGAATTAAAAAGCAAACAAGAAATCCATCCCAAATTTTTAGGCTCTTAGATTGTTTGCTAATTTCCGAAGAAAGTATATTTTTACCATATAACAATATTTTTTTTTTACTTCCTGTTAAACTTTGATAAATTATTATAATCCAAAAAACTATTTTGTCTGGGGGTAAGGCCATCAACGACGCAGTCACCTAAGGTGTGTTATATGAGGGCAGCCAAATGCGTACAATAAAACGAAAAATTTATTAAAAAATTAATAACACCACATGCAAAGTGCAATTCACCCTATTAAAATCGATGATATAGTTAAAAAGTTATAATTAAGGATAGTGATTGGTTTTTTGGGGCAACCGGTATATATAAATACATATATAACATTTTAAAGAATTCTAGGATCAGGAGAGGCATCAAAATAGGCGGCCCCGGATCTGAACCTAATAATTATAAAAACATGTAATTTAACATTATCTAGTTAAAAAAAACAAAAATGTATAATTACCGATATTTTTGAAATACCGGTAATTTTATAAAAAAATGCAACTTACCAAGAAACCTAAATAAGTTTTGTTGCGAAATTTTATTAAAAGATTCTGATTTTCTTCTCTACGAAAGCACCAAAAAGATAATGACGCAATGTGTTGCATTGTTTTTGACAC
The DNA here is from genome assembly GCA_963576565.1 of Aspidapion aeneum. Taxonomy (NCBI): domain Eukaryota; kingdom Metazoa; phylum Arthropoda; class Insecta; order Coleoptera; family Brentidae; genus Aspidapion; species Aspidapion aeneum. Next base: position 53,106,286 of record OY755044.1, on the reverse strand, counting down.
ATTTATTCCAAGCCATCAGATTTCTAATTACTTGGAGCCATCTAACTATGAGATACTTGAAATAATACTCTAGAGGTGGTATTGCATAGAGTAGGATTTCCTTAAGGTCAATAAGTATATCAGTAGCATCGAAGAAATATATGATATTTATTCCATGTCAGTAGTAACTCAGATGACCAACAAATTGGGAGGAAACATGATGACGCCTCCGCGATGCTTCATTTCAAATTCACTATTACAAGTATTATGGGCCAACATTTTACAAATAAAACCTTAAAATTAATATAAATATATATATATATAAATATAAAGCATTCCTAAAATTATCTTATTATAATATTTTTACCCTAGAACTAATATAGTACAATAATTATAGGTACACGCTGATCTAGAGCTAAATAGAAAACATTTGTAGGTACTTGCAAACCCCAAAAGCCACAGAAAACAGCCAGTAATTTATTTGGTATTTGTATTTTTTGTAACTTTAGACCCCTTTAGTACGTCTATGGGCAGGGCCCATGGTAGGCACGGGCAAACCGGGCTTCAGCTCAGGGGCGCCCAATCATAGGGGCGCCAAATCAGAGCTCTAAAGGTGCTAAATTATACATCTAGAGTAGCCGGATTAGATGTATTTAGAAGTATGAGTATAGGCGCGCCAATTTACTGTTTCGCCCAGGGCGCCTAAATATCTAGGGCAGGACCTGTTATGGGCTTCAGTTATTTAAATGTATTGTAGGTTCTATATAAATTCAAAGCATTTTGAGACATAAAACATATTAATATTTTGACAGCAAATAATTTAAGTTTTTGTAGTCGGCACCCCTACTAAATATAATAATTTTGGTTCCGTTTTCGAGAACTAAGGTTCTCTTTAAATTTGCTATAGCTGTATGACTTTAAACATTATAAAATTGTCATTTGTAAAACGATATTTAAGGTAAATGTTGTATTTTTGGAAATTTCGACAATTTTTTAAAAAGTGCTATTTTTAAGTATGTTTGGCATAAAAACTCCTGCACGATTTTTGTAAAATTTTACAGTTTTTGAAAGCTTGTTTCTTAATATAACTAATTTCTTTGGAGGATCAAAATCACCCAGAAAATATAGAAATCCGAGGCACACAAATGAAGAGATGTCAAATTGAGCCCTAAATCCAATGTTTTTTTTACATAGCATTACTTAAGTTTGAATTTTTTTATTAGACACCCGGTCTATTTAACATTTACCGCAATATTTTATAACATAATTTTGTTAAGTTTTAATAATATTTAGACAAGAAATAAGAAAAAAAAAATTAGTAGTAGTACTTAAAAAAAATTATTTAATCTTAAGAGCATTGTTTTTAAATTTTTTTACAAAACGCGTTATTGCTAATTTTGGTATTTTTTTGCGCGGATCCGTGAAAAGATAATATATAAATTTAAGCACATTGTGATAGGCGAACTCAAAGAATACAATAATTATTATACGAGATCAAAATCACCACTAAACTGTGTTCGAGGGAAGCAAATAAATTTTGGTGAAAATTTCAATTCTAAAATTTTTAATAAAAAAACTCAAAATATTTGTTGAGATTGTTATAGAGCGGTAGATAGATACATCTACTGGCTGCATAAAACTGAAAACAAAATTGTCCTACAAGTTACCATTTTTGAGATATTTGACAAAAAGTAGGTTACTATCAATCTTCACCTTTAGGGCGTCGCGACGCTACCTATAATGAGACGCCGAGCAAATCACTGTTTTTTCCTAACTTCGTAGGGAGTCCTTAAACAGCGTGCCAAGTTTTATCAAAATCACCCAAAAATTGAATATTTCCAATTTGACGGCCCGACCAAGAGGGTGACACCAGTCTAAATAAAAGTTTCACTTCAGAAATACCACCGCAAGAACAAAGGTAACTATACCAATATCAACATTTTTATCAGAAAATGTCAAAAAATTAATTTGGAAAAGTATAATTTTTTAATTATGCAACAGTGAACGGATGCGGATTCAAAATTTTTAAAAATATATTTTGTCGTCAAAATTGGATAATTTTGTCTACAAATCAAAAGAAGAACAGAGTCTTTAGCTCAAACCATTAAGAAGTTGTCAAAATCACGTGACCACCTGTCAATTTAACAGAAGAAGTATCAAATATGTTTTTTGTAAGATTTTTGACACTAAGTTTAAATATGTAACTGCGGGTTTGCTTGTCTGTGCAATTCTGTGCATAAATTATTTTTCCCTTAATGGACCCATGCCATTGTCGTACTTCTATGGAACGAAAACATCGAATTATGTATGCCGCATATTTTTTGTCTTTTTCAGGAAAACTATTAACTTTACGACAAAAAGTGTACTATCCTTTTTTAAAGATAATTAAATTATCTTTTAGCTAAGGTACATTTTAACCCCGTGGGGGTTCGTTTTACATAAAAAAATTACCCTCAAATATAAAATTGTAAATTACGCTTCGGCCATGTTTAAGCCGCCATATCTACCTCAGTATCAGTTTCTGTGTGAAACTAATAGCCGTTTCTTATTTATCTTGACATCCTTTTTCGTTCTGTATAGTTTTTTAGTAACTTTCATGACTTTGGTGAAAATATGAAAATTTTGTACCTGGGGGTAGGTATAGGCCAATTTAGTGGTTTTTTGAGTGTAACTCGAGAACCGCCTAATCTACAGCAAATATTAAACACACCATGAATACATATCTTAACAATCTGCATATTTTTTATATTTTATGTTTTTTTTGCAAAACCAGTAGTTTTCTCGAAAAAATCAAAAAACCTAAAAAAAAATAGCGTATTTGAGGAAGTTACAGAATTTATAGTATAGAGACAAATAAAAAACAAAGTATTGATAGTGATTTTAAGAGGCCATTATATTAGAAGCTAATCACAATTTGTTTGGGTAAAATCGATGTCATAATAAAAAAGTTACGTACATTCGATTCAAACTCCTTTTCGCCATCTTTATACAAAGATATTGTTTATGCAGGATTTTTGCAGGTATCTCCATTTTTTTTGGGACATGGTCTTATGACGAATCGATTAAAATATATGAATATCGGTTTGCAATTCAAGCCCAAAATCCTACTGGGCTCTTAGACTTAAAGGCATCGCAAACCCTTTCCTGTAGTACTTTTTTTCGCATTCTCTAAATATTATGCGTGCAGCTTAACCCCCCCCCCCCCCCAAAATTCGAATAACTGCATCCTGGAAGCCTGACGAGTGACCGTGCCCAAATAGTCTAGCTAGTTCCGCCCTTGCCAAGCGCGAAACTGGGTCAAAATCTAGGAAGGGGAAAGTCGACGAGAAAATTATTTATTTTTTTTTGTAGGTGGGGGGTAATTCTTCTTTTTTCCCTATAATTATTACCATAAAGTGCTTTTTTTTTAATTAACACGTTACCCCCCTCTCAAATCCGCGCTTGGCCCCTGCTCCTTACGCCGCCGCGTTGCACCGACCCTACGACGTCTCCAAAACTTTTCGAACGTCCAAACAAAGAAAATGTTGCGATTTTTATGTATCTGCAAAATTGGTGCAAAGAAAAAATCTTAAAAAAAACTAACTGCCTTCTTTCTTTGGCTGGCAGTTTTTGTAGCATACATATTAAGATAGAAAAGGGTTGTCATGTATTGTAAAACACCCGAGATCCACTCAAAATGCAGTGTTTGGTTAATTCCTATGAAAACAGAACAAAGTAAACCACATCAGAGTCTATTTGTAATATAACAGAACATTGGAAAAATGGGGGAGGGTCCTTACACCACGGATCACCTTAACAAACTTACACCTCAGTGGTCAAAAAGAAAAACGTTAGCTCTGCATTATGAGTAAGTACAATAGATCCTTCACATAAAAAACTGTCCAGCTCAACTGGGGTGGTTCGTCGTTTGCGCGATATTATCTCCTTGGTTAGCTCTAAAATATACTATTTTGCCAGCATCATTACATATGGAATTTTCTTCAGGAGATCTTCCAGCAGCGCTTCTAAGGTTTCTAAAGTTCAGAAACGTATAGTAAGGGCTCTCTTATGACATCCTCAAACGTCATGTAGACCATATTTTAAAAGCTTGGGAATATTGACTGTGTGATCACTAAACTTTTTGCATTTACTCTTGTTTGTAAAAAGAAACTGGGAATTATTCTTACAGAATAAAGATTTGAATGAACCATAACGCTAATTTTTTTGAAACAAGGTCAAAGTATAGAGCGATTAAGGCCTATCGCAGCCAACCAGTGGAGTTTAGAGCGAAGAATAACGATATACTTAATACTTCAATTGTTTCAGACAGGGAGTAAATCTATATATTTGCAGGAAAGTCCTATATGACATCAATTTTTAAGATGTTGTTTAGTTTTGTAATTCTTTGGACTACTTTATTTTTTAATCTCTGTTTTATTTAGTCTTATGCATTTTATTAACATATTATTTTAAAAATTAATTTAAAAATTTTAGGAAATCATTTTTAAAAAAACCAAGCAAAAATACAGGTATATGTTTACTATTTTCCTGGATCTGAACGGTTCAAAGACCATCTGGATTGTAGCCTTGACCCTATGACCCTAAGACGTTCGTCTGTTGTAAATTCTTACAATTTGTAAGTTTTCAAGCTTGTTGTTTCAAGAAATATGCTATTCTATTCTATTAAGTATATCGTCAACTAACATCAAGCGATGGGAGGGGATTGATCCCCCTTGATCATCCCCTAGGCACAGCCTTGCCTCCTAGAAAAAAAAGATACTTATGTACTTTTAGTTAATACATACATACATATCGCCATAAGGAAAGAAATAACGGTCAAGTTAATCCAAAATTTCACAATCTTCAGATCAAATTAATTTTAAAAAATCAAACCTGTGGATTTGGCTCAAACATGTAGGTACACAGAAAAAGAATATTTGAAATCTAGAAAACGTATTTTTGCGAAAATATTCTTTACTCAAAGCAATTTTACTGTATCTCCTTTCAAACAATACCTATTTTGTTTTTACTGATATCTAGCTTTAAAATTAAACTTAGTATTTTAACACAAAAAACTTGTTTTTCCAAATAATTGTTTGAGTTTAATTGCATAGGTATGTTGATATAGTTGAAGGAAAACCATTCTTATAATTAAACCAGGAATTACTCAAACTAAAAACATAATAAAATATTTTGAAGAAATATATCTTCAAATCGACGTAACGATGGCTGAGGTCTTTCCATTTTCAACATTTTCAAGCAAGAAATTCCTTCTCTTGAACAAAAATAATTAATTTTTCAATTGTAAAGCTGTATTTTCTTGATTCACGAAAAAAAAAAGAATTTTTACAAACAAGACAATTACTTCCTCAATCAAACTTTTCTCGACTTGAAACAATAGGTTTATCTCGATTTGAGTAACAATACAAGTTGGTGTTAATCTTTGGTATGAATATTTAGAGGGGGCAGGTTTTATCTGGTTACATATTCCATGACCTATTTAAGGGCGGGAAGAAACGTCAAACGTAATTTTAACGAAAATAATTTAAACGAACCGTCATTTTGGCGAAAATAGAGACTTATTGGAATAAAACCTGACTTTATTTTAGAGTCGACTTTATTCTGACACATTTGCACAGAAAACTAACAGCTGACCTCTCAAAACTGACATACCAAACCCAAATTTAATAATACAGACCCTAACTTTCATTTAATAAATAACGACACTAATAAATCCGGGTTTTTTTTTTTTTTTTTATTACAAGGCGCATCGACCACTTGAGTCATTAGCGCACAAAGAGAATAAAGTTTACATTATATTATTTCCTTAAATACAATTGTATAACTTAGAGTCCTTCAAAAAGTTAATAAGGCTGTTCGTGGTTTGTTCACAGTTATTTAGGAGGTCTTTTAAGTTGTTTTTAATTTTGTGTTTGTCTCTTTGATTATTGTAGTTTGGACAGTCAATTAAAATATGTTTTACCGTAATTATTTCGCGGCACTCAGAGCACACAGGTATATTTGTTTTTTTGAAAAGATGTTCGTGTGTCAGTTTGATGTGGCCAATTCTGAGCCTGGTTGTTTTTATTTGTACGCGACGCGATTTAGGAAAGATTGTCCATGGACTTACTGATGTTTTTATTTCGCGTAATTTGGAAGTTGAGTTATTCCACTTTTCCTGCCACATTGATTGAATTTTTGCTTTTATCCACATTTTAAAGTCACTGCACACAGTTTGGCTCACTATTTTAGAGTTTATATCACTTATTGCTTGTTTTGCTTCTATATCTGCTAACTCGTTGCCTTTTATGCCCACGTGGGAAGGAACCCACATAAAAACTACATTCAAGGATGCTTCTTGGATTTTAAAAAGCTGGTCTTTAATGTTAAGTACTATCGGATGTTTCGAATATACTGAGGAAATAGATTGGACGGCGCTAAGAGAATCAGTAATTATTAGAGCGTATTTCTGTTTTCTGTTGAGTATATAAGTTAGAGATTCATATATGGCATAGAGCTCTGCGCTGTATACACTGGCAAATTTGGTTAATTTAAAATGGTAGTTTTCCTCATTTTCGACAACAAAGGCGGCTCCTAGGCCTTCTCTGGTTTTGGATGCGTCAGTATATATTTTAGTAAACGTTTGCTTGTTTTGCAGAAGACTCAGAAACTCTTTTTGCAGATGTTGATTGTTTGTGCAAGATTTATCAAAACGGGTCATAGACATCACAATTTCTGGAGTATTTACAAGCCATGGTGGCTGATGGTTCTGTTCTTCAAAGAATTCTGGAATTGTTTCTCCAATTTGTGCTTGATATCGTTGTATTCTTTCGAAAAATGATGGTGTAGCATTTGGTTTAAGTTGATAAATGTTATTAAATTGGTGATGTATGATGTTTTGTCTAGCTGGGTTTGAGTGGTTTTGAATTGCTCCCATTGCATACGAAATACTGAGGTACATTCTTCGTAGTTCCAGTGGGGGTTCTCCTGCTTCGCAATAAAGGCTTTCTACAGGGCTTGTCCGATAAGCTCCAAGTATTATTCTTAGACATTTATTGTGAATGACATCCAATGGGTAAAGTACAGATTTCGATGCAGAATTGTATGCTACTGATCCATAGTCTAGCCGTGATCGTATGAGTGCTCTGTAGATAGTCATGAGGGTACTAGCGTCTGCGCCCCAGGATCTGTTCGATAATACCTTGAGTAGGTTGATGTTGTTTTGGCATTTTCGAACCAAAGCTTTAACATGAAGGTTCCAGTTAAGTTTACGGTCTAAAGTCATTCCTAGGAATCTTATAGATTCCACACATTCAAGTTCTACCCCATAAAGTTGTAATCGAGGGTTTGTAAGACCCACACGTTTTTTTGAAAAAAGCATAACTTTTGTTTTCTCTGCTGAAAAAACAAAGCCTGTGTGGTGAGACCATTCTTCGAGTTTATTTATCTGTGCTTGGAGGATTGTTTGGATGGATTCAATGGATTTTCCTTTTATTCTTAAAATCAGATCGTCGCAGAAGAGCCGGGCTTTTACTGGAGCTTTTAAGTCTTTCAAGATGTCATTAATTGCGGCTAAAAAGAGGGTTACACTTATGACAGATCCTTGGGGCGTTCCATTTTCCTGAGTAAACTCATCCGACAGTTGGTTATTTACGCGTACTTGAAATTTTCGCTTTTGTAAGAAGTTTCTTATGAAGTGCGCCATGTGTCCACCAATATTCCAGTCACGAATCTGTCGTAAAATTTTGTGTCGCCAAGCTGTATCATACGCTTTTTTCACATCAAAGAATACTGCTACACAGTTTTGGTTGTTTGCGAAGGCATCATGAATTTCAGATTCTAGTTCGACTATGTTATCTTGCGTTGATCTGTTCTGGCGAAAACCGCTTTGCTCTGGGATCAGCAGGCCCTTTGTTTCTAAGAACCAACATAGCCTTTGGTTAACAATTTTTTCCAGCAATTTGCATATGACGCAAGTAAGCGAGATTGGTCTGTAGGATTCTGGGTTTATTTCTGGTTTACCTTCTTTCAAAATTGGGATAATTATAGCTTTAGACCAGAGTTTTGGAAATTTTCGTTGAGTCCATATATTGTTAAAAAGGTCTAAAAGCAAGTCTTTGGCGCTCTCTGGTAGGTTTAATATTAACAAGGTAGGAATATCATCAGGTCCTGGTGCAGAGTTTTTTAGTTTACTTAAACATTCGACTAATTCCATTTTAGTGATTTTGCTGTTTAGAAAGACATTATCATCATTGAAGCTTAAGATCTCATCGTGTTCCGTTCTCAGTTTGGAATTTAAGAATTGGGGGTCCATGTTGTCATTAGAAGATGATAAATAGTAATTCTTGGCCAGTATGTTTGAGATATCTTTGTTTTCCGTGTATGTTTGAGCCTGATATGACAGCTTTTGGATCGATGAGTGAGTGGACTTACCTTCGATTCTTCTTATTTTTTCCCAAACTTCTACGCTAGGTGTGTTAGAATTTAAAGATGATGTGTAGTTTATGAAAGAATCTTTTTTGCTTTTTTTGATAACATAACGAGCTTTGGCTCTAAGTTTTTTAAATATTATTAAATTTTCTTGAGTACTATGTCTTTTGAATCTGTTGAAAGCGTTCTTACTTTCTCGTAATGCTTTTCCACAATTTTCATTCCACCAAGAGACGTGTTTCCTATTTTTTGGATACTTCTTTTTTCCTATCGAAATTTCAGCGCAATCTTTGATTATGTTGTTGAGTTTTTCGAGTGAAATGTCAATGTCATCTTCTAGGCAACTTGGTTTTAGTTTTTGTTCTATCAGGTCTTGATATAAGTTCCAGTTTGCTTTTTTAAAGTTCCATTTTTCTAACTTATGAGCCTCGTATGTTTCTTCCATGTTAGTTATTACTATGGGGAAATGATCGCTTTGGTAAAGTGATGGAAGTACTTTCCATTGTAAAGCTGTTACTGTAGAAGGGTCGCTTAATGAGAGATCAATGGCTGAAAATTTGCCAGAGCGTGCATCAAATCGAGTAGGAGAGCCGTCATTTAGCAAAATTAAGTTAGTATTGTCCAGGCATTCTAGAAGTGTTTTACCACGTGGTTTCGTGGTTTCGCAGCCCCACATTATGTGGTGACTGTTGAAATCACCTGTTATTATTCTAGGAGAGCTAATTTGAGAGAATAGGTTATTTATTTCTTGAGTAGAAAAGTTTGTATCTGGCGGGATGTAGGTATTGCAGATGGTAATTTTCTTTTTTAGCTCAACTGATACTGACAATGCTTCAAAGTTGGTGATTAATATGTTTTCTTCCGCTGCTATTGATCTATGAACAAAAATGGCCACACCCCCACTGGCTTTTTCTTGATTTTGTCGACTTAAGTAAAAACCTTTGTATTGTTTCGGGCAGTATTCCTTGCCAGGTTTAAAATGAGTTTCTTGCAGACATATTATAGATGGTTTTAGTTCATGGATGAGTATTTGGAGCATTTCTAAATGGAGAAAATAACCATTTAAATTCCACTGAAGGATAGAATGCTTGTTTATAGACATTTTTTTTTTTTGTTATTATGCTTTAGAGTCTTGTGATGTATCGCTTGCGGCGTCGTCGACTAAATCGAAGTGAACAGCAATTTTTTTCCTAAGCTTTGTGATTTTTGTTTTAGCGCTTCTAGCCGTAACATGTAAGTAGACTTCCTTTAACATTAAATTTAGTGCTAGCAAGTCTTTGGTGTATTCCATTGCAATGGGGATTGGTTCTGGTGATCCATGAATGTTGATAAAAAGGTCCATGAGTTGTTCATAGGTCAGTTTAAAAGGTGGATTGTGACTCTGTATAAATGATTTTGCTGGTGAAAATATATTTTCGGCTGTTTCTGAACTTAAAGTTTCATTATTTTTTCGTGGCTTTTTGAGTTGGTTTTGAGGTTTCGTAAAGGAGTTTTCTTGTATTGGGTCATGTATGGGTGGGGATAAAATTTCCTCGAAATTTCGTTTATGTGTTTGTTGGTTTTCTGGGTCATTTAAAGGTAGTTCCGATGCAGTTAGTGATTCTTGTTCTTCTGAAGATCCTTCTTGACTTTCTACAGAATTTTCTGGTTCTTTAGGACCGCTAGGGCATTGAGAAGCCAAATGACCTACGGCTTTACATTTGAAACATGACATTCCGTCTTGAGAAAAGAAAACTCGGTATGATTGGTTGTCATGGTCAACAAGCATAGAAGTAGGTATAGTAATGTCTTCCGTTGGTGAGATGAAAACTTGTCGGCGGAAACTGAGAATATGGTTATATTCCGGTTTGGAAACACCCACCTTTAAAAAGGTTATTGGAGAAACGAGTTTTAACCCCAAAGAAATAAGTTGTTGTTCTAGGAGTTGATGAGGGATGGTTGGACATACGTTGGACATTACTAATCTTTGAGCTGGGGTGATTAATCGACGTGCCTGGATGATTTCTTCGTTAATTTTTATCGAATTATGTTCTTTCATAAACGTATCCACGATTTCTTTTCTCGCCAGATAGATACAAATTCGATTGTTTGAGATACGTGATGAAAATATTATGTTTTTTGGGTCAATTTTATCCCCAATAGCAAAAATATATTCCTGTAGTGCTACATTGTTTAAGGCCGGGAGCAATATAGCTTGTTCTTTCGTTGGGAACGTTTGTTGAGAAGCAGCTGTTGAGTAGGTTTTATTGTTTGTGGAGGCTGAGGTATTGGAGGTAGAGTCAGTAGTGGAATTTTTTGAGCTCATGTACTCATGAACTCCTCTCGTTTGGTTATTCATTTTAGGGCTTATTTATTCGACGTCGCTTCATTAAGAATACTAGTAGTGCGGCTCTGTCTAAGTTTTGCCTACTGACGAGGTATACACCTGTGTCGCCGGACTGTCTACCAAGGTCAGGTAGACGTTCGCGCGCAGATCGCTGTTGTGGTTTCGAAATCTGCTTCGTTTTAAGGTAATCTAAATGAATTTTCGTGTACTCACTGCGACTTTATGTAATCCAAGGTAGTACTTTTCACTGTGACACTTTTTGAAAATTGTTTGAAACGCTTTTCTAACGGAAAATCGCCTTTAAAATGGACCTGACTTTCAGCACGTATTCTGTGATGAGGGCAGGACCGGAATCAAATCCGGGTTTTAAATACACAAAGGCCGAATTTTTGAAAGAGAGCAGCTGCTTTTTATATGTAAATCTGTCACCGTAGGGTCGATTTTAAAATATGGTCAGGTTTTATTCCAATAAGTCCCTAATAATTTAAGCAAACCGTAATTTTGTTGTTCCGTAAAAATTTCGAACATAATATATAGTCGAATTGCAAACTCGTCGATTTTATATTGCACCTCCAATAAACGCTCAAGGGCGGATCCAAAGATGCTTCTCGGGGGAGGGCACTTTAGTTGACATTCTCTCTTGCTAAAAAACGGTATATATTTTTTTAAGCAGCATTTTATTAAATTAAATAGACACTTTCATGCGCCGCAAGCAAAAATTTTGAATTTTTATTAGCAAAAACCTTACTTTTTACTTATTTTTTGAATATTGAAAAAATTCTCGGGGGGGGGCAAGTGCCCCTAGTGACCCCCCCCCCTCCCTGGATCCGCCACTGTAAACGCTTCGCGTTGCCAAGTGTACTATTATATTATAGATATAGATATAATGGTCGTAAACATTTGAACTAATTATTGGCCTATCAAAATAAAAGGATCTCCAACTTCTTAAATTACATCCATTTTTTGGGAGTCGTTGTAAAACGAACCCTGGTCAATTGACAGCAAACGTATCCTAACCTTTCAATATGCCTATGAAGTCAATATTGTGAAAAACTTAATTGCAAAAAACTCGCCACAAAACGACTTTCTTATGCGTTGTTCGTAAAGATGACATCAGACGCCAGTTCAATGAATTTAGCCAAGAAATTTTGCTAGATACGGCAAAATCGCACCTTTATTTTTCGACATATCTACGGTTCGATCTTTCAGCGTTTCGACATAACTACGGTTAGCTGCTTTTACGTTTGCGTAATATTATTTTCTGCATTTTTACGAATCGACAAAATTACAATTCGTTTATAAAATATTTCCACACTAGTAAGAACCCTTCATTTTGAAATTTGTATTGGAGAACTTGCCTTTACTTTTATCTCAATTCTTTTTACGGAATACCATTTTCGCGTACTTGGCTGTTTTTTACATAAAATATTTTTGTTATGATACTCTTTATCGCCACTCTCATTTATACATCCTCTAACTTAACACAGACTGAGTAGGCACGCAACAGTAGTAAAAATGGGGTGGGCCCAAAGAAGCGCATTCTTGCGCCCTTTTGCCACAATAGGCCACAAAATCACTCTTTGGACCACTAAAAGAGCATCAGAGCATTGAGTGTGGAATGCTTGGCACAAGAGCGGTTGTTACCAGGTAAAGGAAATATAGTTATGTATACATTTTTTTGAATATGTGTTTTTTGGTACATAATTCGATGCTAAGTCTTTCTACAGAACATTTTTAAATTTAAACTGTTGTTAAAAGGTAAAGGTAAAATAAAAGTAAAATGATTAACATACTTACTACAACGTCATTTTTTAAAAGATTTTATTACAGCCAAATTAGGTGACTTCAAAAGTATATTTTAGATTTTTAAATGCGGCGAGGCATTATTATGCCTTAAAGTATATGTCATTTTCCCAAATATGTCATTTTAGGTCAGTCTTCTCTAGCTCCACCAAAAGAAATTGAGAGATTGTAGAGGTCACCAATATTTGGCTAACTTTGCTCATATATCGTGTGTACCTATTCTTCAAACTAGGTAGAAACAAGACATCTCCCTCAAATGCAAGCATCTTATTGGTCCATATGTAATTTCTCTCACTGTTGATACTAATGATATCATTTTTAAAGAAAAATGTTTGTTATAATTTTTTTCACTAAAAACCAGAATTAATTATTAATAAATATTAATATCATCTGTGTCAAAAAATACACATAAATAACACATTTTCGGCGTTATCTCACAAATATTTTTTGTTGTCGAAAACAATAATTTCTCTAGCCATTGTTACGCGGGAAAGTAAAGAGTGATACAAAAACACGCCGCAGGCAAAAATTTTAAAAATAAAGCTTCTCAAGGCAGGAACTTTGTCCCAATTTTTTCGATGGCCTAGGCAGAAATTGATCCTGATATGGGGGCTTGTATGCCAATTGATATTTTTAACCTTTGTTGAAAAAAAAATAATTTTTAATTTTAGGGGTCAATATTCATTAGCTCTGGGAGATGTGGTTAAGCCACAATGCAGATACGCCTCTGATTTTTGCTACTATTACTATTGCTTTTGTAGTGCGAAAAGTATTATCACTTCCTCTTCCGATATAACAACATTTTAATAAACCATATTAAAAATAAATGGATCCATGACGGATCTGAGGATCTAATATGGTCTTTACACTTTTGTGACTTTGACATGAAGTAAACATATTTCCAAACCAGAAACATATTAAAAAGTAAATATGTCATTTTGGTATAAAATTAAAGGTAAACTCTGGATAAAGGATGAATAAAGATGCTGACTGTAGGTTGATAAAAAAAAGACATGCCATTTTTTAAATCTAATCAGCTCGTAACAGTGTGGAACACTATTTGGCACGCACTCCTTTAGCTAACTTTATCCTTTATAAATGAGACATTAAATGACAGATGTCACGTGATATTTAAAAGTCCAATTTGGACCTTTTGCAGACACAATTTTTATTTGCGTTATTTTCGTTATCTTTTATTTATCTGTCAAAATCCTGTTTTCCGTTCTTTAGTCAAAATTAATTAAACACTTCTGAAAACAACTAAGAAAAACTAAAAAACAAATACCAGTTAAAAACCACCAGAAAAATATAGGATTAGGTCTGTGTTTACGTGTACTCCTTCTTGTTTTTTTACGCAATTTACAGAACATTGAAGACTTTTGGTTATTTGGTGGTGAACACTGTTGCCAAACAGCACATCTAGTTTTTATAAAAAATAATTTTCAATAATTGGCATTAAATTAAATCTGTGGCCTACTACCATTGGTAGCTCTTGAAATAGTTGTCTGGTTACAAAAATATTTTAAATATACATTACATTTTGTCATAATGTTATATGCGCAGCAACACTGTCTCTAATTAAAAGCCTCAAATAAAAGATAAGGGAAAAATAGGACATGCAAAAGGTCAACATGCAGTTTTGTTAATTGGCAAGTTTTATAGTACCTACAGTAAATAAACTACAATAATATACTTGTGGGGCAGAAAACCGGAGAAAATGTTTTTCATTATAACTAACTATATCATCTATTTTATTGTAGCAGGCTGCACTTTGCAAGGAATCGATCAGGCTTTTGAGAAAACATATTTTTTTTTGTCCGCCATCTTAAATACCAAGATATCAGTTAGAGATAAACCTGACCCTTCAAAACGGCTCGTTTATTCTTATCTGACGGATTTTTTTTTGCATGTTTTTTGAATTGATAAATAAGGTCTATTGACTTTTTTTTCAAATGGTCTTTTATCAATTTTGTCTGCATTCATTTTTCCCATAAATTAATTTTTACGAAATCGATTTTAATGAAATAAAAGACATTGTGGTAAGGATCGACCGTCATTTAAGTATAACAGTATGTATAGTTAAGTTAAAACCACTTGGAAAACTTATTAATTATTAAACTATAATATAATCTACAGATATAAATCTTTTTTAGTTGTATACGAGGTTTGTCAAAAAATAGCTACTAAGAAGAGTTGATTAGAACTAAAGACCACGTGTAAATATGCCATTAAATCCATTTATAAAATAATATTTTTTAGGTCTTTTTATTAATTTTTACATGACAAATTTTTTAAGTGTTTTATAAATTCTTACGCGTTTAAACGGTCGCAAAAATTAATTTGATTAGGTTACGTGTAACTATAGTTAAATTTGCATCGTTATTGTAGACATGCCAAAAAATATAAAATACATTTTTTAATGTAAATGAGTGTAATTACATTTTAAACATGGTTTTTAGTTGTGATGAACTTTTTTAATATAATTTTTTGATATTGTCCATTTACTCTTAGGCAAAATTCATATTTGATTGATTGATGTTTGATTGTATCTTAGGTTTTGGAACATGCAGAACTTTTTATAAACAATATCTTTTTTCCTAAAATTAATAATAAAAAAGTTTTGCATTTGGTTCCAACTTAGCTAGACATACGTATATATCAAAATATGCCGCCTTCTTAAAATCAAATATGGCGGACTAAATCGAATTTGACTCTCCATAAAGGATTGCTTTTTCTTGTGTGGTAAGGCATTTTTAAACCCTTTTATGTTGTAAATGATTTTGTAAATGATCTAAGCTAGTCATAAACAACGAGGTATCAATCATTAAAATTGCTTTAGTAGTTCTCAAGATGTTAGTATTTGTTCTAGCGATTATTGTTTGCATTTTAGAGACTTGCATATCTGCATTAATTTCTTCCTAAAATCATTATTACTGAACCGATTTATTGAAAGGAAATTAATGCTGAAAAAATTGGCAATCGTATAGTCTGAAACAATGGTTGAAACAAAAATGATATCTTGGAAGCCGCTAAACCGATTTCTACGATTCGTAACTTGTTTGCGGCGGAGATTGAGCTATTTTACGAATTTGTAGAGCATTTTGAAATAAATTATTTCACGGAACATCAGAATAAACGAGCCTTTGCCAAGGGTCTAGTTTGATACTGTTTGTCATCTTGGAATTTAAAGTAGCTAATAAAAAAACATATTTGCTCAAAAGCCTAATCCCTGGTCTAGTTTGAAAGTTAACATGAAAAACATTTTGTTCCGACTCGGTATATGCTATTGCTAAAAATTTGGCATCTATACATCATCCATCATCATCAAAATAGACAAATATCCGAAAAAATATTGATTTCAGTAAAAAAATTAAAATCATATACATTATATTCCAATACCCACGGCAATTGCCAGTAATTGCCAGCCCCAGGCCACATTTCAAGTTATTTTTTGTGTTTTTTTATGAAATATGTAAAAAATATGTCAAAAAATCTTAAACTAGGGGGGGGGGAGGCCTTGCGGTCCTTAAGTTAAATTGTCATGATTGGTTGCTTTCACACACATATGCATATTATTACCATATATAGTACGTATTATTCCAAAACCCACGGTACCTTACGATGGATGATGCACACATATTTGAAATAGCAATATTAATGGACATAAGTCTATCCTTTTTGCGCTCGTGAAGAAAAAATGTCCGATTGTTTTACTTTTACACATGAATATTATTTTATTCGTGTATTTGTCACGTGAAATCATCGGCGCACAGTTGACAAAAACTATATCTACGTAAATTCAGTCATTGTGTAAATGGGTAACAGGGAGTATTGAAATATTAAGTATATGTTAAAAATCTAAAAAAATGATTATGATCAAAAACCATCAGACATTTCACTCAAAGTTGCGCCTCTTTCTTCAAACTCAGTTACTCAATGCTTTCCATTGATATGTGATTTCTGGCCTTAGTCTGCTCGATTACTGCTACTACAATGCTCAGTATCACCGGTGCACGCGGCTTCAACGGTGATTAAATAGTAGGCTATAGCCACCTTTGAATATTCGACAAGATCGCCAAACAACGAAGAAAACGCGCGAATTTTTTTCAAATTATTTTGATAGTTACTTTTTTATAAAACTTGAATTTTTTATTTCTATTTTAAAGTTTGATTTCCACTGACATTGAAAATTTTCATTAGTTTTATTTTGTGCGTGTGTAATTTGTTTTATCTTCAATTTATATGATTTTGCAATATTGGATTACATAGGGGTACATTAAAAAAATGTGAGTAGATTTGGTTGATGTTGGTACTGGGTTTATACAGACAAAAATAAATTTAAAAATTAAAATCTTTTCCTATTTTATACAGCCAAATAAAAATTAAATTTTAACACTATTTTGCAAAAATACCGTAAAAACATCTTGGATTAAACAACAAAGTTGGATTGCTTAAAATGGTACATACTAAAAAAACTGAAGTTCTACACCAAAACAACAACAAAGTTTATGTGACGCGATGTCGCAGATGCGTTTATTGGTTTTCATAAAAATTAAATAAAATATAAAAATTGCTCTGTTCTTTATTTTATAAAAGTTGGTCAACTTTTTATTTTATAGAGCTGGTCAACTTTTATTTTAAATTTTGTTTTTCCATAGAGATCTTTGATTTTTATTTTATATTTATTTATTTTACTTTTATTTGTATAAACCCAGAATTAATCAATATTCCTAATTTTTAGTGCACACAAGCAATTTTTAAATGGATAATACCAAGGCCATACCTATGGGAAGATCAAGGGGGATCAATCCCCCTCCCTCCCCGAAATTTTAAATATAATAAAATATTTAGTAGTGATAAGTAGTAGAGATATGTGCAATTCTCTTTTTTATGACAGAATTGCCTTTAATTTTTTAGATTTTTGCTCATTGCTAAAAACATGCTCAAACTAAATTTTGGTTAAGTATTCCATTTTCTAAGCAAACTAAAATATTAAATTATATTTTATAGATAAATGCATGCAAAATATTTTTGTGCTTTAAATTTCACTCATCCCACATTTTTCTTTCAATTTCTAACAAAAACCCGTATTGCTTGATAACATCAATATTTTAATCAGAAACAGTTTTTATATTACTTGACTTCACTGCGAAATTAATCCAAGATTTGAGCACCTGCTGAAAAATAGTTTCATATTTTGTCCTGTTCTTAAACTTGATTTTTGCCCAGTCAATGATAATTAATTTTTGCTTGACAAATATATATTTTACTAAAAAACTATGCTTGGTTCTTGAATTTTAGCGATTAAACTGTCAAGTTTCCCATTTTGAGAACACTTATAGTTTATTTAAAGTTTTTTAAAAATAAAATAAAACCAAATATTTTTAGTAATTAGGCGATATGTTTTCTAGTTTAATAAAAATTTTTACTTAGTTTTATTTTCAACTTAAAAAAAAACAAAATTCACCATTCAATTTTTTTTACGTTTTACATTTTTTATAATCAAAACCTGATTTTATTTTTTTATTATTTTTTCAAATTAGGTAAGTATTCAATGCACCTAACTATTAAACAGTTTCGCAATTAAATTTATTCTTTAGATTTTAAAAAAACCGTCTTTAATAAGGCATGATTGTGCCAAAGTAGAAGCATAATTTGTTTCTAATTAATTGAAGTATTCACACGTTAATTGAAATCTCATATCAACAAAAATAAAGCTGTTGTTCTGGGTGTTAGGCAACCCAAAACAACTAGGTCTTATGAATGGCTGTAAGTGCCTGCTGGCGCCATTTTTTTTATTTAGCAAAATACAGATCAGAAAAATATATATATTTTTTTTTATGGCAGATTAGAAACACAAGTGGGGCTTCATCCGAGTATAAAGTTTAAAAAATTATGTAACATTTAAATCACAAAATATATTAAAATTCGGTGTTGGATAAAATTGGAAAAATGGAAGGTTCGGTTCCACGATTAACATTAATATTGATTTCAACAAGTCACAGGGTGCAAAATTGACAAAAAAATTTACAAACTTTTTGTTGATAGCGAGGAGTGGCTCGGTATTTCCTTTTGGTGTACAGGTAGGGGAAATACCAGAAAATACCTGGGAAGTACTGGGAAATATACTAGGAAATACCGGGAAGTGTTTGGGAAATACTAGGAAATACCATTGAAATTTGAGGAAATACAAGGAAATACCGTAGGAATTATACCGTAGGTATTACCTTTTGGTGTACAAAAATCGGCGATCGAGTCACCCTTCGGTTGACAGCTTTTTTCAAAGGTTCGATATCAGCAAAAATTCAAAAATATGCTAGAAATTAATATTTTCTGCAATTTCCAACACAAAACGCAAATTTCCCAAAATTCTATTTTAAACTTTAACCGAACCGAACCGAACCGAACCCCCCCCTAAATTTTCGGAAATACTAGGAAATACCATTGAAATTTGAGGAAATACAAGGAAATACCGTAGGAATTATATCGTAGGTATTACCTTTTGGTGTACAAAAATCGGCGATCGAGCCACCCTTCGGTTGATAGCGTTATTCAAAGGTTCGATATCAGCAAAAATATGCTAGAAATTAATATTTTCTGCAATTTCCAACACAAAACGCAAATTTCCCAAAATTCTATTTTAAACTGCTTAACCCCCCCCCCTAAATTTTCTCCTGGTTAGGACCCGGGATAATACCATTGTTTAACAATAATAGAACATCTAGAAATAGTTTTTAGGAACAAAAATGGGTACAGCCTAAATCCTTTTAAACTTAAGCAAACCTAAAATTGTTGAAATTTCCAGAATTTAGTTAGAAAAAATCATTCCAATCGGAAAAAAAATTGTTTTCTATTAAATAAAAATCCAAAATTTAACATTTTACGAAATTCTGACAAAGTATTTTAAGGTCTCCCTTAAACTATTTTAAAAGCAAACGGAACACCTTATTTATCTAAGTATAGTCTTAGGTATTCTTAAATTGCATTATTGCCGGATTAGTACGTAATATCTACGTGATATTAAACATATTAATTTGTCGTTAGTTAATCAAACTACCTTATATACCTGTTTTAAAAGTCGCCAAAGAATTATTTAAAATGTAATTTATACCAAGGCGCCAAAATAGTTTTGAAAAACTTATTCATGTTTCTGTCTATAGACTAGTTACCAATCTATGTATATTTATTGTGAAACAACACAAAATAAAGATTTACTATATAAATACAAACTTTCGAAATCAGCATTTGTCAGAGCCAATAAATATCTCGACCCTAAAATTTTAAAACAAATTGAAACGAATAAAAATATTATAATAATTGCATACCATAGATATAGAAAAATAATTAGATAACGCTTCAAATACTGCGCAATCTCCAATAGGGGCGACGGAGTTGGCCGCCATTTCTTCACAGATTTTAGGTACAGGTTAGGGTCCTAGAGGTTTGCTATGGTGAACAAGCATATATGGTTACTAAATCACGAATACTGCTTCGCCAGGTTAGAGGTTGCCTTGAAAAATAAGCAGTGACACTTTATAAAATATATTTAATTGAGATCAGTGGCTCTATATGATGTTGCTGTTGGCCTTGCTCAATTTGTGAAAAAATGGCAGATTTCAATTTCTTCCCATTTCCTCCAGTCTGCGCAGGTTCGACAAGCGTTCTATTTACTTTTCTATTTCTATGGTGCAAACATACAAATCTACAAACCTCAATATTACAATATACTGATATCAATCCCTAATTGTGTTTTCAATTTTTCAGGTGTCATCGCCCACCATGTATGTTCGAATCTCAACATTACGAACAAGTTGTCTTATCGTGCTGCGTGTGAATGTGGCAAATCACCCAAAAGTGCCCCAGGTGCACTGGCCACCTCCTGGTGGCAGCAGCAATCCTTTATCTCATTTTAGTGGCCAAATTGATTAACTGTCAAGCTATCGGTGATGTAGCTAATGATAGAGGCATTATCGAAGACTACGAGAAAGATATAGGTCGTTCTAGGGGTAACAAAGATAACTATGAGAATTATCCAGATAAACCAAATGAAAGGGATCTTGCTTATGGCTACAAAAGAGAAGGGGTGAGCTTTAAAAGAAGTAAAGTAGTTTTTGAAAATAACTTAGGCAAGTCTAATAGCTTAGAAACTGATGTAGCTTATAATTCAAACCATTTGGGAATAGAGAATAAAGAAATTTTAAACGATACCGATAATTCGGCACACCACAGACATTTCGAGGGCTACGAAAAAGATATAACTGACGTGGGTCAATACAAGCATTTTGAGATAAACACTAAAAATGATCAGATCATAACCAATGATAAAAATGCATCTAAAATATATGCTAGTGATATTAAAATTAATAATCATGAAGAAACCAGTGTATTAGATGGAAATGTAATCCAGGAAAATCATAAGAAATCCATAGTAAGCCATAAAAGTAATAGAATTACTACAAAAATTAGACCAAACCATGGGAAGCGCCGAAAAAGCAATGCAGATCAACTTAAACCATTAGAGATAGACTCTAAGGCGTACAGCTTTGTTAAAGTTAAATATACCCGAGGTTCTAATGATAACTATGGGAGTGATAATAGTCCGGTTAATGAGGAAATTGTTCATTTTTATGCGCAGAATGTATTGCCTGATGGTGAGGTAGAAACTAGGGTGTTCTATAAAGGAATTTTTGCAAAGGAGACATCTGTTGGACAGAGGTAAGTACCAAGAGCTTTAAATCGATTAATGATATAACAAAATTGTGTTTTTTTTTATCTTCTATCTGTGCTTCTATATTTGAGTCTGGTCAGTTTAGAGGAACTGACCACTTGACAAACCTCACCGAGAATAATTTAAAACCAGATGTGAAATGGCCTATTTAATCTAAGTATAGCGGTTATTACCTAGGTATGACTATAATGTGTAGTCAGTCAGTGATAAAAGCGATGCCCAATCACAGGGCACTTCGGGAATTGATATAATTACCAATCTTACCCAACCTAATCTGACATGACCAGATAACATCGCCCATTGATGACACCAATATCATAGGTTCGTGGACAGGGAGCCCTCATCATTGCCTCTTACCTTTTTTTTTTTCGTTTATTTCAATCCCCAATCGAAAAGAGTCCTGTTAGCCAGAAACTGTTCTACTTTTTTGAAATAAAGTTCAGGTTTAACCAACTTTGAAGAATGTAAGTACAATAGGTACAACGACTATGAATGCAATTTGTAACAAAATTTAACCGCCTGACAAGTGGCTAAATCTAGATATAAAAATAAAATTTCTTAGAATTATATGAGTACGTGAAAAATCTCAGGCAGTCTTATTTCGACTACTGTCTTGTGGACTACTTACCGACCCTTTTTTATGTTGGGCTCGCAAATTAAGTGCTCATAAAAATGTCGTTTAGTTAAACCTTTGTAAGAAAAATAAACTTTTGAAAATGTGTTTTGAACTGTGGCTCATTTCTTTTTTTTAATAACAGAACAATTAAGAGCATTTATCACTTTTGCTAGCCTTCTAAAATGGCAACTTTTTTATGGGTTCTCGTAATATTCTTAAAACACGTAAGTTTTTGCTACATAAGTGGGTCTTTTCAAAGTTTATTTATGGTTCATATAACAATTTTTGTAGTTTTTGAAGTTTTTCACTGTTTTATGCAAAGTCGTTAAGTTTTTAGGATATAGGGGCTAGGTATTAATTTTGTAAATTATTTGTGTAACGAACTTGGATTTAAAACATAAGATTTTTTTTCGTAATAGGGTTTGCCAAGATATCTGTTTTATGGGACTAGTTTCGCAAGACTTTCATTTTATCATAAACAGGTATTTTCCCAGTCACTATTGCCAGAGCGGTAGTTTTGGGGATATTTATAAAACACACAAAACTCAACAGACTGTCTATTGCTTTTTTTAACAAATTTTATAAAAACTAAAAATTCTGCCAACTTTTAAGACATTTATTTAAAAAAAAGCAAATCATAACAAAAAAAAATGTATGTAAAAACACGGCAAAAATGTAATTTTCTATGAATTAAATTTGAATTTTTTTAGCAAATTAAATACCTAACACAAAAACATTAAGTTACGTACATCAGACCAAAACCACTCACTTTTTAAAAAAGATTTTAGAAAATGGTATTTAGATTAAATCAGATACCTACCTAAATCCACTGGTTTTAATTGAACTAAAAATAGTTTTATATCAAGGTATATGTTTAGAACAAGATTTAAAATAAATAAAAAAAAGATTTATTTACGCTATAAATATAACACGTAACTTTTTGCTTTAAACTTTGGAGTATAACAAATTTAGAAAAGTCACAACACATTTTCAAAACGTGAGTATATCTCGAATTCCGAATTTATAAATCAACGTTGACCAAAATTTATTGCATTTGGGGAAAAATTCATCAATTCGAGAATTTCAAACAAACTCATTATATATTTTTTGAATTTCGAATAGTAATTTAAGCTTTTAGATTAAAAATAGCGTAGGCAACTTAAATCTCAAAAAGTGAAGATTCAAATAATATTTGTGTATTTATGTTTATCGACATTGGTTTACACTTTGCATAAATTTTTTGCAAAATTTTACACTATTTTGCACACCCTTATCTTAAAAAAACTAAAATACGCCTTGATTTTTTTTTTAATTGATAAATATATCGTCGTGGTTTCGATAAAAATTACACTATGTGTTCAAAGGGAATTTTTACGGGACAGACAAAAATTAGTTAGTGGTAAGTTCGAGGGGTCATCAGCTTTCAACAGTACTGTACAAATTTCACAACAGTACCCGACAGTACCACGACAGGATCCAACAGTACTCGACAGTACACGACAGTACTCAACAGTACTCGACAGTACCACGACAGGACCCAACAGTACTCGACAGTACACGACAGTACCCAACAGTACTCGACAGTACACGACAGTACACGACAGTACCCAACAGTACACGACAGGACCCAACAGTACACGACAGTACCCAACAGTACTCGACAGTACACGACAGGACCCAACAGTACTCGACAGTTTTTTTGGAGACGGCGCGGTTCAAATTTCTACGGCGCGGTTCGGTTCATTCATTCATATATGAAACGTGCGAAGGCCCTATCGGCCTTCCCCAGGATGACCTTTTTTTTTGGTCGCAAGATTTGTGAGCGCGGCGCGGTTCCCCAAAGATGATGACCTTTTTTTTTTTTTTTTTTTTTTTTTTGCTCGCATGTTTGTTGAGGGCGAGGCACGACGACAGTACTCAACAGGACCCAACAGTACACCGCCAGGACCCAACAGTACACCGCCAGGACCCAACAGTACTCGACAGTACACGACAGTACTCAACAGTACACCGACAGGACCCAACAGTACTCGACAATACACGACAGTACCCAACAGTACTCGACAGTACACGACAGTACCCAACAGTACTCAACAGGACCCAACAGTACACGTCAGGACCCAAGTCCTGTTGGACGCTGTACAAAATTTTAGGGTGCCGATGACCCCTCGGGTAAGTTAATATTTTTAACTTTCTAGCCCGCGCAGGAACGGCTAGAATTTTTTTTCGATTTTCGAGATAACGCCGAAATTGTGTTGTTTGGACCTATTTTAGCAATCTGTCGGTGTATGTGTGTGTGTGTATGTCTGTCCGGCCCACGATAACTCTGGAACCGCATAGTGACTTATAAATTAAATTCTGCTGTAAGGGTTTGTCAATAACCCCTCTATTATCAGCGCCCTTGAATTCTTTAACCTGACACACCTTGTACACATAACTAATCTGACCAATTTTCTAAATCCCTTTCCCTTTTGCAGATGCAATTTCTAGCGACTTTTATTTCACCCCTCAATAAGTAGAAGTTTTATACCTCCCCATACGTCAAGTGGGCTTAGTTCTTTCACCGTAACATAAGAAACAATTGACAAAAGTATCTCGTAAAACAATGAACCTTCGGCCTACTTCATGTTGTTGGCACCCCCCTGCCTTTTTGATATAGTCGCACTTTATACTTCTTTTTAGAGACTTGGGGTGACAAACTGTCACCAGAAACTGATCTCGATCAACTCAAAGTTTCTCCCTCTTTGTTTCTGACACATATAAAACTAATGGTTTCTTTGTCATTGAGCAATAAGATCATGTAAACGGTCGGAAAATGAATTAACTTCTTAAAGATAAGAGGATAGGCATTGTGGAGAATGGCCAATAAAATAGGCTATCAATTGCAACATTTTTGGAGATTTGGACAAGGAGAGTAGTTGTGGGAGATTTTTGGGAGTTAGGCTTATGTGTAATTTATAACCTATTTTAAATTGAATTTTAGATAATTCTTTTAAAAAGAATATTAAGGAGATACGTGCAGTGCAGCTCAAATACTAAACAGATTAGTAGTACTATAAGGTTTAGTAAGATAATAGTAGCAGAGGCCGTGAAGATTTTGGGAACTTATTTTCTTAGTCAGCAAATTTAATATCCATAGAATTGTTCATTATTCAATTCTAAACAAAATTTGTTATATGAATACCATGGGGTTTTCCGCGTAAAACGCAAAATAAGATATGAATACGAGAAACTTATTTTCTTAGTAATAAAATTAGTTGTAGGTACTTGTAAAGGCTATACTTAAGTTAACTCAGGGTTATCAAAACGGACGGACCACGATCCTCCACTTTGTTGACGTCAAATTCCGGGCTGATTTTTTTTTGATGGTCACGTTACGACACAGCTGATTATCTTTCAAATATTGAAGTTGGAATGACGGTTCATAAATATTTGATTTAAAAAAAAAAATAAAGCCGGTTTTGAGATTGTTTTTACTATATTCTTTCAGAACATTTTTGTTTTAATCTATAGAATTCCTTAATTTTTCAGAACCGCTTCATTAGCTCACACAAAAATTAAGTTTAAAGCAGAAGCGAATGTGACAATCACAGATAACAAAGTCAAATATATGTCAAATATAACAGTTGGCATGTGGTACATGGAGGGTAATTTGAATTCAAAATATCTGTTAAATCTTGAAGATTTTAACCTTTTAATCATTTTGCTTCCTTATAAAACTTTGATGGAATATCGGAATGGTGTCTGAGAATATTTCACTGAAATTTTGCGAGAATCTGTAGTGCCATTTTGAAAATATCATAAAAAAACGTCTAACCTCCCATAAGATGGGAAAATTTAGCCCCCGTAGAACAGTTGATTTTTTCAGGGTCGTGGCCTCTATTTTTGTGTTGCCCTTGGTTAACTGAAAACAATTATCTGGCTAATCTCTAAGGATGGCAAGTATTGCTGACAAGTGAAAAACAATATGAAATGAGTGCCCTTATTTTCTTGGTTCTGAAAGTTTATGAGATGATAGGTTATATTATAACAAAAGCTTAAAATATATATCTTGCTGTTATTTAAGCCAAGCCTTGCCAGAGTTACCTGATGCCCGTCAAGCTGACATCTTGGATTATGTTAATATTTGTCAGACCCACGTACAACACATAACACACATGTTCGTAAAAGCTTCGTTGTCGATTTACAGACTTGAAATTAATTGTTTTTCGTTGATGGCTCTCGCAGTTTTTAAGATATTTAGCTCAAACCTAAAACCTAAATTAAGCTGCAGGGTATACGTCCCTAGGCATGCCAAATAATAATATAATCTAAAATAAAATAGTTTTTCGGCGGGGATGCTCCTTTTTACTTTCCTCTGGACCTGGTGCGTCATTAATAGATTTTACGATACAGAATAAATGTCTTATTTGATCTAAAAACTTTTCGGTATCTTGCAGTTTTTTTGTATCTGCGGCTGTTAACGAGCAATAAATTAATTAACTATTTTCTAGACTGAATATTAGAGCTTTTCTGGTAAGGCTTTCGTGTACCATGTTAAAAAATTTTAAAACTAAGGAAGTAAGTTCCTGATTTTACAATTTTGAAGACGCCGCTAAGTGCATTTTCCAACTTTGTAAATCAGCCAGAGTTATTTTTATTATAGTGTATTATAACATCAGTTTATACGTTCAGTTTTAAGACTGATAAAAAAGGCAAAAATCAGCCTAATTTTTGGATCCAAAAATTTTCAGCCATACACCACTTGAGGTAAGCCAGAGTACTTTTCTTATAATGTTTATGATCTGTTCTTCTCAGTGTAAAAGATTTATAACTAAGAAAATAAGTCGACTCATATCATTTACTGAGCTTAACATACTTATTCATATAGAATAGACTAAGAAAATAAGTTCCAAAAAATATTCATGGCCTCTCCTACTATAACATTTTAGATGCGAAAATTGACTTGGATTTACATTTTAAATAAAACCTTCGAACATAGTTCAATTTTCTAAGAGCAAAACTTATTTTAAACATACACAGGCTGTTTTTTTTAAAAGGTTTCAAAAAACCCTAGTCGATGTCGATCTTGTTTACGAGGGGGACAATTTTTGGCTATTTTGACATTTTTGTAGTACTTTGAAGGGCAAACTTTACTTCTATATTTTGAATAGGCAGTGTTGGATTTTTTAGGTAGCAAAATTAAACAAAATCTGACAATATCCTGACGTCCAACACATGACTGATATTTATATAAATCTGGTGATATTGATCTTTCTCTCTTTGTCCACTAAAAGTCTAAGCCAGACGTTAGCTACATTCATTAATCCAAGCTTACTAATCGGTGTTCATTAATCCATTTTTTTCTTACTCTTTTTATCCATCCTTTCCGTATAAGAATTTTTTTAAAATAAATAGTTATGCGCGGTTTGAGGGTTTGTTCATCAATTCCTGTAACCAAAATTATCTACTTAAAAAGTCTTTGTCCGGTTTTTCATAATTTGGCAAACAGCAATTGGGATCGAGGGCTTTTGTTTGAATTGCACTTCTAATAAACATATGTTTCTTTTTTTTACCCGATCTAATTTTTTTTTACGAAAACCAAGCTAAATATAAAATATTCGGTGCGGACCATAGACGAATGACAGAGATAGACCAGACACTTACACGGTGGGAGTTGTATTACTAAATCGGCCCAGTATACCGGGGTGTCGTGCACGAATCAGCGCCTCTCCAACTTTGTGCACCGTACTAAACATTTACAGGGGGATTTGAAACAATATAACGCTTGCGCAGTTTGTCTCTAAGCTACAGGATGGCTTTTTAAATTATTGTATACCGGATGCTCGTAGCCATCAATGAAATCGTTCTCCAATCAAGCTACATCTTTTAATATAGTGTTTTAAACAGTTTTTATCAAATTAAATTTTAACACTAAAAAAACTCATTCTACTCGTCAATTACATAGATTTAAATTTAAACGATGCGCGCTGATAAGAATGAGTTATTTTGTGTCAAAGCTCAATTTGCTTAAAAAGACTCTATAAACACCAATCAATAAGGAAGCTTAATCAAAGAATGTTTAAATTAATGACTACTAGCAATAAAAAAAAGGAAACTTAAATTTTTATTCAATCTATAAGGTTTAAAACTTTGTTTCCCATTCATTTAGGTACATAAATTTCCTAATTTTCTAGTTAAAAAAAGGCTTTTTGACGAATATTCTAATTTCCTTTTTATTAGTGCATAGAAAATATTTACACATTCTACATTAACTTAAATTAATAATGTATACTTTTACAATGCTTTATTCATAATAATAATGCAAATATAGGTTTCTATAAACGGAAACTTTTTTAATTGTTTTTTCATGAAAAATAAAAAAATGTAACGTAAGCCTTACAAAGTAAAGTGAATATTGCCGGTTATTCATTTAATTAAACAGGATCCGACATAATGATCTCCCACATTTTGCACTGCCACTGTGCCTGAATCACTGAAGAGAGGGGAAGCTTAGCGTAGTTGGTTGGTAGCTCGCGGCTTGCAATTACCTTGCCATCGTGCCTTCGTTATCGAGACATTAAGCAAAAGTAGGTAACGAATCTGTGATTACGACACAAAGAACTTTTCGTACTCACTTCGCACTTGTAGACATGCTTTAGTTCCAGATACTTTGGGAATATCTGAACACTATTCCCGAACCATTGACGAATTGAAAGCAGCAATACACCAAGAAATTACAGGAATATCGCTTTAGAGTTACTGCACGAGTGAAACTTTCAGAAATCAGCTTCGACTGTGTACCGAAAAAAATGAAATATAAATAGCATTTACAATGGCGTTTTTATTGTGGGAGATCATTCTGCCGGACCCTGTATATAAGTATAGTTAAATAATCTATGTTTTTCCGAATATTAACATTTAAAACTAAACATTTAAAACTCCGTCCAGGTTCAACGTGTCCATCACACACTATATATTTGTGAATTTCGTCTTTCGTCAAAGTTAGTTTTTTTGCCGAAGTATTTTTTTTAGGTTCCGTTTGGGAATAGCGCTTGCTAACATAGTCTTCGCACCCACAAACACAAAATTGTTTTCTTTTAAATTTCTTAATTACCGATAGGCCACAATTTAGCAAAAAACATTTTTTAAAATAAGGTAAAAAGTCGAAAAATGACGAAAAACTGCAACCACAAATGAAAAATGCCGAATTACATTTACGTCATATTTTTATCTGTTTTGCCAATGTTAGTCATAATCAAAAACATATACCGAGAGTAGCGGTTAATGTCCATGGCGACAGCACAGAAGTCTGTACATAATATTTTTATACCAGGGGTCACGGTCTGTAATAAGCGCCCCTCGAACTTTGTATTCCGAACTAATGTATACAGGGGGTATGTATAACAGTATTATGACAAGACCGGGGTGCTTTCCTTACTATAAGTAATTAGTATACTGTGGTGCGGACCGAACTCTATGAGTCGATCGGCTGACAGGTGACAGGTCAGATCATTGTATTTTTAAAAAAATATGTGTTGTGTAATATGTCTGTTTTTAATTTTAAATGTTGTTTAGTCTATTTTTAATGATTTTCATTTTTTGTGTTCCGGATTTTCGTTTGCTGAAAGATGTTTCTTAACAGAACTGTCTACCAGACCACTTGATAATGGTTTTATAACCGAAACGCATCGGGGTTAGACAATAAAATTATTTGTGAAGTAAGCAGGACTTTTATATGTATATATTTACAGCATTTGTTCGTCTTAAGGCGCATATTCAGTTGAGCACAAATGCGAACGAGACATTCGTACGGCCTCGCAGCGAGGCATACGTATTCCTGATCCAGTGTATATGCGCGTATTAATCGAACAAAATCAAACCAAACCTAACTCGCCCTGGGTGGTTAAAAATGCGTTTAATTTGAGGAAATTTTGCGACATATTCATGAACCAAACCCTGTATACCCATCTAAAAAAACAGAAACCTATAAATATAAATACAAGAATAATATTTGATTTTTTTTAAAAATTTCAATGTAAACTCTGAAAAAAAAAGAAATATTTAAATGATAACAGACAGGCATTTAAAACCAGATAACTTATTATTTACGAACATTTAATCGTAAATCGAAACGGTAGACCATCGATCAAAGTTTTACCTTTTAAAAATTTAGTTTTATCTTAATATTCTGACTAAATTAAAGTAAGTAATATAAAAAACATGACATTAAAGAATGAATGGATCACCGATTGGTTTTTTTTAAATGCAAGTTTTAAAAGTATTGGGTAATCAAACCAGAGAGAGGTTATTATTACGTAACTAATGCTCAAACCTTGGTTAGATTTACCCTAAAAAACAGGTCAGTCGGTCAATATACCTAAGAACAATTCGCCGCAGCCGATTCGCCGCGGGACAATTCGCCGCCGGCCGATTCATGGCGGGGACGATTCGCCGCGAGATTTTTTGTTTTATGATATTACCATTGGCAATTGTTTAAACAGTTTTATTTAGCTGGACTTCATATAATATATTTGTTTATTTGTTTGATCATAACTTTTTCAAACTTTTCCAACTAGTTATTTGGTGGTTAGTATAATACAAATTTAACATTTTTTTTATTAGAAAAATAAATAATATGGCGAATTTTCCTATTTATGAAACGATTTGCCTCAAACTTGAAACATCACGGTGCTTAGGGTAACTTAATACAATTTTTGACTTAAATTTAAAACAATGAAAATGGCGTATTTTCCCATTTATGAACCGATTTGCATCAAACTCGGAACTTTGAGATCTTTCCAGTCGCTGATTATTCTTTTTAACTAAAATTTTAAAAAATCAAAATGGCAGTTCCACAATGGCGCACTTTCTTGTTTATAAACCGATTTGCCTCAAAATTGGGGGGGGGGGCTGATTTCTCAGGGGGGGGAAGTCTCATGATGGCGAATTTTATACTCTTTAA
Source organism: Aspidapion aeneum (assembly GCA_963576565.1). Lineage (NCBI taxonomy): Eukaryota > Metazoa > Arthropoda > Insecta > Coleoptera > Brentidae > Aspidapion > Aspidapion aeneum. The sequence goes on along the minus strand of OY755044.1, from coordinate 53,075,481 downwards.
TCTTTTTATTCATGCAATATGTGAAAAATATCTAAAAAAATCTTAGGCTTGGGGGCCTAGGCCCCGAGGAACCCGCCATTTTCAGGTTTTAAAATTTAAATCAAAAATTGTATTGAGTTACATTAGGCGCCGCGATGCTTCAAGTTTAAGGCAAATCGGTTTATAAAATAGAAAGTGCGCCATTGTGGAACCGCCATTTTGATTTTTTAAAATTAAGTTAAAAATAATAATTAGCGACCTGAAAGATCTTAAAGTTCCGAGTTTGATGCAAATCGGTTCATTAATGGGAAAATCCGCCATTTTGGATCCGCCATTTTATTTATTTTTTTAATAGAAAAATTGTTGAATTGTATACTAACCCCAAATACCTAGTTGGAAAAGTTTCAAAAAAGTTATGATCAATCAAATAAACAAATATATTATATGAAGTCAAGCTAAATAAAACTGTTTAAACAATTGCCAATGGTAACATCATAAAATAAAAAATCTCGCGGCGAATTGTCCCCGCGGCGAATCGGCTGGCGGCGAATTGTCCCACGGCAAATCGGCTGCGGCGAATCGGCCGCAGCGAATTGTCCTCTGCCCACCTAATACATGGGTACCTAATATGATTCGAAAAAATGTTTAAAAAAATCAGGGATAAAAAGTTAAAATCATCAGTGGCGTACGCAGGGGGGCTTAGGGGCGGAAGTCTCCCAGCCTCTGAATATTGATTCCTAAAACATGATTTTTTTCTAAAAATGTATCGATCTGCGCTCAAGCCCCCCCCAGGATTAATTTCTGCGTACATCACTGAAATCATGGATGAAAAGTGACAGATTAGGAATCCTAAAAAAAACTGATCTGATACCTTCCCAGCTAGCTGAGCTAGCCTATTAGCACACTTCAACTGAAGCTATCCTAATCACCCTTAAAAACAGTGTTTTGTAAATATCTCGAAAACTAAAGCTCCTACGAAGTTTTTGGTTATAACGCAAATTATTGCGCAAAATGTGGTCTACTATATTCCGATAATAATAATGGATTTTGGCCAAAACCTAATCAACTCGTTAGAGTGTCGAACACTATTTTATTTGAAAATTTTATAAAAATAGGTTTAGCGGTTTAGGAGCTATCGTGTTACGGACAGAAAAAAATACACACACACTTACACACACATACACAGACAGACATCATGACGATATTGCTAGGATAGGTCAACATACACCTAAAGAACACATTTTCGGTGTTATCTCAAAAAAAAAAATTTCGTCGGAAACAATACCTTTTCTAGCTGCGCGGGCTAGGAAGGTAATAAAAAAGCCGATAAAAAATTCCAAAAGTGCGAAAATCGTTTAAACCTCGTGATAAAAGTAACTTTTTTACCTTGCACAGATTGTATCTATCACTACGATCATGCTACAAATATGATATTATTCACGACCAAATAATGTCGTGTAATATGTCGCTTACACTTTTCACGTTGAGAATGTATTGATTGCAAAGTTTTTTAACTCGCACGTATTCTATATTAGTACTATTATAGAAGTGTGACCTATGGTGGTTGTATATAAGAAAGTTACTTCGATTTCAATATCTTTGCGTTTCAGATAATTTTAAATATTTTTGCGTTTCAGATGATTTTGAAACTTTTTTTGTCCCGCTGTATGTCGGTCTATCTGTAGCGATTACCGCGCATAATTCAAAAACTGCTTCCTCGATTTTAATGAAATTTGATACCTAGGTTGGGCGTCGGCTCTAAATGGTTCCGTTTAAAAATCAATAAAAGCCACTGGACATAAGCCAAAAAAAAGGTGGGGGTAGAATCGTGTGAGCTTAGGTGCCCATAATTTGGCAGAGTATTAAGGCAGGTAATTGTGATTGTGAAATATGTATTTTTTTGAAGTTTGCTTGTGTAACTCGATATTTTGCCACTTTTGTTATCTAATTTCTAATTTTAAAAGTCCCTAACTGTACCTCCGCCGCTATTATGGTGCCAATCCTTTTATCAAAATCATAAAGTTTACATAAATCCTCCGACCACGCTTCTCTTTGTAAAGCTTTGTAAACTTTAACACCGCTTAACCTTTAAGAGGTGCAACTAAGCTATCTTTTTAAAAGGATTTAAATTTGGGATCTAAATGATCACTTTTCTATCAGGCTTGTTAAAAGTTACACGACAATCCCATTCAAAAAGTTGCCGGTTGCCGCAAAAGGCAAATGTAGAGTGGAAAGGCTAAGCGATCTAAGTGCCAAAAAGCATTTTTGTGGGAAACTCAAAAAAACTGTACAATTTATGCAAGCGGACTTACAGTTCATATCATTATTTTTGAGACAACTTTTTACTAATTTTTTTCGTTGGCGTATGCTATTTGTTATGGTACACAGCTGAGTAGTGTCAAAAAGATATCTCAAAAATTATGATATGGAGTTTACGGATAACGTCATTTTAAATATGCCATATAGAGCATAATGTGGGGAAATGACACTTAGCCCCATATTGGCCTTGACTCCTACATCATTTTGGGTGGAAAATCTAAAACTTGTATATTTTGGCACTTAGATCATTTAGCCTAGCCACTCTACAAATATCGAATTAAATTATGGTTACCAAAAAGTTTCTTTCCTATTTTTAATTTCTGATTTACAAATTTAACAAAGAAATTATGGGAGAAGCGAGTTTTCTTTTTGGTCATTTAAACAATGAACTACCAACATTTTACATTTTATTATTGTTATAAATTGCAATCAGATATAGCGGGTGGGCCAAAAAAAAACCGGACAACTTTTTTTTCATTATAGCTTTTGAACTGTACAACCGATTTTAATGGGACAAACTGCACTTGATAGAGAATTAATCAGAGTTTTGACTAAATATATTTTTTTGTTCGACATCTCAAAATCCAAGATGGCGGACGAAATTAAACTGTACCCTTCAAAGATGCTCGTTTATTCTTGTGTTGCGAACATGACTTAATTATTTTTTTAACTTACTAAAAAAGCTGCATGCTTGGCACGCACAATAAGGTATATACTAGCAAAATCGGTTCAGTGGTTCTAAAAAAAAATATTTTTGTTTCAACCATTGTTTTGCATATTATGCCTTGCCAATCATGTCTGCATTTATTTCCTTATAACTTCATTACTACTGAACCGATTTTGATGAAATAAAAAACATCAAAATTTACCGGACAAACTGCACTTGACAGAGAATTATTCAGAGTTTTGACTAAATATATATTTTTGTCCGCCATCTAAAAATCCAAGATGGCGGACGAAATTAAATTGAACCCTTCAAAGATGCTCGTTTATTCTTGTGTTGGGAACATCTTTTAATTATTTATTTAAATCAGTAAAAAATCTGCATTCTTGCCACGCACAACAGGGTATGAAACAGCAAAATCAATGGTTCTAAAAGAAATATTTTGGTTTCAACCATTATTGTGTTGAACATTATACGATTGCCTTGCCAATCATGTCTGCACTTATTTCCTTATAAATTAATTACTACTGAACCGATTTTGATAAAATAAAAAATGTCCTGGTGAGAATTGATTGCTTTTAAAAGATCATGACCAAAATTTATCGCCATCTTAAAATTTAGGATGGCGGACAGAATCATAGAGGAGAGTCGCCTAATATGGGGAGGTTTTTTTCGAAAATAGTAAAAAAATAGCATATGTTCAAAATTGGAAAAATCTTGTAGTGATAACGTTTTGCACCAGGACCGTTGATATATGTACAAAACTCCGCAAATTAGGAACCTGTGGGCGCCTAAATTGGGGAGGTCGAATTTTCGTATACATTCACCTTTACAGAAGCAATTTATAGATTCAGTGGGATGCAAAGTGTATTTAAAAAAGAATGGATGCTATTTTTAAGAAAATAACTTTAAAATCTGCTAAGATGCATTTATTAAGAAACAACTTTCTTATAAAAATCAAATGGATCCATGACGGATCTCAGACCTTCCCAGCTAGCCTATTAGCTCACAAGCCATGATATATCAGCCTTGAAAACAATTTTTGGTAGATATCTCAAAAACTAAAGCTCGCACGAAATTTTTGGTTCTAACACAAATTATTAAACAAAATGTAGTAATTTTTTAATTGTCAAAAACTGTCATTAGCAGTAATGGATTTTCACCAAAATCTAATCAGCTCGTTAGAGTGTTGAACACTATTTAACTATTTAACCTAAAAATTTTATGAAAATCGATTGAGCGGTTTAGGAGCTATCGTGTTACGGACAGACACACAGACACACATACTCAGACAGATATCACGACGATATTGCGAAGATAGGTCAAAATACACCCAAATAACACATTTTTAGCGTTATCTTAAAAAAATGTTGTCGTCAAAAATAATACCTTCTCTAGCCATTGCTGCGCGGGCTAGGACGGTAAAAATGAATTAAAAAGTCACGATAAATGGTCATTTAAACATAGCTACGGCCTTAGGACCAAGATCCTCGCATAGTGTGTAAATCCACTTGAAGCACACAGTGCAGCAAACCCAGTCTTCACCTTCGTGGTCATCTGAAAAAAGTCCACCGCAGTAAATGCACTCCGCATCTTCTTCATCAGACATTGAGTCGACTGCAGAGTCATCCATATATTGGGCTTCGTCTTCTTATTAGAGGATTCTTCTAATATGGGGAGCCCCAAGTTAGGACTCCCTAATCTTCCCATAATAGGAGACCCAGTTCTCTAAGGTTCATAACTTCAAAACATAAATATCATAGAAATAAAATTTCGGACTTCCATTGTCTTTATTTATTTTAAAACACGACGTTTCGGTTAGTAAGTATCTCTAACCGTTATCAAGTGTAAACTAAACAATCTAGTCTCTAGGCTACTACTTATACTACTTGGTGTGCAGTCAGGTGTGACGGCCCGCCCCCTTTTTAATCGTAAGGCGCCTGTTTTCCTTAAGGAGTGGTTTCCATATGTTTGGTATGTCCGTGCTTGGTTGACTGAAAACTACTTTATTCTGCATTACAAAACGCAGCTTCAATAAACTTTCGTTTTCGCCAATGCGCCTCCTTATGTAAAACTTTAGCTTCTGACCACTGAATCCTGTGATCATTTGACCATGCATGATCTGCTAAACCGGATTTTTCAATATCCCTAATTGGGTACTTTTTAGATGTTCATTTACTCTAACCTGAAAAGGGCGTTTCGTTTCACGTACATATGATTTACCACACTCATACGGTATTTGGTAAATACATTCCTTATTATTTGAGGGATTGTCTGGTTTTGTTTTAGTTACAAAACTTCTTATCGTATTTCCCGAAGAAAATACTGTTTTTATATTGTAGTGTTTAGCTATTCGTCTTATGTTTTCTGAAATCCCTTGAACATATGGAATGTTAATAACACCTAACGGATTATTATTTTGAGAATTTGGTACATTTAGTTTGTTTTTAATTTGAAATATCGTTGAGTTTATTAATTTCTCGGAATAACCATTCTGTTGTAAGTCCTTTTTAATGTTGTTAATTTCTGTGTTTAATTCTTCATTATTACTACAAATATTTACGGCTCTTAAATACAAACTTCTTATAACTCTTTGTTTTGTTTCAACAGAATGATTAGACTTAAAATTTAGGTACTGTCCCGTGTGTGTAGGTTTCCTTTATACAGTGGTTTGAATGTTTCTGTCTAATCGTTTGACAAGAACATCCAAAAAAGGTAAGGCCGAATCTTTTTCAATTTCCATGGTGCACTTGATTGTTGGTCGAATACCGTTTAAATGGTGTAGAAAATTTTTTAGTTCGTCATCATTTTCCGGCCATATAATAAATGTGTCATCCATGTATCGTAGCCATAGTTTGGTTTGACTCTCACTCCATGTAGATGTTTGCTACCACTGGCGAAAGAGATGAACCCATTGGGAGTCCATCATTTTGCGCGTAAAACTTATCTTTCACTTGAAAGTAAGAGTTACGGAGACAGAGCTCCAAAAGATCCATCACCCCCTCCACCGATAGCGTTGTTCTCTCATGAAGTGTATCATCAGTTTGTAATTTGTTTTTGATGATACTCAGTGACTCATTTATTCGCACGTTGGTATAGAGACTTTCTACATCAAAACTTACAAATCTATCGCCGGGATCTAATTCCATACCTTTTAAAACCTCGACAAAATGTTCCGAGTTTTTGACAAAAGATTCGGACTTACCCTGTAGTGGTTGAATTATGTCCAACAAAAACCTCGACAAAGTGCTGGTCGGTGAGTCCCTGGAACTGGTAATTGGTCGCAGTGGTATATCCTTTTTATGGATCTTTGGTAATCCATAAAAATGTGGTGCCTTACTGTGGTGTGGAGTTAGGCGGGATCTAACAGCGTCCGGGATATTTTCAGCATACTTCTTCAAAGTCCTGTAGATGCGTCCTTCTATGGTGGTGGTTGGATCTTTGGGTAGTTGCTTGTAGTCTCCTTTCTCCAGAACTTCTTGGATCTTTTTGTCGACATCCATGATCACCGTCGCGTTTCCTTTGTCGGCCGGTAGAATCTTGATTGATTTGTCAGCCTGCAGGTTCTTGATTGCCCGTTGTTCTTGACTGGTGATGTTTGTCTTTTGTTGCTTCTTTCTGTCCAACGTTGTTCTTACTTTATGGCGAAACTCATCAGCTTCGGGTTGAGGGAGACTAACGGTGTCTATTGCCGCAATAATATCTAGTGTCGGTGTCTGTGCCGGTGCAATGGCGAACTTAAGTCCCTTACTGAGTACCAATTCTTCGTTGGTGCTCAGAGTCCTTTTGGAGATGTTCACTATAGTGCTTGATGTTGTTCAGTCTGTTCTATCTTGAGTACGTGTCTGTAGTTTCTTAAGTTTTTCTCGGTGAGTTGATCTTATCTTTTGTCGTTCTCTGTTTCACGTACTGTCAATTTTACTCAGTATCGGTTCGTAGTCTTCCTCCCATGTGTGTCGTCTAATTTCGTCGAAACGCTCCTCCATGTCGGTGTTGAAGTTGGCTTTTCTCCATCGATGGTAACTGATTTGGGATCAGATTAGTGCTTGGCTGGTCCTCTCTAAGATCTTCTTCGTTCTCACTCCCGGAAAGTTGGCTTTTAGGCGAAAACCAACCGGAATGACACCACTGTCGCGCGCCTCGCACAAGAATGAAATGTGTTCTTCTTCCTTTATCACTTTAAGTTTGGTCTTCTCGTAGCCTCTGAATAGATTGTTGATTCCGGGTCCGTACCGTTCTTCAACTCTTTGTTTGAAACTCGTAGACAAAGATTGTGTAGAAATAAAATTTCGGACTTCCATTGTCTTTATTTATTTACTTACGACAAAAAGATCCAAGAAGTTCTGGAGAAAGGAGACTACAAGCAACTACCCAAAGATCCAACCACCACCATAGAAGGACGCATCTACAGGACTTTGAAGAAGTACGCTGAAAATATCCCGGCCCTGTTAGATCCCGCCTGACTCCACACTACAGTAAGGCACCACATTTTTATGGATTACCAGAGATCCATAAAAAGGATATACCACTGCGACCAATTACCAGCTCCAGGGACTAACCGACCAGCACTTTGTCGAGGTTTTTGTTGGACATAATTCAACCACTACAGGGTAAGTCCGAATCTTTTGTCAAAAACTCGGAACATTTTGTCGAGGTTTTAATAGGTATCGAATTAGATCCCGGCGATAGTTTTGATGTAGAAAGTCTCTATACCAACGTGCCAATAAATGAGTCACTCAGTATCATCAAAAACAAATTACACACTGATGATACACTTCATGAGAGAACAACGCTATCGGTGGAGGGGGTGATGGATCTTTTGGAGCTCTGTCTCCGTAACTCTTACTTTCAAGTGAAAGATAAGTTTTACGCGCAAAATGATGGACTCCCAATGGGTTCATCTCTTTCGCCAGTGGTAGCAAACATCTACATGGAGTGGTTCGAGGACCATGCGATCAACACAGCAAGAGTCAAACCAAAACTATGACTACGATACATGGATGACACATTTATTATATGGCCGGAAAATGATGACAAACTACAAAATTATCTACACCATTTAAACGGTATTCGACCAACAATCAAGTGCACCATGGAAATTGAAAAAGATTCGGCCTTACCTTTTTTGGATGTTCTTGTCAAACGATTAGACAGAAACATTCAAACCACTGTATATAGGAAACCTACACACACGGGACAGTACCAAAATTTTAAGTCTAATCATTCTGTTGCAACAAAACAAGGAGTTATAAGAAGTTTGTATTTAAGAGCCGTAAATATTTGTAGTAATAATGAAGAATTAAACACAGAAATTAACAACATTAAAAAGGACTTACAACAGAATGGTTATTCCGAGAAATTAATAAACTCAACGATATTTAAAATTAAAAACAAACTAAATGTACCAAATTCTCAAAATAATAATCCGTTAGGTTTTATTAACATTCCATATGTTCAAGGGATTTCAGAAAACATAAGACAAATAGCTAAACACTATAATATAAAAACAGTATTTTCTTCGGGAAATACGATAAGAAGTTTTGTAACTAAAACAAAACCAGACAATCCCTCAAATAATAAGGAATGTATTTACCAAATCCCGTGTGAGTGTGGTAAATCATATGTAGTTGAAACGAAACGCCCTCTTCAGGTTAGAGTAAATGAACATCTAAAAAGTACCCAATTAGGGGATATTGAAAAATCCGGTTTAGCAGATCATGCATGGTCAAATGATCACAGGATTCAGTGGTCAGAAGCTAAAGTTTTACATAAGGAGGCGCATTGGCGAAAACGAAAGTTTATTGAAGCTGCGTTTATAATGCAGAATAAATAAGTTTTCAGTCAACCAAGCACGGACATACCAAACATATGGAAACCACTCCTTAAGGAAAACAGGCGTCTTACGATTAAAAAGGGGGCGGGCCGTCACACCTGACTGCACACCAAGTAGTATAAGTAGTAGCCTAGAGACTAGATTGTTTAGTTTACACTTGATAACGGTTAGAGATACTTACTAACCGAAACGTCGTGTTTTAAAATAAATAAAGACAATGGAAGTCCGAAATTTTATTTCTACATAATCATTGTCTACGAGTTTCAAACAAAGGGATAAATATCATACATGTATTATTGAAAATAAACATATGGCATCAATGTTGTCTCTACAAAGCTTCGATAACGATAACGTGGGCCCATACTTTCATGTTTTTAATAAAACATGTGATCATTGCTGCAATATAGGCAACCTAACATACTCTACAAAATACAGTACGTGCGATTGGTCGTATACCTTCATTGTTTTGTTTTTAGATTCTGGCTCCCCAAATTAGGAAACCTCCCCATATTAGGCGACTTTCCTCTACTTGATTCTTCAAAAAGGCGTGTTTATTCTTATTTTCCGAAAATGTTTTAGTTTTTTTTTAACCTATAGAAAAGTACAACCTTTTTCCCTCTTAACAAGATACAAAGTAATAAAATCGGTTAAGTGGGTCTCACAAAATCTGATTTTGTTTTAACCATTGTTTTACAAATTATACGATTGCATTCACGTTTTTGACAGAAAATCTCAACATAAACTCCAAATTTTATTTGTTTTGTTTTTTTTCCCTCCTGTTTTTTTTTGTTCTTTCGTGTCTGTGTTTCGTGTAGAAAATGACTTTTCAAGAGGGCCTTTTAATTGAAATTGATTTTTATTTCAGTGGGTTATGACCAAGTAATCAAAAACAAAAGACGAGTATGAACAGCCGATTTTGTTTAAGACAGCTAAGACTAATCAAAGGACAAAGACTAATCAAAAACAAAAGACTCATACTCGTCTGAGCAATACTTAAGAAAACAAAATATGAAGGAAACATGAATAAAAAATGAAGTTTTTTTGGTCCTCTACCAAATGGCTTCTTACCGAACCCAACTTTTTTTTAGGACAACTCATTTACTAAGCAAAAATATATATGTCTTAATTTTATTTATTAAGAAAAGTATTAACAAACATTTTCAAGTTGAATTAGGCCTGGATGAGGTATGGCCAAACAAAAACAAGGCACATTTTTCAAAGCATATTTTGCAACAAGGTATAAGGTGTTTCCATATTTTTAAACCAAGGTCCTACTGCAATTATTCAAAGAAATAGAAAAAAGTTATAAATGCAAAAGTTGTAGGCTTTATCCTATACCATTAAAAAAAGTTATCAAAAAACACAAACATTGTAAATCTCTTACGGAACATCCCACAAATTAATATTTTAATAATTTAACGTAAAAAAAAATAGTTATTTTCTTTCTAAACCCAAAAATATATGATAAACTGCCATTTGGTAAAGCCACTGTTAAAATATTAGCATTAACAATTTCTAGCGGTTTGGGACCTACTCTACATTTCGTGAAAATATGTACCCTATTTTCTATCTCTTGAAATAAGTGCAGTAGACCTTTGTGGAAATATATCAAAACACCCTGTACTTGGTATACTTTAAATACCTATTCCGAGCTCAAATATTTTAAAAAAACTCAACATTACAGAATAAAAGAATAAAATTCATGAAAAAGCGCTGCTCAATTAGACTTTTTCAGAACTAACCATGGATGACCAAAACAACTAATTAACATAAAAAATGCAACAAACATAAGCAGCAAACTAATAATAAACTAAAAGGAACTCAAAATTCAAGACATTCATTGGGGAAAATATGAAAAATATGATGGTTTTTCTAAAAATATGTTTTATGAAGTCTGAAAAAAATATGAACACGCCATTTTGAAGAATCAAGTATGATTCTGTCCGATACCTTAAATTCCACGATGGCGGAAAATTTCTATAACAATCTTTAAAGAGCAATCAATTCTCACTACGATTTTCTTTATTTCACTAAAATCGGTTTAGTAGTAACAAATTTATAAGGAAATTAATGCATACAGGATTCGCAATGCAATCGTAGAATCTGTAAAACAATGGTTGAAACAAAAATAGATTTTTTGAGAACCACAACACCAATTTTCTCAATTTGTACGTCGTTGTGTGAGGGAAAAGTATTCATTTTCTATGAATAAAAAAAAAACTAAAACATTTAATAAAGTATGATTCTGTCCGTCATGCTAAATTTGGAGATGGCGATGAATATTAAAAAGCAATCAATTCTCACAAGCATATTTTGTTTTTCATCAAAATCGGTTCAGTAGTAATGAATTTATAAGGAAATAAATGCAGACATGATTGGCAAGACAATCGTATAATATGCAAAAGAATGGTTGAAACAAAAATATTTTTTTTTTAGAACCACTAACCCGATTTTACTGATTCGTACCTTGTTGTGAGTGGCAAGAATGCAGCTTTTTCACTGATTTAAAAAAAAATAATTAAAAGAAAAATAATTTAAAAAATTGTCCGGTTTTTTTTTGGCCCACCCGGTATACTTGAACCAATTATATATATGTAAATATAATCCAATCGTTTGTAAAATTTAATCAACTACGGAACCTATCTCATTAATTACATATACGCTTCACTTTGCTATGCTACTGTATAGACTTCAGCTAATCATAGCAGACGCATTTAAGTCAAATAAATCATAAATTGATTAAAATATAAATTATTTGATTTAAAAACCCAAGCATTTTATTCAAATATTTATTGGGCTAATACACTAGGTCTTTTATTTTTTATCAAATACGCGAAGATTAGCTTAACTATACAGGTACACAAATATTTTTTTTGTTATCAAATGATGAGGTATTTTCTTAAACCAATTATTTGTGTTAAATATAAGCCAATTATTTATAAATTTAGAATTACACAAAATAATTCCCAAAAAAATAAAAAATAGTTACAGTGCAGTGAGTATCGGTTATAACGAGATTGAACGCTTAATTTCAGTCGTTATAAACGAGCGTCGTTATAGAGAAAAAAGGTAACATAATGGGTTATGTTATAGAACTCGGTCGGGACCTTAATATTTTTTCTTAGTTGTTTTTAATACTTGGAGCAGTTCATTCAAATGTTTATTTGTCAAACATGTAATTTAAGTATTTTATATCAAACATGCGAAAATCGTTAATTCAATATACAATCAAATCAGGGTCGGACTGGGGACATAGGGCGGGAGAGCAAGGGTTCATCCCACCGGACATCGTGGATCCGTCACTAGTTACGGGGACCAGTGACGGATCCATGATGTCCAGTGGGAGTCGCCAATAAGGAAAAAAACAACAAAAAATCGCGGGTTTTAGTAAGTTTGAGCTCAGAAGTTTGGCACTACATGAAACTCAAATGCGAAAAATTTTGTAAGAAAGTCTTTGTTACGTAAAAATTATTATTTTTTTATATTTTGGGAAAATTTTTAAAAAATTGTAATTTTGGGAAAAAATTGTGGTTTATGAATTAGTTATTACCTTCCTAATGTCTGTCCCGCCTACAATAGCTCTAACCGCTGAGCTGATTTTCATAAAAAATACTCTGCCAATCTATGAGCACCTAAGCTCACACTGGGTACTATAGTTATAGTGTATCTACGTGAAAGCTAATATAACTAAAAACTGAAGTATGTTTTATTGAACTCCAGACTCAATTACCTTTCGTTTGATACCACACAAGCCATGTTTTGACTTATACTCTAATTTTTCAAATCTACCCCCACCCTTTTTTTTTAAACTAAAATGTATTTTGTTTAACTCCAGACTCAATTACCTTTCGTTTGATATCACACACGCCATATTTACACTTAAACACTAATTTTTGAAATTTACCCCCCCCCCTGTTTTTAAATAAACTAAAATGTATTTTGTTTAACTCCAGACTCAATTACCTTTCGTTTGATATCACAAAACTTTTTTGCGACATTATCCGAAAACTGTGATAATATACAGTCTAACTATCCACATGCGGAAATTGTTTTTTTAGGCGATTTCAACGTCCACAATATTCCCTGGCTAAAACACCACAACAAAACAGATAATGAAGGCAGGGAAGCAGAAGCTTTTGCCATAAGTTGTGGTCTAACGCAGCTTGTCGATGAACCTACCCGTATCTCAGAAAGGGGTGAATTTGCAGCGCTTTTAGACTTGTTCCTAACTACAAATCCTGACTTGTACACAATTCAAGTAGATCCCCCACTTGGTTCATCCGATCATAAACTTATAAGAACAAAGTGCGAAATGTTCATACCGCCAAGCCAACAATCACTTCCTCGTAAAATGTGGCACTATAAATCGGCAAAATGGAATGACCTTAAACAGTTTTACCTGGATTTTCCATGGCAAGAAGTTTGCTTTAAAACAGCTGATCCCACTATTTGCTGTAATGAAATAACAAAAGTAATCTTATCTGGAATGGATGCATATATCCCACATACAATAAAAAGCAGAGCTAATGCAAAACCTTGGTTCAACAGCCAGTGTCAAACGGCTGTACAGAAAAAACACAGAGCATATAACCTTTGGAAACGACAACAAACCGCTCAAATCCACACAGAATTTATAGAAGCCAGAAATAGTTGCAAAATTACTATTGACGCCGCCAAAGAAACATACAATCAAAGAATAAAAAACAGGTTGCTGAATTGTCCAAGTAGTTCTAGGTCCTTTTGGTCTCTTGCAAAAGCCGTTGGATCAAACTTCACCAAGTCATCCATACCACCACTTACAGATAAAAATACTCACTCAGCCACAACATCAGAGGAAAAAGCCAATATGCTGGCCAAAATCTTTTCCTCCAACTCAAACCTAACAGTGCCTAATGGAAAAACTCCACCGTTCATTGAAAGGGTTTCCCACAGTATGCCAGAGGTACCCTTTTGTCACAGAGAAATACGAAAATCCCTTAAAAAGTTGGATACAAACAAAGCAATGGGTCCAGATGGCATTCCCGCGATAGTACTCAAAAATTGTGCTAACGAACTCACCCCAACTTTCGCTAAATTATTCAATTTCTCTTACAGGCAAGGAGTATATCCATCATCATGGAAGTCTGCCGCAGTACAACCTATTCCAAAGAAAGGAAAAAAGACAGATCCGTTAAACTATAGACCAATTGCTCTACTTCCGGTGATATCAAAAGTAATGGAAAGAGTTGTGAACAATCACCTAACCAAGTACTTGGAAAAGTACAAACTTATCAACGACAAGCAATACGGATTTCGAAAATATAGGTCAACTGGCGATTTACTTACATACGTCACTCATTTATGGCAAAAAGCGATTGAGTTACGGGGCGAAACAAGAACAATTGCCTTAGATATATCAAAAGCATTCGATAAAGTCTGGCATGAAAATCTGCTCAACAAGCTTAAAGCAATGGGATTGTCGCCGAAACTTTGCACTTGGTTTGAAAGTTACCTTAAGGATAGATCCATTTATGTTGCACTGGATGGCCGGAACTCCAACTCTTACCAAATAAATGCTGGTGTGCCACAGGGAGCAATCCTTTCGCCAACACTTTTTCTGATTTACATAAATGACCTCATAGATAAAACAGTAAATCCACTTTATTGCTTTGCAGATGATGGCAATGTAGTCTCCTCAGTCATACCACCCACTCAGTGTCTATCCGCACGTGAATTCCATCATCTTAGACAAACTCAAATATCGCAGATAAATAACGACCTGGAGATAATAGAGGACTGGGGCAACAAAAACCTTGTACAGTTCAACGCGCAGAAAACCCAAGCAGCCCTGTTTTCAAAAAAGACCAGCACCGGTGAGCCCAACATCATGCTATCTGGAAGTGCTGTCACATTGCAGAGCCAGTTGAACATCTTAGGAGTCACTGCAGAGACCAACATGTCATGGCACAGTCACGTGGCAGATATAGCTAAAAGGGCGTCCCAAAAGCTTGGGGTGCTATTTCGTACAAGACATCTGTATACACCAAGCCAACTGCTGACACTCTACAAAGCCCAGATTCGACCAACTATGGAGTACTGCTCACATATATGGAGTGCGGCACCCAAACATACCTTAATGCTTTTGAACACCGTGCAAAAACGAGCTATCAAGCTGATCAATGACCCCGCACTTACCCGTAGTTTGGATAGTCTCGAACATCGAAGAACTGTGGGCGATCTATCTCTCTTCTACAGGTATTATCACGGAAAATGCTCTGAAGAGTTGGCACGTATGATCCCCCCGGGAGTAGCACCTACTAGGCGAACACGTCAAACAGACGGTAACCATCAATTTACTGTCAAAATAGAGGCACCAAGAACCTCATTATATCAGAATTCATATCTCTGGAGAACAGCATCGCTGTGGAATAAACTCCCTGCGACAGTTTTCCCTGCAGGTCACAACCTGAACCGTTTCAAAACCAACACACACCAACATTTCCGCGCACTGGCCGCTTCGCGAGCGTGATAGGGACCTCCTTGCGAGTGCGCTTAACCGTAAAAAAAAAAAAAAAAAAAAAAAACACGCCATATTTCCACTTAAACACTAATTTTTGAAATTTACCCCCCCTCCCCCCTTTTTTTAAATAAACTGAAATGTATTTTATTTAACTCCAGACTCAATTACCTTTCGTTTGATAGCACACACGCCATATTTTTTCATAAACTCTAATTTTTGAAATCTACCCCCACCCTTTTATTTGGCTTGTGTTCGGTGGATTTTGTTCATTTTTAAATGGGACCATCTCGACCCAAAACCCAGCCTGGGTACCAAATTTCATTAAAATCGGGCAAGCGGTTTTTGAGTTATGCGCGTTGGTCGTTACAGACAGACATACAGACACACAGACACACAGACAGACAGACAGACAGACAGACAGACAGACAGACAGACAGACAGACAGACAGACAGACATACAGACAGACAGACAGACAGACAGACAGACAGACAGACAGACAGACAGACAGACAGACAGACAGCGCAACAAAAAAGTTTCAAAATCATCTGAAACGCAAAGATATATAAAAAATTTTGAAATCGGAGCAACTTTTTTTTTCTCGAAAAAATTAGGATCACCATAGCTCACACTACTATAGTATAGTATATGTGTGAGCTAAAAAATTTTTTAAAATAGTGTAAAATACTTAAAGAGCTGATTTAAACTTCTGGTTAAAATCCATTAACGCTGTGTTTTGACAGTTTAAACATTAAAAAAAATCTAACTTTTTAACGGAGCATTGCATCATTGTGCGGTTTTCGAAATATAGTAGTATAGTATAGAACTCATTTTTCTCAATAATTTGTGTTATCACCAAGCAGGAGCTCTCGGTTTTAAGATATTTATGAAAAACTGTTTTCAAGGCTGATATAGCGTGGAGTTCACTTGGAGTGTATGGTTAGGTTTCAGATCCGTCATGGATCTATTAATTTTTTTATTGGAACTAAGGAGTATACGCTTTATCTAAATCCTCTACTACTCGTAACCAGAAGAAAAACGGAAGGGCGAAAAAATATCGAAACACAAAATATCGAAAACACAAAATATCGGAAATACAAAATATCGAACATACAAAATATCGAAACTACAAAATATCGAAACCACAAAATATCGAAACTACATTTTATCGAATTACAAAATATCGAAACTACAAAATATCGAAAATACAAAATATCGAAAATACAAAATATCGAAAATACAAAATATCGAAAATACAAAATATCGAAAATACAAAAAATCGAAAATACAAAATATCGAATCACAAAATATCGAACATAGAAAATATCGAAATTAACAAATATCGAAAATCAAAAATAGAAAATTTCGAAACCTTAACCTAATCCGACTCTGACGTAACCTAACGTAATCTAACTAAACCTAATCTGACCTAACCTCATAAAAATAGAAAGTTTCAAAAACCTAACCTGATAAAACCTAATCAAATCCAGCCGAAACGAACCGAACCGAACTGAACCCAACCAAAGCACACTGAACCAACAATTTTTTTCAAAAACAAAACTTTCCTGATTTCTTTCACGGGATCCTAGAGGGTGTAAATCCGAACCCAACCGAACCGAACCGAACCGAACCGAACCGAGCCGAACCAAACCGAACCAAACCGAACCAAACCAAACCAAACCGAACCGAACCTAACTGAGCCGAAACTAACCTAACCAAACTAAACTACAACACTGCTAATTAGATTTGGTTGGGTATGGTTAGGTTTCCCAACAAACATTTAAAGAGCTGTAACGACGAAACCTCAACTAGAAAGAATTTCTTAAAAGTAACCGCAACGTACTCCCGCTACGTCTCAGTATACCATAGAGCGACGTTATAATTCCCTAAGTGGGGAACCAATTTCTGGTTATAACTACTTGGCCAAGTGTTTAAAGTCACTGTAGTAACAACTACACTACTAGGTCGTAGCCAGGTATCTACTACGTCGTAGAGGCTGGTTTTTTTCCGTAATGGCATAAAAGTTGCGATGTAGTTGCAAATAATATAATCGTTTCTTTTTGGTAGAATTATTACACAATATGGTGGACACAACAGTAAACAGACTAGCTTAGTTTTTTTGTTTGGTTGTTATAATATGTACTATGTTATCCAAAAGGGTGAGAATTTACGAGCAGAGGATCAAAATTCGAGTGCGACGCAAAGTTTTTTGTATAACATGCATTATATATATTGCAAAAAACCGGTGCGCCCGTAAAATTGAGCCGTTTTCTGGTAGCTGATGGAATTTTTGTGTTGTGATTTTGGAGGTTATATTTTCATAATCGACAATTAACTCCAACAAATGGTGCTTAAGAAGAGCATTTTTGGTAAGCTCCAACTAATTTGTTTATAAAATAGTATAGCTCTTTAATATGAGCTCATAAAACGACAACAAAAATATTAAATTTACTTTCTTACATAAAAACATGGCGTCCCAAACTATATTCCCTGATAGTCGAAAGGGTTACTTGAAAGTTACGGCAACGTGTCACTTACGACTTTTATGTCGGCATTCCTTTTTAGTTCTAGATAACACACTCGAATTTCTACTCCTTCGTTGCAGAAACGTATTATTAACTAGCTTTCGCCACTAGAAAACGTCTACAGAGTGATAGGAACCACGCGATAAGTATTTCTACTACCCTCAAGTTATTGGGGTGTCGCCACTTGTCATTTGCCGTTTCTGTCAACAACAGCACCACTGCTTATAGGTTATGTACGAGCATGAATTTGTGGTAGGTTTTAAAACAAAAACAAGATAAATTAAATTCCATTAGAACAATAAATGAAGTGCCAATAAAAAGAGTTTTTTAAAAATGTATGTTGCAGTCGAGAGCATGATCCCTATTCTAGAATTTCTAGGAAGTGTTGTTTAAGGAACTAAAAGAACGTAGTCACATTAATGAAATCAACTTATTGTTACTTTTTTTATTTACACATTGCTCTCACAACTCGTATGTAGTATTTTTTATTGCTTTTAGATATTTTGGCATTGTCAATATTCAGTAATTTTTATTATTACAAGCCCTATAAGTAAAAAAAACAATCTCTGAGACTTGTTAGATCGCTTACAAATCCGCATGTAACCACGATATATCTAACTTGTTTTTTATTAGCTGCAAACAGCGCAAAAGTTCCTAGATGAAGTCTAGCATATCCCAGAGGTTATTTTAGGGGCGGTGCATAAATTATATATTAGGGACCTATTGCAATAAAGCCTGGCACAAAACACAGCTATTTATTCACTTCAAACCAAGCTTTAACAACAGCACAAATTTGAAGAAAACCAAAAAGACAAATACCCAAGCTCAACACATAAAATGAATCACAGTGAGACACGACACGTCAGCACAAGAGGCATAGATAAGCGAATTCGGTTTAGTCCGCTCAAGAGGGTTACGATGGCGATAGGGTAGTGCCACAGCACAAACCACGAACTTCCGTAAAGACAGTACAAGAATAGAACAGCAACAAGTAGCGTAAAAGATTAAGGATGGAGATTAAGCATGGACCAGCGAATTCTTAAAATCCGTGTGCGGTACTCGATACTTTGGATCAATATTTTGCATTTTGATTGTTTTGCAAAATGGTCAAGCAATGAGCTCGAAAAAATGGACTGCTCAAGGTAGTTAAAAAAATATTTGCAAAACTATTCCTAATACTCCCATATTATAAAATGAGCCACAAAAAGTAGGGTTAAGAATGTGTGTGACCAAGATGCGACTTCAAAAAGTCTACGTTTTCAAAGTAGAAACAGGAAGGAGAGATTACTTTAAAAGATCGACATTAAAAAAAAGTCAAAGTAGTTGCGGCTTTAAAGTTGATCCAAAAAGTTATTTTGTCTACATTGTTACATCAGATGTTACTATGATGACACAAACTTTTGTGGTAAAAATTAAAGTTATATTGTAGTTATTGGATACACTTGTTTGGGTCTCTAATGAAGCTTAACTTTCCAGTGGTAATTAAGTAGGATATAAAAGTTAGGGCGACTACGAAATAACGACTAAAAAGAAAGTAAAACTTTAGCAACGTCCTATTGTGGTAGAGAAGACTATCAGAATCGACTATCAAGAAACAATCCTAAGAAGTAGTTTATAGGGTCGTTTTTACGAAACGTCTACTATTTCCTGATACTAAATAGTAGTTAGAACTAAAAAGTAACAAATTTTGGTTGGGATCACCACATTTCTACTATAAGAAAGTAGGAAAGCCTTTAGAACATGTAGCCGCTACTATAAATGTTAGTTGGGTTGGATAGGTTCGGTTTGGTTCGGTTCTAATTCACACCTTCTAGGGTCCCGGGACAGAAGTCAGGAAAATTTTTTTTTTTTTTAAATTGTTGGTATAGTTTGCTTTGGTTCGGTTTGTTTCGGTTCGGTTAGATTTGATTAGGTTTTTGTTATATCAGATTAGGTTAAGTTAGATTAGGTCAGGATCAGGTTAGGTGTAGGTTCCGAAATTTTCTGTTTTTGATTTTCGATATTTTGTTGTTTCAATATTTTGTGAATCGATATTTTGTATTTTGTTGTTTCGATATTTTGTTTTTTCGATATTTTGTATTTTTGATATTTTGTATCTTCGATATTTTGTTATTCGATATTTTGTGTTTTCGATATTTTGTATTTTCGATATTTTGTTGTTTCGATATTCTGTATTTTCGATATTTTGTAGTTTTGATATTTTGTTATTCGATATTTTGTGGTTTCGATATTTTGTAGTTTCGATATTTTGTAGTTTCGATATTATGTACTTTCGATATTTTAATTCGATATTTTCTTTTTCGATATTTTGTGTTTCGATAATTTTTCGCCCTTCCAAGAAAAACAAGCTGTGTTAGTAAAAACAATTATTTATTTATCAGTTGTCACCGAGGGCTGGCTCAATATTTCAGTTTGGTGTACAGGTTGGGGGAAATACCAGGAAATACTTTGGAAGTACTGGGAAATATACTAGGAAATACCAGAAAGTGCTTGGGAAGTACTAGGAAATACCATTGAAATTTGAGGAAATACTGGGAAATACCAGGAAATACCGTAGGTATTATACCGTAGGTATTTCCTTTTGGTTTTCAAAAATCGGCGAACGAGCCACCCCTCGGTTGTCACTCAGCACACTGTTGTAAAAGCATCTTTTCTAGTTCAACTGAACGTTTAGCAAAACCTAGGCAGTTTTCTGAAGGCCCCTTAGTAGATCAATCAACAGCCACAGATATTTTAAATTAAAATTAAAGTAATCGCCGTAGTAACGTATACAGTAACTTATCAAATAATGACCGTTACTGACCAGAACTGGAAAAGACCTAATGATTACTTTTAGATCCGTACATTCAGGTTCAAAGTAGTGAGGGCCATCGACTTCAGGGGCCCGGCGGGGAAACCACCCTCCCGCCCGGGCTAGTCCGGGCCTGTATCAACTACACGATAAATCGCCTTGGAATAATAGATTTCTTTCAGTGTAGGTGAATAAAGAAATAAAGTGAGAAAAAAAAACTACATGTGCCTTAATTTGGAGAATATATCTACGAGTTGCTTGAAATTATCTTAAAAAAGGATCTAAATAGCCCGGTTAACGTGTCGACAAACTGATTAATCTAATTTTGTTTCGTTGAAACGAGAGACTTGATTTTTAAAAAAACCGTTTTGAATTTTATTAAATCTAATACCCACTTATAGTGCATGGGAAAGTACCTTATTAGGTTTCCTGTGACTTATTTTTAGGGTGCTCATACATACAATATTGAAAAAAGATTTACTGTCCATAGGATAGCCCGCTTAGAAAGAGACAAATTAATTTTTCAGGATTAAAATGAGTGTAAAAGCACAAGTGCTTGCTTGAAACACCGTTCGATTTGTGCCTCATCGAGTCACGAGTTTCTAGGGGTTTTCTGTGCTTTCATCATCCTAGAGATTTTTGTTGTGAACTCACAATACAATTTACCCTCTTAGATTTCCCCTCTTCTTTCGAGTCTTACTACGAAGGTCGGGATTACCTAACGTCGGTGCTAATAAAGTTTTTCTTTTTCTAAGCAGGCTAAACATCGAAAACGCTCATTGAGCAAAAAAGAAGACCGCAACGCGGTCTAGGACAACTGGGCGCCGCCAACTGGGCGCCGGGCCAACTGGGCGCCGGGCCAACTCGGCGCCGCCAACTGGGCGCCGGCCAACTCGGCGCCGGACTAAATTTTTTTTTGGATAAAATGTGTAGATGAAAAATAAAATATATTATTTATATAAAAACATCTTTAAAAAATCCTTTACGCAATTTTTTACAAGCTTTTATTTAGCTTCAGATGTTCGGTCTAACAAATCTTGTGAAGCGTTTTTGACACACTTCCCATTATCCGATTTGAATGAAATTTGGTACACACGTAGTGGTCCCATGAAAATACAACATGAAGAAAAAAATATCCTCCCACCCCTACTTCCAACCCCTTCCATAGAAAAATTTGTTTTACACATCCCGTTATCCGATTTGGATGAAATACATACATTGGTATAAATATAGTGATCCGATGACAATACAATATTAAGAAAAAAATATCCTCCCACCTCTACCCCCACCCCCTTTCGTAGAAAATTTAGTTTTTGACACACTTCCCATTATCCGATTTGGATGAAATTTGGTATACATATAGTGGTCCGATGAGAATACAACATTGAAAAAAAAAATATCCACCCACCCCTACCCCAACCCTTTCCATAGAAAATGCGTTTTTGACACCCTTCCCGTTATCCGATTTGGATGAAATTTGGTATACATATAGTGGTCCGATGATACAACATTGAAAAAAAAATCCTACCACTCCTACCCCCACCCTCAACTATAGAAAAATGCGTTTTTGACACACTTCCCATTATCCGATTTGGATGAAATTTGGTATACATATAGTGGTCCGATAACAATACAATATTAAGAAAAAAATATCCTTCCACCTCTACCCCCACCCCCTTTCGTAGAAAAATTAATTTTTGACACACTTCCCATTATCCGATTTGGATGAAATTTGGTATACATATAGTGGTCCGATGACAATACAACACTGAAAAAAAAATATCCTCCCACCCCTACCCCAACCCCTCCATAGAAAATGCCCAACTAACATTTATAGTAGCGGCTACATGTTCTAAAGGCTTTGCTACTTTCTTATAGTAGAAATGTGGTGATCCCAACCAAAATGTGTTACTTTTTAGTTCTAACTACTATTTAGTATCAGGAAATAGTAGATGTTTCGTAAAAACGACCCTCTAAACTACTTCTTAGGATTGTTTCTTGATAGTCGATTCTCATAGTCTTCTCTACTACAATAGGACGTTGCTAAAGTTTTACTTTCTTTTTAGTCGTTATTTCGTAGTCGCCCTGACTTTTATATCCTACTTAATTACCACTAGAAAGTTAAGCTTCATTGGAGTCCCAAACAAGTGTATCCGACAACTACATTATAACTTAAATTTTTACTACAAAAGTTTGTGTCATCATAGTAACATCTGATGTAACAATGTAGACAAAATAACTTTTTGGATCAACTTTAAAGCCGCAACTACTTTGACTTTTTTTTAATGTCGATCTTTTAAAGTAATCTCTCCTTCCTGTTTCTACTTTGAAAACGTAGACTTTTTGAAGTCGCATCTTGATCGCACATATTCTTAACCCTACTTTTTGTGGCTCCTTTTATAATATGGGAATATTAGGAATAGTTTTGCAAATATTTTTTTAACAAAACAATCAGAATGCAAAATATTGATCCAAAGTATCGAGTACCGCACACGGATTTTAAGAATTCCCTGGCCCATGCTTAATCTCCATCCTTAATCTTTAACGCTACTTGTTGTTGGTATTCTATTCTTATTGTCTTTACGGTCGTTCGTGGCTTGTGCTGTGGTACCACCCTCTTGTGCCGCCACCCTCTTGTGCTGACGTGTCGTGTTTCACTGTGATTCATTTTATGTGTTGAGCTGGACTTTATATATATATCCCTGTTCCAA
Organism: Aspidapion aeneum; assembly: GCA_963576565.1. Classification (NCBI taxonomy): domain Eukaryota; kingdom Metazoa; phylum Arthropoda; class Insecta; order Coleoptera; family Brentidae; genus Aspidapion; species Aspidapion aeneum. The sequence goes on along the minus strand of OY755044.1, from coordinate 53,052,162 downwards.
AACAAAATGTTTTATTCTTAGTTTATTGCTATAATGATAAAGTAAAACACAAACAAATAGGAACAAAATAGTAACAAAATGAGGGACCTTAAAAAGAAACCGTAAACAAATCGGTAAAAAAATTTACGTAACGCTGTCGCAACATCACCTTCGCCACTATATGTAACCCCCTTATTAGGGACTTATTGCAGTAGTGCCAGGCACTAATTGTGTCGGGCACTATATTGACAGTTTCGCATTATAAGAACAGCTGTCTTCTTTCAAAATTAAGCCATTTTGTATTATAAGAGCCGGAATTAATAGTGACGCCACTATTAATGAAAAATAAACGACTAGATTTCTCAATTCGACTTTGGTATGTCAATTTTGAAAGATCAACTGTCAGTTTTTAATGCGAAACGTCAATATAGTGCCCGGCACAATTTGTGCCAGCTTTATTGCAATAGGTCCCTAATATCTAATTTATGCACGGCCCCTAAAATAACCTCTGGGAGATGCTAGACTTCATTCAGGAACTTTTGCGCTGTTTGCGGCTAATAAAAAAACAAGTTAGATATATCGTGGTTACATGCGGATTTCTAAGCGATCTAACAAGTCTCAGAGATTGTTTTTTTACTTATAGGGCTTATAATAATAAAAATTACTGAATATTGAGAATGCCAAAATATCTAAAAACAATAAAAAATACTACATACGAATTGTGAGAGCAATGTGTAAATAAAAAAAGTAACAATAAGTTGATTTCATTGATGTGACTACGTTCTTTTAGTTCCTTGACCAACACTTCCTAGACATTCTAGAATAGGGATCATGCTCTCGACTGCAACATACATTTTTTAAAAAACACTTTTTATTGGCACTTCATTTATTGTTCTAATGGAATTTAATTTATCTTGTTTTAGTTTTAAAACCTACCACAAATTCACGCTAGTACAAAACCTATAAGCAGTGGTGCTGTTGTTGACAGAAACGGCAAATGACAAGTGGCGACACCCCAATAACTTGAGGGTAGTAGTTATACTTATCGCGTGGTTCCTATCACTCTGTAGACGTTTTCTAGTGGCGAAAGCTAGTTAATAATACGTTTCTGCAACGAAGGAGTAGAAATTCGAGTGTGTTATCTAGAACTAAAAAGGAATGCCGACATAAAAGTCGTAAGTGACACGTTGCCGTAACTTTCAAGTAACCCTTTCGACTATCAGGGAATATAGTTTGGGACGCCATGTTTTTATGTAAGAAAGAAAATTTAATATTTTTGTTGTCGATTTATGAGCTCATATTAAAGAGCTATACTATTTTATAAACAAATTAGTTGAAGCTTACCAAAAATGCTCTTCTTAAGCACCATTTGTTGGAGTTAACTGTCGATTATGAAAACATAACCTCCAAAATCACAACAAAAAAATTCCATCAGCTACCAGAAAACGGCTCAATTTTACGGGCGCACCGGTTTTTTGCAATATATATAATGCATGTTATACAAAAAATCTTGTGTCGCACTCGAATTTTGATCCTCTGCTCGTAAATTCTCACACTTTTGGATAACATAGTACATATTATAACCATAACCAAACAAAAAAACTAAGTGAGTCTGTTTACTGTTGTGTCCACCATATTGTGTAACAATTCTACCAAAAAGAAACGATTATATTATTTGCAACTACATCGCAACTTTTATGCCATTACGGAAAAAAACAGCCTCTACGACGTGGTAGATACCTGGCTACGACGTAGTAGTGTAGTTGTTACTACAGTGACTTTAAACACTTGGCCAAGTAGTTATAACCAGAAATTGGTTCCCCACTTAGGGAATTATAACGTCGCTGTATGGTATACTGAGACGTAGCGGGAGTACGTTGCGGTTACTTTTAAGAAATTCTTTCTAGTTGGGGTTTCGTCGTTACAACTTTAAATGTTTGTTGGGTGCGTTTTTGACACCCTTCCCATTATCCGATTTGGATGAAATTTGGTATACATATAGTGGTCCGATGACAATACAACATTGAAAAAAAATCCTACCACTCCTACCCCCACCCTCATCTATAGAAAAATGCGTTTTTGACACACTTCCCATTATCCGATTTGGATGAAATTTGGTATACATATAGTGGTCCGATAACAATACAACAATAATGAAAAAATGTCCTCCCACCCTTGCCCCCCACCCCCTTTCATAAAAAATGCGTTTTTGATATACTTCACTTTAAATGACTTTTATAAAATTTGGTATATGCATAAAGGTCCGATGGCAATACAGCCCAAACAAAAAATATATTTCTACCTCTACCCCCACCCTCTCCTTCCCCCAATAGAAAAATGAGTTTCCAAACAACTCACGATCAGCGATTTCATTATAATCTAGAATATTATTATATTGTTAATTTTTAGTGGACCTCAAGCAATGTAATATTTCAAGTTTGAGACAAATCGGTTGGTAAATAAGAAAATCTGCCATTTTGGATCCGCCATTTTGATTTTTTTAAGTCTGAGTAAAAAATTTTGTTAAATGACCTCAAGCAATGTAATATTTCAAGTTTGAGATAAATCGGTTAGTAAATAAGAAAATCCGCCATTTTGGATCGGCCATTTTGATTTTTTTAAGTTTGAGTAATAAAATTTGTTAAATGACCTCAAGCAATGTAATATTTCAAGTTTGAGACAAATCGGTTAGTAAATAAGAAAATCCGCCATTTTGATTTTTGGATCCGCCATTGTTGTAATAAAAAAAGTAAATTGTAGTATTACCAGGTTACCAAACACTACAACTACCAAGATTCAACAGTCGACTTAATGAATTTAACTTTACTTAACAAAAACAAATTTCAAATAAATTAGTAAAAAAAATTTTTTAAGTCACAAGCTTTTATAAAATGCACTAAAAATTAAAAAATAATTTTCTAACATTCTAATATTATTATAATAATATTCAAGATTATAATGAAATCGCTGATTGTGAGTTGTTTGGAAACTCATTTTTCTATTGGGTGAAGGAGAGGGTGGGGGTAGAGGTAGAAATATATTTTTTGTTTGGGCTGTATTGCCATCGGACCTTTATGCATATACCAAATTTTATAAAAGTCATTTGAAGTGAAGTGCAACGGATAATGGGAAGGGTGTCAAAAATGCATTTTCTATGAAAGGGGGTGGGGGTAGGGGTGAGAGGATATTTTTTTAAATGTTGTATTGTCATCTGACCACTATGTGAAAACCAAATTTCATCCAAATCGGATAATGGTAAGTGTGTCAAAAACTCATTTTTCTATGAATGGGGGTGGGGGTAGAGGTGGGAGGATACTTTTTTCTTAATATTGTATTGTCATCGGATCACTATGTGAATACCAAATTTCATCCAAATCGGATAATGGTAAGTGTGTCAAAAACTCATTTTTCTATGAATGGGGGTGGGGGTAGAGGTGGGAGGATATTTTTTTCTTAATATTGTATTGTCATCGGACCACTATGTGTATACCAAATTTTATCCAAATCGGATAACGGGAAGTGTGTCAAAAACACATTTTTCTATAGAAGGGGTGGGGGTAGGGGTGGGAGGACATTTTTTCCTTAATGTTGTATTGTCATGAGACCACTACGCCCTACCCTTTAGCCAAGTAAACTGAAGAGAAAGATATTCTAAGCTACCTTCAAAAGCATGAATTTAATGAAAAAGCCATAGTGTGTGAGAAAATGCGTACTATTCGTCAGCAAGCCAGTTCTTTCAAGCTTGGTGTCCCTAAAGACTTTAAAGATGGTATACTTGACCCAAATCTCTGGCCTAGTGGTGTCACAGTTAACCATTTTATAAATCTCCAACGCCTTCAGAAAGTGCCTTCTCATCAAAAGGGAAGAAGCACAGTAAGGGTTTAGTTAATAAGAATTTTAAAATATTTTATGCAAACTTCCAAGGTATTAGGGACAAAATTCCTGATATTGAGGTGCTTCTTGAAGAGGTAAAAGCAGATTGTTTCTGTGTTCATGAACATTGGCTGCAATATGGTGAGTTTAGTCAAATAAAAATAAAGAATTTTGTAGCTGCTTCAGAATTTTCAAGGTTTAATAAAATAAGAGGGGGTGTGGGTATTTATCTAAGGGAAAACTTACAGTATGAGGATTTGAATCTCTCCAAATATTCCACAGAGGTGCATTGTGAAATAACGGGAATATACATTAAATACTCAAATACTTACAGTTTACAGGTCACCAGATGGCGATTTAAACACCTATTTTCACATTCTTTCATGTGCTCTTGATAAAATTAACCTATCTGCACATACCATAGTAGCTGGAGATTTTAATGTTCACTTTGAAAGCCCAAAAAGCAAAGAAGTAAACTACCTAGATTTTTTTCTGAATTCATATGATTTATTTCGGACAGTGTATGTTAAAACAAGAGCTGAGGCATGCCTTGATAATATTTATGCCAATTGCAGCAAATCTGATTTAAAAATAAAAACTTATTGTCTAGAGGGTCTCTCAGATCACTCAGGGATCATTTTTGATACACCCATTGAATTATTACCCAGCCATAGTACCCGTATTAACTTTAGACCCGTCACGGACCAGGGTCTTTTACATTTGTATAACGAGCTGAAAATATATGATTGGTATTCAATTGTAATTTCTAATGAACACATTGAAAAAATTTTTTGTCAATTCCTTAATGTTATCTCCAATGCAATGGACAATTGTTTACCGGTAAAATCAAAGATGGTTAACAACAAAAAACCACAGCTTAACATCAATTGGTTTAATGAAACCGTGAGGGATATGAGAGAAAGACTTCGAACACTAGGTATTCTTAACAAGCAAAATTCTGTCTTAGTGCCCAGACACATTGTTAATGATTACAGAAAGTGTTACAGAGCAGAAGTATCCAAAGCAAAAAAAAACTGCTCATGATGAGTATATCGGTAGTGCCAGCAATAAGTCACAAGCCATGTGGAATGTAATTAAAACTCATTCAAATACAACTACAACTGCTAATGCTGTTAATCTTAATCATCAAAAATCTGCCAGACTCTCCTAAATCCTTTAATCATTACCTAACTGGTAATTTTGATAACATTAATTTTAAATTTAAAGAGATTACTTCCAAAATGGTAAATGAGAAGATTTCAAACTTAAAAAATAGCAATAGTAAGGATTGTTTTGATCTAAACACAAAAATTATTAAATATTTAAAAGATATTTTATCTGATCCCCTTACCAATCTTATCAATTTATGCATTCAGGGTAGTTGTTTCCCAAGCTTCCTTAAAATAGCAAAGATAGTACCTATTTTTAAAAACAAAGGAACTTCTGATGACTACAATAACTATCGTCCCATCTCTCTTTTGCCAATTATTTCTAAAATCTTTGAATCGCTGATGAAAGATCAGATTAGTTACTATTTTGAAAGCAATAACATTTTTACACAGAGCCAGTTTGGCTTTAGAAATAAAAAATCAACATTAGCTATAAATCAATTGACCGAATTTGTAGCAAAGGGGTTTGAAGATAGGCTTAACACCTATGCTTCATTCCTTGATCTAACCAAGGCATTTGACTGTATTTCTTTTGAAATACTTTTTAAAAAACTTGAGTACTACAACTTTGACCCAAGCAGTATTGCCCTGGTTAGATCCTATATGGAAGAGCGTGAACAGTTTGTCTTTTTTAACAACACTAACTCCGAGAAGCAGAGGGTCCAGCATGGGGTACCTCAGGGCTCCGTGCTGGGTCCCCTGCTTTTCCTAATATATATCAATGATCTCCCAAATTTTTGTGATATTGTCGAGCTGTTGCTGCTGCTGTTTGCTGATGATACTACCACCTTGCAACATCATCATCCATCACAGCCAATTAGCGACACTGTAGCTGACAACAAGAATAAAATTGAGGACTGGTTTTTGGCCAATAGGCTTAGTCTTAACAACAGCAAGACACAAAACTTGAATTTCACTCTCAGAAGTACTCAGTCAGATCTATCTAGTGATGAGGATGTCAAATTTCTAGGTGTGTACCTGGATTCAGGTCTAACTTGGGAGGTACATGTTGACAAATTGAGCTGTCCCAAATCATTTTTCTTATGAGAAATCTGTCTAAAAATGTGTCCATCTCTACCTTATTAACTGCATACCATGGATATTTCTGCTCAAACATGTCCTATGCAGTATTAAACTGGGGCCATGCCCCTCAGGCCAGGCAAGTTTTTAAATTGCAGCGTCGCTGTGTAAGAATAATTGGAGGCTTAAGGTATCAAGAGTGCTGTAAAAACTGCTTTAAAAAATTAAAAATCCTAACATTTCCATGCATTTTTATTTTGAACTGTCTGACATATATCAGAAAAAATCAAGAGATGTTTAAAACTCATAGAGATGTAAATTCTGTGGATACTAGGAATAGAGATAATCTCATACCTAGCTATCACAGGCTAGAAAGAACTCGTAGAGGCACAGATTATTATGCAATCAAATTTTTTAATGCACTTCCACCAGAAATAAAATCTCTGGAAATTAAACAGTTTATTGGGAAGGTGAAAAACCATCTAATCCAGAATGCATTTTATTCCTTCGAGGAGTACCTGAGTAGTAATTTTATGTTTTGAACTTGTGTGTTTTTTTAAACTTTTAAACTTGTGTTGAAATTTCTTTTTTTAAATAAACGTTTTTTTATACATATTTTAAATATTCATGTAGTCAATAAAATAGGTTTTTTAATTAATCATAATTATGCAATAATCTTTTTAAGTAGAATTTTGTAAGATATCTTATCTGTTGACTTGTAAAAACACTATTTTCTGTGTAATATTACCAATAAATAAACTAAACTAAACTAAACTACGTGTGTACCATATTTCATCCAAATCGGATAATGGGAAGTGTGTCAAAAACGCTTCACAAGATTTGATAGATAGTTAGACAGAACATCTGAAGCTAAATAAAACCTTGTAAAAAATTGCGTAAAGGATTTTTTAAAGATGTTTTTATATAAATAATATATTTTATTTTTCATCTACACATTTTATCCAAAAAAAAATTTTTGTCCGGCGACGAGTTGGCCGGCGCCCAGTTGGCGGCGCCGAGTTGGCGACGCCCAGTTGTCCCATTCCGACCGCAACGCGTTCTGGACGGTGCCGAACGACCAAATACCGAAATGAGATAATTTTTCACTTTGTGTCCGTTCTTGTTGACCACTACGCGTGATGGACAATGACAATGCTCAAACGCACACAACGCGTTCTGGATGATTTAGAGAGCTCATAAACCACAAGACGCTAGCCCTACCAAGTCCACTTTGGCTTCCTGACTTCCGCATGCGCAGATCTACCAATATTATTTATCTCATGTATTAGAATAGATGAACAGGGTGATTTTCACTTGAATGATTCTAACCACATGAAAATAGAAAGTTTCAAAAACCTAACCTAACGAAACCTAATCAAATCTAACCAAACCGAACCAAAGCAAACTGAGCCAATAATTAAAAAAAAAAATCCTGACTTCCTACCCGGGATCCTAGAGGATGTGAATCCGAACCGAACAGAACCGAACCGAACCGAACCGAACCGAACCGAACCGAACCGAACCGAACCGAACCGAACCGAACCGAACCGAACCGAACCGAACCGAACCGAACCGAACCGAACCGAACCGAACCGAACCGAACCGAACCGAACCGAACCGAACCGAACCGAACCGAACCGAACCGAACCGAACCGAACCGAACCGAACCGAACCGAACCGAACCGAACCGAACCGAACCGAACCGAACCGAACCGAACCGAACCGAACCGAACCGAACCGAACCGAACCGAACCGAACCGAACCGAACCGAACCGAACCGAACCGAACCGAACCGAACCGAACCGAACCGAACCGAACCGAACCGAACCGAACCGAACCGAACCGAACCGAACCGAACCGAACCGAACCGAACCGAACCGAACCGAACCGAACCGAACCGAACCGAACCGAACCGAACCGAACCGAACCGAACCGAACCGAACCGAACCGAACCGAACCGAACCGAACCGAACCGATCCGATCCGAACCGAACCGAACCGAACCGAACCGAACCGAACCGAACCGAACCGAACCGAACCGAACCGAACCGAACCGAACCGAACCGAACCGAACCGAACCGAACCGAACCGAACCGAACCGAACCGAACCGAACCGAACCGAACCGAACCGAACCGAACCGAACCGAACCGAACCGAACCGAACCGAACCGAACCGAACCGAACCGAACCGAACCGATACGAACCGATACGAACCGATACGAACCGATACGAACCGATACGATACGAACCGAACCGAACCGAACCGAACCGAACCGAACCGAACCGAACCGAACCGAACCGAACCGAACCGAACCGAACCGAACCGAACCGAACCGAACC